>CM056380.1:21949860-22208217 GCA_029718625.1 Synaphobranchus kaupii
GGTCAGATATAGTGGAGGAACTCTTCTCTCATACCCAGGTGTCAAAGTTTGACACGTTCTAAAATTGGCAAGAAAATCCTATTCAAAATGTCACCTTTTTCAGTCGATTTACATTGGATTGCATAGAAAGTTTGAAGTGGGATTATTTCAAATGCTACAGTAATATTTCACCCAACTCGGGTCAGATATAGTGGAGGAGCTCTTCTCTCATAACCCAGGTGTCAAAAGTTTGAGACGTTCTACAATTGGCAAGAAATCCCTATTCAAAATGTCACCTTTTCAGTGGATTTACATTGGATTGCATAGAAGGTTGAAGTGGGATTATTTCAAAATGCTACAGTAATATTTCACCCAACTCGGGTCAGATATAGTGGAGGAACTCTTCTCTCATACCCAGGTGTCAAAAGTTTGAGACGTTCTAAAATTGGCAAGAAACTCCTATTCAAAATGTCACCCTTTTCAGTCGATTTACATTGGATTACATAGAAAGTTTGAAGACGGATTATTTGAAAATGCTACAGTAGTATTTCACCCAACTCAGGTCAGATATAGTGGAGGACCCCTTCTCTCATACCCAGGTGTCAAAAGTTTGAGCCGTTCTAAAATTGGCAAGAAAATCCTATTCAAAATATCACCTTTTTCAGTCGATTTACATTGGATTACATGGAAAGTTTGAAGTGGGATTATTTGAAAATGCTACTGTAGTATTTCACCCAACTAGGGTGAGATGGAGAGGAGGACGTCTTCTCTCATAGCCAAGTGTCAAAAGTTTGAGATGTTCTAAATTGGCAAGAAAATCCTATTCAAAATTTCACCTTTTTCAGTAAATTTACATTGGATTGCATAGAAAGTTTGAAGTGGGATTATTTCAAAATGCTACAGTAATATTTCACCCAACTCGGGTCAGATATAGTGGAGGAACTCTTCTCTCATAACCCAGGTGTCAAAAGTTTGAGACGTTCTAAAATTGGCAAGAAAATCCTATTCAAAATGTCACCTTTTTCAGTCGATTTACATTGGATTACATAGAAAGTTTGAAGAGGGATTATTTGAAAATGCCAGAGTAATATTTCACCCAACTCGGGTCAGATATAGTGGAGGACCTCTCCTCTCATACCCAGGTGTCAGAAGTTTGAGACGTTCTAAAATTGGCAAGAAAATCCTATTCAAAATATCACTTTTCAGTCGATTTACATAGGATTACATAGAAAGTTTGAAGTGGGATTATTTCAAATGCTACAGTAATATTTCACCCAACTCGGGTCAGATATAGTGGAGGACCTCTTCTCTCATAACCCAGTGCCAAAAGTTTGAGATGTTCTAAAATCGGCAAGAAATCCTATTCAAAATGTTACGTTTTTCAGTCGATTTACATTGGATTGCATAGAAAGTTTGAAGTGGGATTATTTCAAAATGCTACAGTAATATTTCACCCAACTCGGGTCAGATATAGTGGATGAACTCTTCTCTCATTCTCAGGTGTCAAAGTTGAGAAGTTCTAAAATTGGCAAGAAAATCCTATTCAAAATATCACCTTTTTCAGTCGATTTACATAGGATTACATAGAAAGTTTGAAGTGGGATTATTTCAAAATGCTACAGTAATATTTCACCCAACTCGGGTCAGATATAGTGGATGAACTCTTCTCTCATTCTCAGGTGTCAAAAGTTTGAGACGTTCTAAAATTGGCAAGAAAATCCTATTCAAAATATCACCTTTTTCAGTCGATTTACATAGGATTACATAGAAAGTTTGAAGTGGGATTATTTCAAAATGCTACAGTAATATTTCACCCAACTCGGGTCAGATATAGTGGAGGAACTCTTCTCTCATACCCAGGTGTCAGAAGTTTGAGATGTTCTAAAATCGGCATGAAAATCCTATTCAAAATGTTACCTTTTTCAGTCGATTTACATTGGATTGCATAGAAAGTTTGAAGTGGGATTATTTCAAAATGCTACAGTAATATTTCACCCAACTCGGGTCAGATATAGTGGAGGAACTCTTCTCTCATACCCAGGTGTCAAAAGTTTGACACGTTCTAAAATTGGCAAGAAAATCCTATTCAAAATGTCACCTTTTTCAGTCGATTTACATTGGATTGCATAGAAAGTTTGAAGTGGGATTATTTCAAAATGCTACAGTAATATTTCACCCAACTCGGGTCAGATATAGTGGAGGAGCTCTTCTCTCATAACCCAGGTGTCAAAAGTTTGAGACGTTCTACAATTGGCAAGAAATCCCTATTCAAAATGTCACCTTTTTCAGTGGATTTACATTGGATTGCATAGAAGGTTTGAAGTGGGATTATTTCAAAATGCTACAGTAATATTTCACCCAACTCGGGTCAGATATAGTGGAGGAACTCTTCTCTCATACCCAGGTGTCAAAAGTTTGAGACGTTCTAAAATTGGCAAGAAACTCCTATTCAAAATGTCACCCTTTTCAGTCGATTTACATTGGATTACATAGAAAGTTTGAAGACGGATTATTTGAAAATGCTACAGTAGTATTTCACCCAACTCAGGTCAGATATAGTGGAGGACCCCTTCTCTCATACCGAAGTGTCAAAAGTTTGAGCCGTTCTAAAATTGGCAAGAAAATCCTATTCAAAATATCACCTTTTTCAGTCGATTTACATTGGATTACATGGAAAGTTTGAAGTGGGATTATTTGAAAATGCTACAGTAGTATTTCACCCAACTAGGGTGAGAGGGAGAGGAGGACGTCTTCTCTCATAGCCAAGTGTCAAAAGTTTGAGATGTTCTAAAATTGGCAAGAAAATCCTATTCAAAATTTCACCTTTTTCAGTAAATTTACATTGGATTGCATAGAAAGTTTGAAGTGGGATTATTTCAAAATGCTACAGTAATATTTCACCCAACTCGGGTCAGATATAGTGGAGGAACTCTTCTCTCATAACCCAGGTGTCAAAAGTTTGAGACGTTCTAAAATTGGCAAGAAAATCCTATTCAAAAATGTCACCTTTTTCAGTCGATTTACATTGGATTACATAGAAAGTTTGAAGAGGGATTATTTGAAAATGCCAGAGTAATATTTCACCCAACTCGGGTCAGATATAGTGGAGGACCTCTCCTCTCATACCCAGGTGTCAGAAGTTTGAGACGTTCTAAAATTGGCAAGAAAATCCTATTCAAAATATCACCTTTTTCAGTCGATTTACATAGGATTACATAGAAAGTTTGAAGTGGGATTATTTCAAAATGCTACAGTAATATTTCACCCAACTCGGGTCAGATATAGTGGAGGACCTCTTCTCTCATAACCCAGTGCCAAAAGTTTGAGATGTTCTAAAATCGGCAAGAAAATCCTATTCAAAATGTTACGTTTTTCAGTCGATTTACATTGGATTGCATAGAAAGTTTGAAGTGGGATTATTTCAAAATGCTACAGTAATATTTTCACCCAACTCGGGTCAGATATAGTGGATGAACTCTTCTCTCATTCTCAGGTGTCAAAAGTTTGAGACGTTCTAAAATTGGCAAGAAAATCCTATTCAAAATATCACCTTTTTCAGTCGATTTACATAGGATTACATAGAAAGTTTGAAGTGGGATTATTTCAAAATGCTACAGTAATATTTCACCAACTCGGGTCAGATATAGTGGAGGAACTCTTCTCTCATACCCAGGTGTCAAAAGTTTGAGATGTTCTAAAATCGGCATGAAAATCCTATTCAAAATGTTACCTTTTTCAGTCGATTTACATTGGATTGCATAGAAAGTTTGAAGTGGGATTATTTCAAATGCTACAGTAATATTTCACCCAACTCGGGTCAGATATAGTGGAGGAACTCTTCTCTCATACCCAGGTGTCAAAAGTTTGACACGTTCTAAAATTGGCAAGAAAATCCTATTCAAAATGTCACCTTTTTCAGTCGATTTACATTGGATTGCATAGAAAGTTTGAAGTGGGATTATTTCAAAATGCTACAGTAATATTTCACCCAACTCGGGTCAGATATAGTGGAGGAGCTCTTCTCTCATAACCCAGGTGTCAAAAGTTTGAGACGTTCTACAATTGGCAAGAAATCCCTATTCAAAATGTCACCTTTTCAGTGGATTTACATTGGATTGCATAGAAGGTTTGAAGTGGGATTATTTCAAAATGCTACAGTAATATTTCACCCAACTCGGGTCAGATATAGTGGAGGAACTCTTCTCTCAGACCCAGGTGTCAAAAGTTTGAGACGTTCTAAAATTGGCAAGAAACTCCTATTCAAAATGTCACCCTTTTCAGTCGATTTACATTGGATTACATAGAAAGTTTGAAGACGGATTATTTGAAAATGCTACAGTAGTATTTCACCCAACTCAGGTCAGATATAGTGGAGGACCCCTTCTCTCATACCGAAGTGTCAAAAGTTTGAGCCGTTCTAAATTGGCAAGAAAATCCTATTCAAAATATCACCTTTTTCAGTCGATTTTACATTGGATTACATGGAAAGTTTGAAGTGGGATTATTTGAAAATGCTACAGTAGTATTTCACCCAACTAGGGTGAGAGGGAGAGGAGGACGTCTTCTCTCATAGCCAAGTGTCAAAAGTTTGAGATGTTCTAAAATTGGCAAGAAAATCCTATTCAAATTTCACCTTTTTCAGTAAATTTACATTGGATTGCATAGAAAGTTTGAAGTGGGATTATTTCAAAATGCTACAGTAATATTTCACCCAACTCGGGTCAGATATAGTGGAGGAACTCTTCTCTCATACCGAGGTGTCAAAAGTTTGAGATGTTCTAAAATCGGCATGAAAATCCTATTCAAAATGTTACCTTTTTCAGTCGATTTACATTGGATTGCATAGAAAGTTTGAAGTGGGATTATTTCAAAATGCTACAGTAATATTTCACCCAACTCGGGTCAGATATAGTGGAGGACCTCTCCTCTCATACCCAGGTGTCAAAGTTTGAGACGTTCTAAAATTGGCAAGAAAATCCTATTCAAAATATCACCTTTTTCAGTCGATTTACATAGGATTACATAGAAAGTTTGAAGTGGGATTATTTCAAAATGCTACAGTAATATTTCACCAAACTCGGGTCAGATATAGTGGAGGAACTCTTCTCTCATACCCAGGTGTCAAAAGTTTGAGATGTTCTAAAATCGGCAAGAAAATCCTATTCACAATGTTACCTTTTTCAGTCGATTTACATTAAGTGGGATTATTTCAAAATGCTACAGTAATATTTTCACCCAACTCGGGTCAGATATAGTGGAGGCACTCTTCTCTCATACCCAGGTGTCAAAAGTTTGAGGACGTTCTAAAATTGGCAAGAAAATCCTATTCAAAATGTCACCTTTTTCAGTCGATTTACATTGGATTGCATAGAAAGTTTGAAGTGGGATTATTTCAAAATGCTACAGTAATATTTCACCCAACTCGGGTCAGATATAGTGGAGGAACTCTTCTCTCATAACCCAGGTGTCAAAAGTTTGAGACGTTCTACAATTGGCAAGAAATCCCTATTCAAAATGTCACCTTTTTCAGTGGATTTACATTGGATTGCATAGAAGGTTTGAAGTGGGATTATTTCAAAATGCTACAGTAATATTTCACCCAACTCGGGGTCAGATATAGTGGAGGAACTCTTCTCTCATACCCAGGTGTCAAAAGTTTGAGACGTTCTAAAATTGGCAAGAAACTCCTATTCAAAATGTCACCCTTTTCAGTCGATTTACATTGGATTACATAGAAAGTTTGAAGACGGATTATTTGAAAATGCTACAGTAGTATTTCACCCAACTCAGGTCAGATATAGTGGAGGACCCCCTTCTCTCATACCGAAGTGTCAAAAGTTTGAGCCGTTCTAAAATTGGCAAGAAAATCCTATTCAAAATATCACCTTTTTCAGTCGATTTACATTGGATTACATGGAAAGTTTGAAGTGGGATTATTTGAAAATGCTACAGTAGTATTTCACCCAACTAGGGTGAGAGGGAGAGGAGGACGTCTTCTCTCATAGCCAAGTGTCAAAAGTTTGAGATGTTCTAAAATTGGCAAGAAAATCCTATTCAAAATTTCACCTTTTTCAGTAAATTTACATTGGATTGCATAGAAAGTTTGAAGTGGGATTATTTCAAAATGCTACAGTAATATTTCACCCAACTCGGGTCAGATATAGTGGAGGAACTCTTCTCTCATACCGAGGTGTCAAAAGTTTGAGATGTTCTAAAATCGGCATGAAAATCCTATTCAAAATGTTACCTTTTTCAGTCGATTTACATTGGATTGCATAGAAAGTTTGAAGTGGGATTATTTCAAAATGCTACAGTAATATTTCACCCAACTCGGGTCAGATATAGTGGAGGACCTCTCCTCTCATACCCAGGTGTCAAAAGTTTGAGACGTTCTAAAATTGGCAAGAAAATCCTATTCAAAATATCACCTTTTTCAGTCGATTTACATAGGATTACATAGAAAGTTTGAAGTGGGATTATTTCAAAATGCTACAGTAATATTTCCACCAAACTCGGGTCAGATATAGTGGAGGAACTCTTCTCTCATACCCAGGTGTCAAAAGTTTGAGATGTTCTAAAATCGGCAAGAAAATCCTATTCACAATGTTACCTTTTTCAGTCGATTTACATTGGATTGCATAGAAAGTTTGAAGTGGGATTATTTCAAAATGCTACAGTAATATTTCACCCAACTCGGGTCAGATATAGTGGAGGCACTCTTCTCTCCATACCCAGGTGTCAAAAGTTTGAGACGTTCTAAAATTGGCAAGAAAATCCTATTCAAAATGTCACCTTTTTCAGTCGATTTACATTGGATTGCATAGAAAGTTTGAAGTGGGATTATTTCAAAATGCTACAGTAATATTTCACCCAACTCGGGTCAGATATAGTGGAGGAACTCTTCTCTCATAACCCAGGTGTCAAAAGTTTGAGACGTTCTACAATTGGCAAGAAACCCCTATTCAAAATGTCACCTTTTTCAGTCGATTTACATTGGATTGCATAGAAGGTTTGAAGTGGGATTATTTCAAAATGCTACAGTAATATTTCACCCAACTCGGGTCAGATATAGTGGAGGAACTCTTCTCTCATACCCAGGTGTCAAAAGTTTGAGACGTTCTAAAATTGGCAAGAAAATCCTATTCAAAATGTCACCTTTTTCAGTTGATTTACATTGGATTACATAGAAAGTTTGAAGAGGGATTATTTGAAAAATGCTACAGTAATATTTCACCCAACTCGGGTCAGATATAGTGGAGGACCTCTCCTCTCATACCCAGGTGTCAAAAGTTTGAGACGTTCTAAAGTTGGCAAGAAAATCCTATTCAAAATGTTACCTTTTTCAGTCGGTTTACATTGGATTACATAGAAAGTTTGAAGACGGATTATTTGAAAATGCTACAGTAGTATTTCACCCAACTCAGGTCAGATATAGTGGAGGACCTCTTCTCTCATACCGAAGTGTCAAAAGTTTGAGCCGTTCTAAAATTGGCAAGAAATCCTATTCAAAATATCACCTTTTTCAGTCGATTTACATTGGATTACATGGAAAGTTTGAAGTGGGATTATTTGAAAATGCTACAGTAGTATTTCACCCAACTAGGGTGAGAGGGAGAGGAGGACGTCTTCTCTCATAGCCAAGTGTCAAAAGTTTGAGATGTTCTAAAATTGGCAAGAAAATCCTATTCAAAATGTCACCTTTTTCAGTTGATTTACATTGGATTACATAGAAAGTTTGAAGAGGGATTATTTGAAAATGATACAGTAATATTGCACCCAACTCGGGTCAGATATATTGGAGGAACTCTTATCTCATACCCAGGTGTCAAAAGTTTGAGACGTTCTAAAATTGGCAAGAAAATCCTATTCAAAATGTCACCTTTTTCAGTAGATTTACATTGGATTGCATAGAAAGTTTGAAGTGGGATTATTTCAAAATGCTACAGTAATATTTCACCCACCTCGGGTCAGATATAGTGGAGGAACTCTTCTCTCAGAACCCAGGTGTCAAAAGTTTGAGACGTTCTAAAATTGGCAAGAAAACCCTATTCAAAATGTCACCTTTTTCAGTCGATTTACATTGGATTACATAGAAAGTTTGAAGTGGGATTATTTCAAATGCTACAGTAATATTTCACACCCAACTCGGGTCAGATATAGTGGGGGACCTCTTGTCTCATACCCCAGTGTCAAAGGTTTGAGGACCTTCTAAAATTGGCAAGAAAACCTATTCAAAATGTTACCTTTTTCCAGTCGATTTACATTGGGATTACATAGAAAGTTTGAAGAGGGATTATTTGAAAATGCTACAGTAATATTTCACCCAACTCGGGTCAGATATAGTGGAGGACCTCTTCTCTCATAACCCAGTGTCCAAAGTTTGAGACGTTCTAAAATTGGCAAGAAAACCCTATTCAAAATATCACATTTTTCAGTCGATTTACATTGGATTACATAGAAAGTTTGAAGTGGGATTATTTCAAAATGCTACAGTAATATTTCACCCAATTCGGGTCAGATATAGTGGAGGAACTCTTCTCTCATACCCAGGTGTCAAAAAGTTTGAGATGTTCTAAAATCGGCAAGAAAATCCTATTCAAAATGTTACCTTTTTCAGTCGATTTACATTGGATTGCATAGAAAGTTTGAAGTGGGATTATTTCAAAATGATACAGTAATATTGCACCCAACTTGGGTCAGATATATTGGAGGAACTCTTATCTCATTCCCAGGTGTCAAAAGTTTGAGACGTTCTAAAATTGGCAAGAAAATCTATTCAAAATGTCACCTTTTTCAGTAGATTTACATTGGATTACATAGAAAGTTTGAAGAGGGATTATTTGAAAATGCTACAGTAATATTTCACCCAACTCGGGTCAGATATAGGGGAGGACATCTTCTCTCATATCAAACTGTCAAAAGTCTGAGAGGTTCTAAAATTGGCAAGACACTCCTATTCAAAATGTCACCTTTTTCAGTGGATTTACATTGGATTACATAGAAAATTTGAAGAGGGATTATTTGAAAATGCTACAGTAATATTTCACCCAACTCGGGTCAGATATAGTGGAGGACCTCTTCTCTCATAACCAGGTGTCAAAAGTTTGATACGTTCTAAAATTGGGCAAGAAAATCCTATTCAAAATGTCACCTTTTTCAGTAGATTTACATTGGATTGCATAGAAAGTTTGAAGTGGGATTATTTCAAAATGCTACAGTAATCTTTCACCCAACTCGGGTCAGATATAGGGAGGAACTCTTCTCTCATAACCCACGTGTCAAAAGTTTGAGACGTTCTAAAATTGGCAAGAAAGTCCTATTCAAAATGTCACCTTTTTCAGTCGATTTACATTGGATTGCATAGAAGGTTTGAAGTGGGATTATTTCAAAATGCTACAGTAATCTTTCACCCAACTCGGGTCAGATATAGTGGAGGAACTCTTCTCTCATACCCAGGTGTCAAAAGTTTGAGACGTTCTAAAATTGGCAAGAAACTCCTATTCAAAATGTCACCCTTTTCAGTCGATTTACATTGGATTACATAGAAAGTTTGAAGACGGATTATTTGAAAATGCTACAGTAGTATTTCACCCAACTCAGGTCAGATATAGTGGAGGACCCCTTCTCTCATACCGAAGTGTCAAAAGTTTGAGCCGTTCTAAAATTGGCAAGAAAATCCTATTCAAAATATCACCTTTTTTCAGTCGATTTACATTGGATTACATGGAAAGTTTGAAGTGGGATTATTTGAAAATGCTACAGTAGTATTTCACCCAACTAGGGTGAGAGGGAGAGGAGGACGTCTTCTCTCATAGCCAAGTGTCAAAAGTTTGAGATGTTCTAAAATTGGCAAGAAAATCCTATTCAAAATTTCACCTTTTTCAGTAAATTTACATTGGATTGCATAGAAAGTTTGAAGTGGGATTATTTCAAAATGCTACAGTAATATTTCACCCCAACTCGGGTCAGATATAGTGGAGGAACTCTTCTCTCATACCCAGGTGTCAAAAGTTTGAGATGTTCTAAAATCGGCATGAAAATCCTATTCAAAATGTTACCTTTTTCAGTCGATTTACATTGGATTGCATAGAAAGTTTGAAGTGGGATTATTTCAAAATGCTACAGTAATATTTCACCCAACTCGGGTCAGATATAGTGGAGGACCTCTCCTCTCATACCCAGGTGTCAAAAGTTTGAGACGTTCTAAAATTGGCAAGAAAATCCTATTCAAAATATCACCTTTTTCAGTCGATTTACATAGGATTACATAGAAAGTTTGAAGTGGGATTATTTCAAAATGCTACAGTAATATTTCACCAAACTCGGGTCAGATATAGTGGAGGAACTCTTCTCTCATACCCAGGTGTCAAAAGTTTGAGATGTTCTAAAAATCGGCAAGAAAATCCTATTCACAATGTTACCTTTTTCAGTCGATTTACATTGGATTGCATAGAAAGTTTGAAGTGGGATTATTTCAAAATGCTACAGTAATATTTCACCCAACTCGGGTCAGATATAGTGGAGGCACTCTTCTCTCATACCCAGGTGTCAAAAGTTTGAGACGTTCTAAAATTGGCAAGAAAATCCTATTCAAAATGTCACCTTTTTCAGTCGATTTACATTGGATTGCATAGAAAGTTTGAAGTGGGATTATTTCAAAATGCTACAGTAATATTTCACCCAACTCGGGTCAGATATAGTGGAGGAACTCTTCTCTCATAACCCAGGTGTCAAAAGTTTGAGGACGTTCTACAATTGGCAAGAAACCCCTATTCAAAATGTCACCTTTTTCAGTCGATTTACATTGGATTGCATAGAAGGGTTTGAAGTGGGATTATTTCAAAATGCTACAGTAATATTTCACCCAACTCGGGTCAGATATAGTGGAGGAACTCTTCTCTCATACCCAGGTGTCAAAAGTTTGAGACGTTCTAAAATTGGCAAGAAAATCCTATTCAAAATGTCACCTTTTTCAGTTGATTTACATTGGATTACATAGAAAGTTTGAAGAGGGATTATTTGAAAATGCTACAGTAATATTTCACCCAACTCGGGTCAGATATAGTGGAGGACCTCTCCTCTCATACCCAGGTGTCAAAAGTTTGAGACGTTCTAAAGTTGGCAAGAAAATCCTATTCAAAATGTTACCTTTTTCAGTCGGTTTACATTGGATTACATAGAAAGTTTGAAGACGGATTATTTGAAAATGCTACAGTAGTATTTCACCCAACTCAGGTCAGATATAGTGGAGGACCTCTTCTCTCATACCGAAGTGTCAAAAGTTTGAGCCGTTCTAAAATTGGCAAGAAATCCTATTCAAAATATCACCTTTTTCAGTCGATTTACATTGGATTACATGGAAAGTTTGAAGTGGGATTATTTGAAAATGCTACAGTAGTATTTCACCCAACTAGGGTGAGAGGGAGAGGAGGACGTCTTCTCTCATAGCCAAGTGTCAAAAGTTTGAGATGTTCTAAAATTGGCAAGAAAATCCTATTCAAAATGTCACCTTTTTCAGTTGATTTACATTGGATTACATAGAAAGTTTGAAGAGGGATTATTTGAAAATGATACAGTAATATTGCACCCAACTCGGGTCAGATATATTGGAGGAACTCTTATCTCATACCCAGGTGTCAAAAGTTTGAGACGTTCTAAAATTGGCAAGAAAATCCTATTCAAAATGTCACCTTTTTCAGTAGATTTACATTGGATTGCATAGAAAGTTTGAAGTGGGATTATTTCAAAATGCTACAGTAATATTTCACCCACCTCGGGTCAGATATAGTGGAGGAACTCTTCTCTCAGAACCCAGGTGTCAAAAGTTTGAGACGTTCCTAAAATTGGCAAGAAAACCCTATTCAAAATGTCACCTTTTTCAGTCGATTTACATTGGATTACATAGAAAGTTTGAAGTGGGATTATTTCAAAATGCTACAGTAATATTTCACCCAACTCGGGTCAGATATAGTGGGGGACCTCTTGTCTCATACCCCAGTGTCAAAGGTTTGAGACCTTCTAAAATTGGCAAGAAAACCTATTCAAAATGTTACCTTTTTCAGTCGATTTACATTGGATTACATAGAAAGTTTGAAGAGGGATTATTTGAAAATGCTACAGTAATATTTCACCCAACTCGGGTCAGATATAGTGGAGGACCTCTTCTCTCATAACCCAGTGTCCAAAGTTTGAGACGTTCTAAAATTGGCAAGAAAACCCTATTCAAAATATCACATTTTTCAGTCGATTTACATTGGATTACATAGAAAGTTTGAAGTGGGATTATTTCAAAATGCTACAGTAATATTTCACCCAATTCGGGTCAGATATAGTGGAGGAACTCTTCTCTCATACCCAGGTGTCAAAAGTTTGAGATGTTCTAAAATCGGCAAGAAAATCCTATTCAAAATGTTACCTTTTTCAGTCGATTTACATTGGATTGCATAGAAAGTTTGAAGTGGGATTATTTCAAAATGATACAGTAATATTGCACCCAACTTGGGTCAGATATATTGGAGGAACTCTTATCTCATTCCCAGGTGTCAAAAGTTTGAGACGTTCTAAAATTGGCAAGAAAATCTATTCAAAATGTCACCTTTTTCAGTAGATTTACATTGGATTACATAGAAAGTTTGAAGAGGGATTATTTGAAAATGCTACAGTAATATTTCACCCAACTCGGGTCAGATATAGGGGAGGACATCTTCTCTCATTTCAAACTGTCAAAAGTCTGAGAGGTTCTAAAATTGGCAAGACACTCCTATTCAAAATGTCACCTTTTTCAGTGGATTTACATTGGATTACATAGAAAATTTGAAGAGGGATTATTTGAAAATGCTACAGTAATATTTCACCCAACTCGGGTCAGATATAGTGGAGGACCTCTTCTCTCATAACCAGGTGTCAAAAGTTTGATACGTTCTAAAATTGGCAAGAAAATCCTATTCAAAATGTCACCTTTTTCAGTAGATTTACATTGGATTGCATAGAAAGTTTGAAGTGGGATTATTTCAAAATGCTACAGTAATCTTTCACCCAACTCGGGTCAGATATAGGGAGGAACTCTTCTCTCATAACCCACGTGTCAAAAGTTTGAGACGTTCTAAAATTGGCAAGAAAGTCCTATTCAAAATGTCACCTTTTTCAGTCGATTTACATTGGATTGCATAGAAGGTTTGAAGTGGGATTATTTCAAAATGCTACAGTAATCTTTCACCCAACTCGGGTCAGATATAGTGGAGGAACTCTTCTCTCATACCCAGGTATCAAAAGTTTGAGACGTTCTAAAATTGGCAAGAAAATCCTATTCAAAATGTTACCTTTTTGAGTCGATTTACATTGGATTACATAGAAAGTTTGAAGAGGGATTATTTGAAAATGCTACAGTAATATTTCACCCAACTCGGGTCAGATGTGGGGGAGGACCTCTTCTCTCATAACCCAGTGTCAAAAGTTTGAGAGGTTCTAAAATTGGCAATAAAATCCTATTCAAAATGTCACCTTTTTCAGTGGATTTACATTGGATTTCATAGAAAGTTTGAAGAGGGATTATTTGAAAATGCTACAGTAATATTTCACCCAACTTGGGTCAGATATAGTGGAGTACCTCTTCTCTCATACCCAAGTGTCAAA
The DNA here is from genome assembly GCA_029718625.1 of Synaphobranchus kaupii. NCBI lineage: Eukaryota > Metazoa > Chordata > Actinopteri > Anguilliformes > Synaphobranchidae > Synaphobranchus > Synaphobranchus kaupii. The sequence goes on from CM056380.1 coordinate 21,963,472, forward strand.
AGTTTGAGACGTTCTAAAATTGGCAAGAAAACCTATTCAAAATGTTACCTTTTTCAGTCGATTTACATTGGATTAAATAGAAAGTTTGAAGTGGGATTATTTCAAAATGCTACAGTAATATTTCACCCAACTCGGGTCAGATATAGTGGAGGACCTCTTCTCTCATAACCCAGTGTCAAAAGTTTGAGAGGTTCTAAAATTGGCAATAAAACCCTATTCAAAATGTCACCTTTTTCAGTGGATTTACATTGGATTTCATAGAAAGTTTGAAGAGGGATTATTTGAAAATGCTACAGTAATATTTCACCCAACTTGGGTCAGATATAGTGGAGTACCTCTTCTCTCATACCCAAGTGTCAAAAGTTTGAGACGTTCTAAAATTGGCAAGAAAACCTATTCAAAATGTTACCTTTTTCAGTCGATTTACATTGGATTAAATAGAAAGTTTGAAGTGGGATTATTTCAAAATGCTACAGTAATATTTCACCCAACTCGGGTCAGATATAGTGGAGGACCTCTTCTCTCATAACCAGGTGTCAAAAGTTTGAGACGTTCTAAAATTGACAAGAAAATCCTATTCAAAATATCACCTTTTTCAGTCGATTTACATTGGATTACATAGAAAGTTTGAAGTGGGATTATTTCAAAAATGCTACAGTAATATTTCACCCAACTTGGGTCAGATATTGTGGAGGACCTCTTCTCTCATATCCAAGTGTCAAAAGTTTGAGACGTTCTAAAATTGGCAAGAAAACCTATTCAAAATGTTACCTTTTTCAGTCGATTTACATTGGATTACATAGAAAGTTTGAAGAGGGATTATTTGAAAATGCTACAGTAATATTTCACCCAACTCGGGTCAGATATAGTGGAGAATTCAAAATATCACCTTTTTCAGTCGATTTACATTGGATTACATAGAATGTTTGACGTTGGATTATTTCAAAATGCTACAGTAATATTTCACCGAACTCGGGTCAGATATTGTGGAGGACATCTTCTCTCATATCCAAGTGTCAAAAGTTTGAGGACGTTTCTAAAATTGGCAAGAAAAACCTATTCAAAAATATCACCTTTTTTCAGTCGATTTACATTGGATTACATAGAATGTTTGACGTGGGATTATTTCAAAATGCTACAGTAATATTTCACCCAACTCGGGTCAGATATAGTGGAGGAACTCTTCTCTCATACCCAAACTGTCAAAAGTTTGAGACTTTCTAAAATTGGCAAGAAAATCCTATTCAAAATATCACCTTTTCAGTCGATTACAGTCGATTCATTGGATTACATAGAAAGTTTGAAGAGGGATTATTTGAAAATGCTACAGTAATATTTCACCCAACTCGAGTCAGGGGTGTTGGAGGACGTCTTCTCTCATAACCCAATGTCAAAACTTTAAGACGTTCTAAAAGTGGCAAGAAAAATCCTATTCAAAAATGTTACCTTTTTTCAGTCGATTTACATTGGATTACATAGAAAGTTTGAAGTGGGGATTATTTCAAAATGCTACAGTAATATTTCACCCCAACTCGGGTCGGATATAGTGGAGGAACTCTTCTCTCATACCCAGGTGTCCAAAAGTTTGAGACTTTCTAAAATTGGCAAGAAAAATCCTATTCAAAATGCCACCCTTTTTCAGTCGATTTACATTGGATTACATAGAAAGTTTGAAGAGGGATTATTTGAAAATGCTACAGTAATATTTCACCCAATTCGGGTGTGATATAGTGGAGGACCTCTCCTCTCATACCCAGGTGTCCAAAAGTTTGAGACGTTCTAAAATTGGCAAGAAAATCCTATTCAAAAATGTTACCTTTTTCAGTCGATTTACATTGGATTACATAGAAAGTTTGAAGTGGGATTATTTCAAAATTCTACAGTAATATTTTCACCCAACTCGGGTCAGATATAGTGGAGGACCTCTTCTCTCATAACCAGTGCCAAAAATTTTGAGACGTTCTAAAATTGGGCAAGAAAATCCTATTCAAAAATATCACCTTTTTTCAGTCGATTTACATTGGATTCCATAGAAAGTTTGAAGTGGGATTATTTCAGAATGCTACAGTAATATTTCACCCAACTCGGGTCAGATATAGTGGAGGACCTCTTCTCTCATAAACCAGTGCCAAAATTTTGAGACGTTCTAAAATTGGCAAGAAAATCCTATTCAAAATATCACCTTTTTCAGTCGATTTTACATTGGATTCCATAGAAAGTTTGAAGAGGGATTATTTGAAAATGCTACAGTAATATTTCACCCAACTCGAGTCAGAGGTGTTGGAGAACGTCTTCTCTCATATCAAACTGTCAAAAGTTTGAGGCGTTCTAAAATTGGCAAGAAAAATCCTATTCAAAATGTCACCTTTTTTCAGTAGATTTACATTGGATTGCATAGAAAGTTTGAAGTGGGATTATTTCAAAATGCTACAGTAAATATTTTCACCCAACTCGGGGGCAGATATAGTGGAGGACCCTCTCCCTCTCATACCCAAGTGTCAAAAGTTTGAGACGTTCTAAAAATGGCGAGAAAACCCTATTCAAAAATATCACCTTTTTCAGTCGATTTACATTGGATTACATAGAAAAGTTTTAAGTGGGATTATTTCAAAAATGCTACAGTAATATTTCACCCAACTCGGGTCAGATATAGTGGAGGACCTCTTCTCTCATATCAAACTGTCAAAAAGTTTGAGGCGTTCTAAAATTGGCAAGAAAAATCCTATTCAAAATGTCACCTTTTTCAGTAGATTTACATTGGATTGCATAGAAAGTTTGAAGTGGGATTATTTCAAAATGCTACAGTAATATTTCACCCAACTCGGGGCAGATATAGTGGAGGACCTCTCCTCTCATACCCAAGTGTCAAAAGTTTGAGACGTTCTAAAAAATGGCGAGAAAAACCCCTATTCAAAATATCACCTTTTTCAGTCGATTTTACATTGGATTACATAGAAAAGTTTTTAAGTGGGATTATTTTCAAAAATGCTACAGTAATATTTCACCCAACTCGGGTCAGATATAGTGGAGGGACCTCTTCTCTCATACTCCAGTGTCAAAGGTTTGAGACGTTCTAAAATTGGCAAGACACTCCTATTCAAAATGTCACCTTTTTTCAGTCGATTTACATTGGATTACATAGAAAGTTTGAAGAGGGGATTATTTGAAAATGCTACAGTAATATTTCACCCAACTCGGGTCAGATATAGTGGAGGACTTCTTCTCTCATACCCCAGTGTCAAAAAGTTTGAGACGTTTCTAAAAATTAGATATAGTGGAGGACTTCTTCTCTCATACCCCAGTGTCAAAAGTTTGAGACGTTCTAAAATTGGCAAGAAAATCCTATTCAAAATATCACCTTTTTCAGTCGATTTACATTGGATTACATAGAAAGTTTGAAGTGGGATTATTTGAAAATGCTACATTAATATTTCACCCAACTCGAGTCACAGGTGTTGGAGGACGTCTTCTCTCATATCAAACTGTCAAAAGTTTGAGAGGTTCTAAAATTTGCAAGACACTCCTATTCAAAATGTCACCTTTTTCAGTCGATTTACATTGGATTACATAGAAAGTTTGAAGTGGGATTATTTCAAAATGCTACAGTAATATTTCACCCAACTTGGGTCAGATATATTGGAGGACCTCTTCTCTCATACCCCAGTGTCAAAAGTTTGAGACGTTCTAAAATTGGCAAGAAAATCCTATTCAAAATTTCACCTTTTTCAGTAATTTACATTGGTGGACATAGGAAGTTTGGAGTGTGATTATTTCAAAATGGCGCAGTATCCAAAAAAATAAAAATAAAAATACATATATATATATATATATATATATATATATATATATATATATATATATATATATATATATACACACACAACTAGGCTATCAGAATGTTGAGCCAATTAGATTTAGCGGAGAAAAAAGTGGAAGGATGACCGTGAAAGCATACAATTGCTTTTCGCGACCGATTTAAGGTGGACCGGCAATTCCGAATCGGGAGCTGCGAATCGGGAGCCAACTTCAGCGTTGTGAAATAAAGGTACAGTGGAGGTAGCTTTCAGGCTACACATTTCCCAAATGTACCCTGAAAGTACAATAATGTTCTATTTGGGTACTAGCTAAGTACCTTTTCGAGCATAAAAAGGTACAAATTAGTTAGGTATTGCTGCCAAGGGGTACAATTCTATGTAGCCTACCTATACCACCCAAGTGACAAGCGTTTGTAGCTTTTAGGTACTTTTCGTACCTTTATTTCTGAGAGTGTAGACATTACAACTGCTAGTCTGCCTAACTAAAAGAAAATGATACCACCGGTTACGTTACACCTGTTTACAGACTGCTTTTTATAACGTAGCTGATGTTTTCTAAGTTAGCTAACGTATAGCAGAACATTGGGCTACCATTACTAGCAACTGCAATATGACAGGTTGGGTGTTTACGTTTACCGGAGAGGTTAACGTTAGGTTTACTGCATTAGATGAAGGAAAGGCACCTATTGCAATTAAATTTTTTTGTGGGAAAAATGTATTGACTGAGTATTTTGACCACATTGCTGCCATTGACTTACATGGTGAAAGACCTATACTGGAGCCAATCGCAGTGGCACTAGTGAGCAACGGCACAATTGCCGCTCCCAGCCCAACCAGGAAGTGAGCTTCAAAGTGAAAGCCCAGGCTGCATTCGAATCCAATTTAACACGCTCCCTTCCCTTGCTCACTTCCCTCGAGGGAGCTTAAAAGGTGCTCTGCAAGGGAGGATTGACCAGAAACTAACAAAAATAGAACCGAACCGCCCTCGTAACATTTCGGAAGTGCAACACCATAGAGTTGAAATGTGACTGCCACATAGTTCTGTGGTGACCGCCCACTTTTTCCACGTGGAGCATTGCATTGTGGGATTCCCTTCTTGCTGGAAGCTTGCATTTTATACCCTTGGTGGAAGGGAGGATAAACAAGGGAGCGAGGGAATATAATTACTCCCTCCCCTTTCTTAAATTGGATCCGAATTACACTTGGTGTGGCTGCCATATTTCATCCTGGCATTTTGGGGATTCCCCCCTTGAAGCAAGGGAAGGGAACGACAGGAAGAAAGGATAAATTTCGGATCCGAACGCAGCCCCAGTCTTGGCCCCTTGGTTTGAAATCGGTAGCTTCCGGAAAACACCGATGCTTATGAAAACATTGGCGGCATTGCATTGTGGGGCGCGAATACTACCTTCCTTTTGAAAAGGATAGTCCAGAGCATCCTTTGTGAAAGGACGGATAAAAGGAATTGTGAAGCTCCTTTCCTTCTCAATATAAGGGGTGTTTCTCAATGTCTGTACTTGCGGACTTGTGAACTTGTGTGACGTAATATTTAATGGCCAAGTTCTGTTCCAAGAATGCGAGGGAGCATCGGATGCACCCTCTCCCAACACAGAGTTGCCAGACTCGGGGATTAACGGGGATTAATTTTTTTTTTTAAATGGTGTCATTTAAAAGGAGTCAGTGGTGGATTTTAAAAGGAGGAATTGTATGGGAGTGAAGATGTAGGGTTTTCAGAATTATTTTGGGGAGGGGAATTAATTCAGGTTTCTGGCAACATTGACGAGAACAGACTTGGATATCCCATTTCGTGATGGCAGATGAGACGGCATAGGGACATAGCTTACATAGCTAGGCTACATTTTTAGTTATCTCATTTAATCAAAAAATTTTAGAAATTAAATCAATAAAGACTGCAATCTTTCTACGAATGAAAATGAGGCGAGAAATATGTCTTACAATAGCTGGATTTTTACCTAATTTTAAAGTGTTTGTATAACTAAGCAGCGTTCTGTCCTTCAGAGCCGGGGTGCACAAAGTAGTTTTTTTAGCGATGGCCCAGGGATAGCGATCCATCGGCTACTTTTAGCAAACCAAATTAATTAACAACTCATTGTTCAACTGCTGACAATAGCCATGTTTTAATAGGGTACCTAAAAGCTAAATGAAGGCGGAAAAGTTGCTGAAATTAGCAGGCAATTCATCACAAAAAGCATATAGTGAAATTAACAGAATTTAAGGCTTTATCAATGAAGCATAATGGGGGAAAGTTCTCAAAGCTGCAAGACAGAAAACCGTAGGATGAAACCAAACATTTTTTATTAATGTTACACTCATAGTCAGTGCATCTCTTTTTGCTGGGATGTAGCTAGCCTACTTTATCCATTTCCCAGTGGAAAACTTAGAACACATGTATTTAATATTGATTGTATGTCAAAAGCACAAAAGGACTGGATCGCGATGATTAGCTTAAGCCGTAAATATTATGTTGTTGTAATAGCAATATACAAGTAATAACATAGGTAGAGCTTTGTAACACAGAAGGCCGCTACTGTTATCAACTTTTTGCCGAATCGGTGCCATCTCCTGGAGTGCAGTAGGAATGACATGCCAAAACAAGATTAAATATAGTAGGCTTTTATACGATTATATGAAAGTCAAATGTGAACAGTAAAAAAATGTGTTAAATACTTTTTATTTTTTAGCATTTATTTTTACAAATAGAGTATAGAATTAACATTGGCGACTACCACTTTATATAGGCCTGATTTCATTTTAATGTAGCCTACACATTCGTGTACAGGAGAGCCAAGTTTTGGTCGCATATCAGTTTGTGCACCATTGCTTCAGAGCTCTGTGTAGCCTGTTTGAGATGTAATGCGTGCTTCTGACGTTTGGACTGTGGTTTCGTTATACAAACCATAGACTCTAGAAAACAGCTACAAAGCAACCTATACTACAAACCAGGCAGCAACTTTTCCTGACAGTCCAGTGTATAAGCTTCCCCCGTGTCGTATGTCATCGCTTCGCACAATGAATGATGGGATAGCCAAGTTCGCAAACTTGTTTGGCGAGTTTGCATCCGATGCATCCTCGACATTTGGGGCGGATCAAGTTCATTTCCGGGATCTTTGGGCGTCCTCGCTTCTTTGCGTTCTTGGCTTTGGAACAGAGCTTGGCCCGTTATATGATGTCACCCTATTCACAAGTACGTGTTTCTGCAAGTGCCCTTTTGCCGGGACACTTGACACTACGTGCGTCACAAGTTTGGTATTGAGAAACACCCATGAAATTCGAACAGTCCTTAGCATGGCTGCCCGGAAACTATTTCTGGTTCATGCGATCTAAAGGCTCCTTCCTTGCTCAAATTTGACTATTCAAATGCAGCCTGTGTAAGAAAATCTCTGGTGATAGAGATATTTTCGAATGAGACACGCCTCAATGCCTTCCTGCCTTCAAATGCTGTCTTCGAAGGCAGAATTTTCCCGTTTGAGACACAACCAATAGTGTATGATAATAATATTTTGCTCAAATGTGGCCATAACACTGACCATAGAGTGTGTGACAGTGATATTCTGCTTGTCTCTTGTAATTGGGTTTGTGGGCTTGGATGTGTATCCCTTTTTGACCTGCGTGCGTACATGTGTGTGTGTGCGTGGGCAGTGACAGTAACAGTGGTTGTGTGTGTGCTGCAGGTATCTGGCCCTGGTGACAGCGCTGGCCTGTGGTGCTGACTGGGTCTTTATCCCAGAGATGCCCCCTGATGAGGAATGGGAGGAGCACCTGTGCAGGAGACTGATGGAGGTACTTTCTCCCTCCCCATCATCAAGAGCTTCTTCCTCCTGTCCTCTCCTCATGCTGAAACAGTCTTATCTTTCCCCTCTCTTTTAGACCAGGGGGCGGGGCTCCCGCCTAAACATCATCATAGTATCAGAGGGTGCCTTGGACAGGCACGGCAAGCCCATCACCTCCGACTTGATCAAGGACGTAATTATCTTTTCCCTCTGTCTCTCTTCTTCTCCCTCTCATTCTCCATCTCCATCTCTGTCTCTCTCTATTTATTTAAATTTGAACACTACACTTTACAGTAAGACATGTTTACAGTAACAGCAGTCATTACCTTCTTGGCTGTGGCTACCAAATATGGAGGAGGATTCAAACTCCCTCTCCCTTTCTCTCCCTCTCTCTCTCAATCTGTAGCTGGTATCCAAGAGGCTTGGCTATGACACTCGGACCACCATCCTTGGGCACCTCCAGAGAGGAGGCACTCCCTCTGCTTTCGACAGAATCCTGGTACAGTTAAGCACTCTGACTGCTGTAATCACACTATTAATGTTCATCTTAATCATGTACAGGGCTTTGTGGCCAGACTTTTCTCTCAGGCTCTGGCAGGTCGCGACAACGAGCTGCCCAGTGGGTACCATACTTTAGCATTTTTTGTGCATCAGGTTGGGTTAGGATGTTTGGGTACAGTTTCATCTATCTGGGGAATATTTTTCTATATTCTTTATATATTATTTAATTGAATAAAGAAAGATATAGAAAACAATTAGAACAACAATAATTCTTTAACATTCTCTCTCTCTTCCTCCCTCTCTCTCCCCTCTATCTCCCCCTCTCTCAAATTCAATTTCAAATTGAAAACAAGCTTTATTGGCATGACCACACATCAGTATGGTATTGCTAAAGCAATTGTTTACATAAAACAACAATATCAGCAACAACTCTATGAACAATAATAATGTAAACAATGGGGTGCTTGAATCCTCAGTAATGGGGGTGGGGTGGGGGGCTTTCTTAACAAATAAAATAATAGTAATAAACAGCAATAAAAAAATAACCATAAAAACAACTATATAGGCTGTATAATATAAGCTCTCTCTCTCTCAGGCCAGCAGGATGGGAGTAGAGGCAGTGATGGCTCTGTTAGAGGCCACCCCAGAAACCCCCGCCTGCGTGGTCAGTCTCTCGGGGAACATGGCAGTCAGACTGCCGCTGATGGAGTGTGTACAAGTGGTGAGATATCCCTGCTTGTACTGATATTGATATTTTATTTGTACTGTAACGGGTCGCTTCTCCGCCATTGTTGGTGAAATTTCTAGCTGGTGAATGCGTCAATCACATTGTTCAATGATTTGCTGATTGGTTACGTTATTGTTTTGGTTTTTTTTAAAACAAAAATTTGAGCTGAATCGCTGGTTTTAGAATTGCAAATTTGAGTATATAAACAGTGTATTGTGCTGAATTTCTCTCACAACCGTTCTTTCTACGATTGCTACCAACTAAGCATGACCATTCACCAATATTTTTCTAAGAAACATTTGCATACTTCGATAGGCCCTTGTGCACCCCTGGTATAGCATTTATTTTGACAAAAGGCATTGCCACAAAGCAGCTTTACAGAGATCTGGGCCAGAACCCCCCAAGAGCACGCCGAGAGCGAGTGGCAATGTCACGGTTTGGCAGCCTTCCTTTCATCTCTGTGGCTCCGGGTTTACTTTTCAGCCGGCCGCGCTGTGTTTTTCCGCTGCCAGATGATTACCTGGCGCACCTGTTCCGAGTTTCCTGCTGGCTTTATAGGCGCGCTGCTTCCTTCTTCCGGTGCTTGTGTGTCATTCTTGCCACTCTAGCTAGGTAACTCGGTATAGGAATTTCAGGTGACCACTTGTCATTTTGAGCTTCAAAAGTATACGCGGGACTGGCCTGTAGTATTTAGAGTATTTAGTTCTTAAGGTTTTGTTCTCTTTACTCTTTATTTTTCCTGCCTTTGTTTTTGTTTCTCTGTCTTGCTACTAGACAACTACCTCGGCTTTGCCTTGTTTCCATTTGCCTTTATTTTAGAGCTAGAGGCTATAGAGGCTGTTGTTTCTTTTCTCTGCTCAAAACTGCGAGCTTCGCCCAAATAATTTGGGTTGTTATTATTTTTGGCTCACACCGGGATTACGTCCCTCTCTGTTTAATTTCTCGACTCTGGTCTGAGAGTCTCGTCCTATTTTATTTGGGTCGTTTTTACTTCTTTTGGGTTTTAGACGGGAGTTTCTTCTTTCTCCTTCGGAGACGGTTCGTGGAAAACTTTCGGAATCCCTTTCAGTCACGTATGGTCCTCTGTCACGACCCCCCTTACAGGCAAGGAAAAACTCCTTGGCAGGTAATAGGAAGGAACCTTGAGCAGAACCTGACTCAGAGGCTCCCCACCCATCTGCCACTGGCTGGCACCGTTAAGTGGAAAAAAGCTGATTCCATAATACATGTATAATAAACAGAAAAGATATTGACATAAATGTCAATGAGAATGTGTTATTGAAGCCGGACAAGGATGATTCTATTCATGACGAGAGATGAGCTGGAAGGCCAACGGGTGGCACTGTCAGGCAGGGGATAGGTGTGGAGCTGGAGCTGAACCAACTATGAAGATGATCTAGCACAGAGCAGTACAGGTATGGTAAAGGGGAACGTGCAATCACCCTCTCTTTCTCCTGGTTTCTTGTCAGACCAAAGACGTCACTGTAGCCATGGCAGAGGGTCGATATGAAGATGCCATCAAGCTCAGGGGAAAGTAGGTTTACCCTCTTCTGTGACTGTCCTCCATCTCTCTATCCATATCCATTCATATCTTACTCATCTCTCTATCCATATCCATTCATATCTTACTCATCTCTCTATCCATATTCATTCATATCTTACTCATCTATCTATCCATATCCATTCATGTCTTACTCATCTCTATCCATATCCATTCATATCTTACTCATCTCTATCCATATCCAATCATATCTTACTCATCTCTCTATCCATATCCATTCATATCTTACTCATCTCTCTATCCATATCCATTAATATCTTACTCATCTCTCTATCCATATCCAATCATATCTTACTCATCTCTCTATCTATATCCATTCATTTCTTACTCATCTCTCTATCCATATCCATTCATGTCTTACACATCTCTATCCATATCCATTCATATCTTACTCATCTCTCTATCCATATCCAATCATATCTTACTCATCTCTCTATCCATATCCATTCATATCTTACTCATCTCTCTATCCATATCCATTCATATCTTACTCATCTCTCTATCCATATCCAATCATATCTTACTCATCTCTCTATCCATATCCATTCATATCTTTCTCATCTCTCTATCCATATCCATTCATATCTTACTCATCTCTCTTTCCATATCCATTCATGTCTTACTCATCTCTATCCATATCCATTCATATCTTACTCATCTATCTATCCATATCCATTCATATCTTACTCATCTCTCTTTCCATATCCATTCATGTCTTACTCATCTCTCTATCCATATCCATTCATATCTTACTCATCTCTCTTTCCATATCCATTCATGTCTTACTCATCTCTCTAGCCATATCCATTCATATCTTACTCATCTCTCTTTCCATATCCATTCATGTCTTACTCATCTCTCTATCCATATCCATTCATATCTTACTCATCTCTCTTTCCATATCCATTCATGTCTTACTCATCTCTATCCACATCCATTCATATCTTACTCATCTCTCTATCCATATCCATTCATATCTTACTCATCTCTCTTTCCATATCCATTCATATCTTACTCATCTCTCTATCCATATCCATTCATATCTTACTCATCTCTCTATCCGTATCCATTCATATCTTACTCATCTCTCTTTCCATATCCATTCATGTCTTACTCATCTCTATCCATATCCATTCATATCTTACTCATCTCTCTATCCATATCCATTCATATCTTACTCATCTCTCTTTCCATATCCATTCATGTCTTACTCATCTCTCTATCCATATCCATTCATATCTTTCTCATCTCTATCCATATCCATTCATATCTTACTAAACTCTATCCATATCCATTCACATCTGTCCATCTGTGTTTTTGTTTGTTTTTTTAAGTTCTTTGAGTTTGAGAAAATTGAGAAAATTAATGTTTTCTTATCCAGGAGCTTTGAAAATAACTGGAACACCTACAAGCTTTTGGCTCATGTTCACCTACCAGACACAAAGGTGAGGAACTTCACCTCTGTCAGGGTTTCCCATGGGAATAGACTAGCCACTTTCACCTGTGTGTATTAAAAATTTTGTGAGAAGATAGTCCAATGCAGAATTGAATTCACCTTCTCATCAGCCTCTCTCTCTCTCTCTCTCCCTCCACCAGAGCAACATCAATATTGGCATTATGAATGTCGGGGCTCCCTGCGCTGGGATGAATGCAGCTGTTCGCTCAGCCGTCAGGATCGGCATCATTCAGGGTCACCAGATGTTTGCAGTGCATGATGGGTTTGAGGGGCTGGCTCAAGGACTGGTGCGTGGAGTTAGCCACTCAAGCACACCCAGTATCACATTCCTATTCATTCATCAAAAAAACATTTCTTTTATAGCAGTACTTGTGAGAAGTTGTCTGTCGGGTGATGCATCAAACTAAAGTAAATGTTCTCACTGCAGTGATACAGTGTAATTTGTACAGTTCTCACTGCAGTGATACAGTGTACTTTGTACAGTTCTCACTGCAGAGATACAGTGTACTTTGTACAGTTCTCACTGCAGTGATACAGTGTACTTTGTACAGTCAAACTAAAGTACACATTCTCACTGCAATGATACAGAGTACTTTGTACAGTGTACGTTGTACAGTTCTCACTGCAGTGATAGTGTACTTTGTACATTTCTCACTGCAGTGATACAGTGTACTTTGTACAGTTCTCACTCCAGTGATACAGTGTACTTTGTACAGTCAATCTAAAGTACATGTTCTCACTGCAGTGATACAGTGTACATTGTGCAGTCAAACTAAAGTACATGTTCTCACTGCAGTGATAGTGTACTTTGTACAGTCAAACTAAAGTACATGTTCTCACTGCAGTGATGCAGTATACTTTGTACATTTCTCACTGCAGTGATAGTGTACTTTGTACAGTCAATCTAAAGTACATGTTCTCACTGCAGTGATAGTGTACTTTGTACAGTTCTCACTGCAGTGATAGTGTACTTTTTGCAGTTCTCACTGCAGTGATAGTGTATGTTGTACAGTTCTCACTGCAGTGATACAGTGTACTTTGTACAGTTATCACTGCAGTGATACAGTGTACTTTGTACAGTTATCACTGCAGTGATACAGTGTACTTTGTACAGTGCCTTCAGAAAGTATTCACCCCCTTCCCTTTTACATATCTTTCGCTTAACTTTGCATATTTAGATTTTTGCCCACAAATTTGTTCCAGCTCTACCATGTTAGATGCAGTGTTGGTGGACAGCAATTTTCAGTTCATAGTCCAGATTTTTACGTGAACCTATGCCCTAAACATACATCTCTTCCTGACTGAAGCAGGTTCAACTCACGGAATTGCATGTATTTGGCTTCCTTCTCACCTTTCATGGCAGCAAGCTTCCCTGTCCCTCCTGCTGAAAAGCAACCCCATAGCATGATGCTGCCACCACCATGCTGTACAGTTTGGATGGCTGCTACCACCATGCTGTACAGTTTGGATGGCTGCCACCACCATGCTTTACAGTGTTGCCTGGATGATGGGGTGTGTTTCGTTTGCGCCAAACATAGTGGTTTGCTTTCAGGCCAAAGAGCTCATTTTGCTATATTGCAAACAATTGCATAAAAAGAGGCAAATCAAATCAAACTGATCAAATTAAAGACTGAGGTGAATCAATAGGCTCCTGCTTTGTGAAAATGTGGACACATAGCCATGAAAATTAACCATTAGGTAATGAAGAAATCTAAGTCAATGCACATGACAACAAGAAAAACCTGCATTGTATTAATACGCTTAAGGAAGAAATTATGAAAGAAGTTGTGTTCAACAACCTAATTAGGGGCCTATTGATTCACCTCAGTCTTTAATTTGATCAGTTAAAAAAATGTTGCTTCTTTTTATGCAATTGTTTGCAATATAGCAAAATAAGCACAATGTGAACATGGGACTTTTGTTCTTCATGGCGTGCATAGCTATTTCTGACATATTGTAGCGTAAGAGGGTAAATAATCCCTCAAAATATGAAAAGCACCAAATTAAGAAAAATTAACAGCTTGTTAAAATTCTGGGATTGCAATTGTGGTTGAAACGTAAACCAATGTACACAGGGGGGCCCCAGAACTGAAAACCAGCATACACAGGGGGCCCCAGCAGCGAGTTTGGGCATACCTGTGATAGAGGGTTACTTTTATGAGAGGAAAGTCCTCTTTAAATATATTTTAATTTGACTTTACAACACAACAAAATGAGAAATAATTAGGAGGGGTGAAAATTATGGAGCTCAAGAACTGACAAAAGGGGCGCTGCGGTGGTACAACGGTAAGAGCGCCGTCTTTCAGTCGGTGCAGTTGTGCTCCGAGGATCGGGGTTCGCGCCCCGGTCCTGCCAGATCCGAGCATGGCCGGCGCCCTGTGGGAGCAGCAATTGGCGGCTGCTTCCGGGTGGGGGGACGGGCTCGGAGAGAATCGCTGCATGCATAGCGGCCCTGGGCGGGCTGGAATCACGGTCAGGAGCTAGGAGGAGTCGCGCCCTGAAGAGGACGTGGCGCCCTCCCGTCCTACCGCCGGCTGACGGGGTTGCGTTGCGGTGATTCTCTAGCGGTTGCTACACGGGGCAATTGAATTAGAATAGGGTTCAATTGACTACTAAATTGGGAGAAAAGGGGGAAAAATCAGAAACAAATAAAATTTAAAAAAAGAACTGACAAAAGTATTCGAATTTAGTATATTTGAAATACGTGTGACATTTAATAAACTTGAATTTTTTTGTGGTGTATTTAATTGCATTTAAACAAAGATTGTTTTTCAAATATCAACAATTCAGATTAAAATGAAGATTAAAAAAAATCTCTCAAATTCAAATTTCTGAAATTCAGATTGAAATTCAGATCCATAAATACAAATCTGATTCAAATTTCTGAAATTCAGATTGAAATTCAGATTTTATGTTAACTAGGCCAAAGGTGAAGCATCCGGGCTTCCCAGGAGAAGCTTTTGGAACTGTCAAACTCTTAGTGTTGCCAGATTTCACGCCCAATTGTATTTCTTTTAAACTCATTGTACACGTACAAAATGGCTTTGACCGGGCATAAATAAATTATAGAATACATTGCCAAATACTTATTGGGTGGGTTTTGGTGGATTGCGTGGGTTTTTCGCTCTGATTGGGCGGGGAAGTGGAAAGGATAAGTGGGGTAGGAAAAACCTGGCAACCCTGCTGACTGGGCGGCCGGCCCGGGAAGACTTCAAGTTAGCGGCTCTGACGCTAGTAGCAATTCAGTGTTTTGAGTGTTTATTAATGTTACGTCCCAAAATACACCTGCCTTGCAATAACCAGGTGTACAGTAGTGGAGGTAACACTAAGCCACTTAAACGCAAATCACAACCTCAAAGACAAACCCAGTCAAGCTTAAAGTGATTTAAAAGATAAATGTTTAATAACACAAGCACTTAAGATATGGCCACTTATTCTCTAAACATAATGACAGTTTGACAATATTTACAGTTACATAGGCTGCAAGTGTCCAAAATCAGCACGTTGCGATGGCAAAGGGGGTGTCCTCCTAATCTAGCGAGAATGCTGCTTACGTGTTACTTAGCAGCAATCAGTCCAGTCAGTCCAGGGCTATCTACTGTAGTCTGTTTTTCAACCAAGGTTAACTGTATAACAACGGTAAGCTCAGATCAGTAGTCAGGCAGCGTCGTGAAAGTCGTGGTGTTTGCTAGCATCAGGTTGCTCTAACTCCCTGATGCAGACGGAGACAGGGTATATATAGTCTCGCATCTTTCAACGCTGCTCCGTGAAGGTCCTCGGTGTCCCCAGCTACAGGCATCTTCTCATACATTGCGACGTCCATGTCTCCATATCTCCCAAAGATGGTTGCCAGGCAACAGCGTGCGTCTTCTCTCCAGCGCAGCTCCCAGGATCTCCGTACTGGGCTGTGACGTCAGCATCTCCACCTGTAGAGACGCAAACAAACACAGCAGCCCAAAGCCAAAATGAAACACAAAGCAGGGAAAACAGAAAAGAGAGGAACGCAACAATTAAACGTGTATATATAACTAGCTAGCTAGGTAAATCATAAGACCTTTGGATGCACTTACCTCATTAACGTTACACTTGCGTCAGAGCCGCTAGCTTGAAGTCTTTTTTTTTTTTTAGCTTGAAGTCTTCCCGGCAACACTAAGCTAAAAACAGGTTTGACAGTTCCAAAAGCTTCTACTTTTCCTGGGTAGCCCGGATGCTTCACCTTTGGCCTAGTTAACAAAAATAATTTGAATTGCAACCTGAATTTCAGAAATTTGAATCGGAGAGATTTTTATTTATGGATCAGTATTTTTAAAATCTGAATTTTAATCTGAATTGTGATATTTAAAAAAAAATCTTTGTTTAAATGCAATTTATGAAATACACCACAAAGAAATTCAAGGTTATTAAATGTCACACGTATATTCAAATACTTCTGTCAGTTCTTGAGCTCCATAGAAAATGTTCTGAGGGCACTGTATATGAAAATGCTCTCAATTCTGTATTTTGTGCAAATTTCAAATAGAGAGCACTCTGAAATGTTTTAAATCCATCAAATGCAACATTGTACTTGAAAATATTCCAATCATATTTCAAATGCATGTAGACAGATTCTGTATTTGACCCAGCTGTGGTAACATCAGTCCCACCCTCCCCTATCTCCAGATTGAGCCCATTAACTGGGCCAGTGTCGGAGGCTGGACAGGGAAGGGAGGCTCAATGCTCGGCACTAAGAGGTAAAGCACTGCGTTCTGTAATATTACTCTTAGGCACTAAGAGGTAAAACACTGTGGAGTCGATTTACTAAGGTTTGCGTGTACAAAAACATGTGTAAAACTGTTGCCACCCGCAAAAAATCGCCCAAGGTGATCAACTAACGAGGTGTAAAGAGAATTACGTGTGCTAAAATTGAAAGAGAAGTTTATTTCAAATTTTTGCAGGTTAGCCTGAATTCCATCCATCCATTATCTAACCCGCTAATTCCTGGTCAGGGTCGCGGGGTTATCCTGAATTAATATGCCAAAATGGGCGTCCCTACGTTACTTCGTGAAATAGTGGGAGGTGGTCATGCAAATAGATTACTTTAGCACGTGTAAAGTGATTTAATAAGCTCGAAAGGTAGTTTGGGATAGGTATTTGTGGGTGCATTCTAGTACAAATGGAAAGCAGGTATTAAAAGACACGGAATCGATAAAGATGACGGCTGTCATTGTAGCAAGACACGTACAGGTGGGTTTGGAATATCCATAACTGAACAATCTGAATGATTGCATAACAATGGGGGCTAATTAACTGGCCCATTCTAGCTAATGCTCAAAATACATAAAAAGAGAATTTGTGGATAACCTACATGAACAGTAAGAATATGTTTTTAATCATGAAGCAAATTGTGTTACAGAATAGAGTAACTAGTATTTGAATCAAACAATTACAACGTCTATTATAACAAACAGTGAATAACAAGCAAATCAAAACTTTATAAAAAAATAAAACCCATGATCAAATGGAAATGTGACACTTCCGGCGTGTGTAGGTTTAGTGCTAAACACTAAGCACAAAATTATAAAGAAGGGTGGTGGCCCTACCACGCTGCTCTGCCGGTAGGGGCAGGCACCAAATAAAAGAAAAAAAAACAAAATCTACCCCTTTCCCAAGCAAAACACACACACAAACACATACACAGGAGGCCCGCTTCTCCACCCCTTAAGGTGGTTGGGCAGACTCCCGTTCAAGCGGACCCTGGTCACAGTCCCTTCACTGCTCCCCACGCTTGCTGGCCTGCAGATCACCGACTCTAGGCAAAGGGGGGAAGGACACACCCACTGCCGCTCAGTTCCCTGCTTGCACCGGATTTACCAGGGGGAAGTGATCCCCCCCAGTAAAAGTGTTGCACCACTCTCTGGCTCAGTCTACTCAGCCACGCCGACCCGCTCTGCAGTTCACTGCCACTTTTCCGCTGGTCAGCTCCGGAGGTGATACCGATTTCAGCCTGCTTACTCGTAGCCACAGCAGTCGCCCGTGCTGTTTGTTCAGGACTTGTTTCGCCGCACACGAAACACTGTCGTTGCAATCATACAAAAAATTAAAATAACCAAACCAAACAAAAGATCACGCTGTCCACACACACACATGAAGCCACCCTCCTAGCTCACCCCTCGTCCACAACACTCCCGATTTGCCCCAGGTGCGTTAATTTAAACCCCTCGGGAGCCCAGCCCCAACGCATTTCCCACGCGGCCCATCATCATTATTCAATTCCCCAATTACGTACCTAATTCATCCTTGTTATTCAATCAATCAATCAATCAATTATTCAATTATGGCCCTTTTTTCCCCATTTTCCCACGCAGGGACCATCTGCCATTTTTTCCACTAGTAAGCATAGTTGTGATCATTTCAGTCCTGACAAACATCTGTAACTCCCGGCAGAAACTAACAGACATCCAGTGAAACAATTCGTTCGCCAGCTCATTCAGTGTAACAGTAGCCTATACCCTATACTAAAAAATACCATAAAAATGGCAACATTGCTTTTCACCGTTTTCTTACAGTATAACCATTCCAAACACGCAAAAGCTCTCATTTTATAAATGGTTTGCTGCTGGAGTAATTGAAGACCCTGGTGCTAAAAGTACTGAAGTCACAAAATGTATATTTTGAGAAAATCTAATCCGAAAATATCATTGATCCATAAAATCAGCCATTAAAAGTTTTGCTGTTTTTATGCATTGCTTAGGCACCTTTTCTGTTAACAATATTTATAGGGTGGACTGGCTTAGCTAAACAAATACAACATGTTTCTATGCTCAACTTGAATTGTCTAAAAATGTGACTACAGTACTTTTAGGACCAGGGTGCAAACAGCCATATTTAAATGAGCTATCTATAAAGCTATCTATAAATAAAGCTATTTATAACGTTAACATTATCAAAAAGAGCATGAGCATACCATCCCCTCACATTTGTCTGAAGGGTGGCTGTCCTGTGTGACTGGCAGCTTGTTAGCAAGCCGGGAGGAACTGACTAACTCAGAGGCGCAACCAAGTGTAAAATTGACTGGGGGGTCTGGGGTGGCCCATCAAACATGGGTAAAAACTTTACTTTTGTCTTTATTATATTAATTAATTTATACTCGTCGTTATACTATATTATAATTTTTTTTGGGGGGGGGGGGGTCCTATTGGCCTGTTTGTGATATTGGAGGGGTTGCAACCCCCCCCCCCCCCCCCCCCCATCAAATTCGGAATTAGCGTATATTTACAAAAATCTATAAAAATATAAGGTATAAGATAAGGTAAAACATTAAATATCTTTTCTTTGTACTGTTTTCAATTAAATATATGATAAAGAGAATTTACAAATCACTGCTTTCTGCTTTTATGTGTATACTGTCCCAACATTTTTGGAATTGGGGTTTGTAATAGACGTTGTAGCCTATTGCTTGTTTGATTAAAATACTAGTTACTCTTTAATTCTCTAACACGATTTGCTTCATGATTTAAAGATTCATGATGTAGCCTATGTAGGCTATCCACAAGTTCTCTTCTTGTGTATTTTGTTAGTTAATTAGCCTAATTACGCAATCATTCAGAGCGTTCAGTCGTGGATATTCCAAGCACACTGTGGGCAAGTTAAGTAACTGAACGCTCACGGTGAGAATGCTCAGTGTGATCACTGAGCGGATTTTTGAGTTACTTAACGACGTTCTGCTCTACGTGAGCGCTGAGAAACTGTCAACAACAGTCTGAGTTTGGAAAATGGCGACGTACAAGATTCAAGCATAGCCTACTTATTTTAGGTAAAATCTTGTCAGTTGTTAGCTGTAACGTCAACTTAGCATTATCGCTAACTTATCATTTCCTATAGCTAATGCTATATAAAACTAGGCACATATGGTTTGTGCGGCAAACAAAAGCACGTTTCGTTCCTCTCAACCCCAGTAGACCGAAAACTTGGGTCCATAGCGAACGACGTACGTATCCCAGCTAGCCAAATTTATGCGGCCCGATGCTGGCCCGATTCCGCCACGCCGGATTTGTTTAATCGGCCCGAGTCCGGCAGCCGGAATCCAGCCGACACTGCCAGCACACAGCCAGAATTGACCCAGATGCCGACCGGAACAACCGGCATCTGGCCGGACATGGGCCAACACTGGCGCAGATGTGATCTGTTTTCATTTAGCCTGTTCCCACCCCTCCCCCAGTTCTATATATATATAGTTTTATATGTTATATGATGCTTCATGATGATGTTTACAGGTTATACCATTTTCTATTTCAAATTGACACGAAGTAGACATTTTCAAATGATCAGAATTTTATTGCAGCCTACAAATTATCACTTCACATAATATATCAAAGAACAGAATAAATTACTAAAATAAAGCCTAAATACTAAGATAAATAACAAAAAGTAGAGTAAACAACAGCAAAATCACATTACGTTTCTCCCTCAAGTTTCCTCTACACCTCTCCAGAAAACACAACATTGTGACAACTCATTGCTTTGGTTCCCACATTGCTTTTGTGCACACTGCAGAGGAACGTAGAAATGCTACATAAAGTGGAGACGTTTCTGAAATCTCACCGTCTTGACAATCGGCGACGTTCTGACAACGTAGTCTGGAGTAGCCTAGCTTGAAAATATCCGCAACGTTGTCACTACCTTTTCTGACAACTTTAATAATTCTATAGCTTATACTGGGAAATTTAAAATGACTTCACTATTAACATGTCCAGGGGTAGACGTAAAAATTGCACTGATCACCAACTGGTGTCGAAAATATATTCTTTGTGGTACAATATTTTATCATGTAGGCTATATATTCATTGTTTGTGGAATTGTGAAAAGGCATGCTTTAGGCTACTGAAAAAAGCAGAGGCTGCAAAGAAAATACGGTAACAATGAAGAAGCTGCATTCAGTCCACCATAAACATGTTCGGTACTGCTTACTATGCTGTAAATTGCAACCGGTTCAACATGTTTTACGTGTTCAAATCATTTGTGTAGGCTACATAGCCCTGTTGCTGGGGTATAGACGACACAAACGAGGCTTGTGTAGCCTACATTTCCACGTTGTTTTATACGTTGTGAATTTGACTGTCGACTGACTTGAATTAGTTTTTGCATTTTAAATTGATTTGTGTTATTTTACAGCACCACACATGCTCCCGCTCCTAACTAAATCCTTTCGTAAGGCTACTTCAGCTTTCTCTTGCCGTGTAGCAGCACAAGCACCCTATATAAAAATATAACGGGAATGTAGAATACAATTTGAAATTGCAAGTGACTAATATTTATGTTGCTTTGGAGCCTACCGCCTGCACTGCTAAAAAAAAACAAAAAAACAGTGAAGAGCTGGCAGCAGGGTTACTGTAAGATTAAGTTTTACTGTTGCAAAAATGCAGTTTGGTACCGTCTTTTATAAATACAGCATACAACCTTAAATTATTACAGTATAATACTGATAACAGGGTTAGCAGTTAATTGCTGTTAATCTACTGGTAAGCATAGCTGCAGATTATTACGGTAAACAAACATTTATGTGTATTGCAATAGTGGCAATTTGGATTACAGCTAATTTTGTTAAGAGAATGACTGTTTCATGTTAACAGTTATGGAAAACTTGTAAATCTTGCCAAAATAACCCAGTGTCCTACCTCAGTAAAGAAACTAAACATGGCCTTTTCAATTATTTGACTTAACAATTTGAGACAAACACAGCTTCTAAGTGCATCTTACAAAACATTTCTTACTTTATTGTAAAGAAAGTCTTGATTTGCCTTGCAAAACATTTGCACATCATTTGCATGTACATGGGGAAAATAGACAAATCAGCCCATTAAGGCAAAAGAACTTAAATGAACTTAGTCATAACCAAAAAAAATTCATTTGATATTTGTAGTCAAGTTAACACCTGAGTCAAAGCTTTAGTGCTAAAATGTTAAGTAATACAACCACAAGAAACACTCAAATTATATCAGCATAAACAAATTAACATACATTAATGTTTTTCTAATATGAGGCTGTGTCTGTCCAAAACCATCCAAGTTATTAACACAAACAGATATTAAACACCAACAGACATGACACATTATCAAAATAAAAGAATATGACTGTCCAAAACCTTCCAGGTTGTATGTGTGTGTCTATGTGTATGAGGGTGCGGGGGTGGGGGGCACAAACTGGTGTAGGGATAGAGGTGGGTAAGTGAATGAGTGGGTGGGTGAGTGAGTGAGCTCATTGGCTTATATAAAGTCCATCAGTCTCTTCAGTAGAGTGGAGACATGAGGAGTGACCTTTGTTGTCTTCTTATGAGCGAGTTTACCAGTTCTCTTGGACAGCACTTTGTCCCGTCCAGCCTTGGTGCCCCTCTCTGGGTTCATTCCTACATAGTGTGTGAAAAACAATAGTGCAAGTTTAGAGATGGTGTGAAAGTTGGTAAAAGGGGAATTCCACCGAAAAATTATGTTTGATTTGTAGAAAAGTAGCTCTCCTCCTGATTAAAATGAGCTCTCAGCCAACTCTCTACCTGTAGTGAGAGCAGAGATATAGCCCCAAACTACTGCACATGTAACAGGTATCTGCTTTACTGTGAACTACAACTGCCAAGCGCTTACAGTTTATGGGCGGTGTCAGGGTTATAAAGCTTTAAACAGAATGGTACAAAACAGATGAAAATGGGTAAAATTAAGCCTCTGCGCAAAGGGGTTAAGTGCTGGGCCAAAATATAAATAAATAAAATACTATACAGTGGGGTGCCCAAATTTTAGCACCCCACTGTATTGTACTGAGATTGTCATATTGGTGCATCCCTAATTTTGAGAGCAAGAAGAAGATACCTGTGATGCTGGCATCACAAGGCTTTTGGAAATGGTCTTGCTACGTGCGTACGCACGCACGCACGCACACACACTCACACAAGTGGCAATGGGCTTGAATACACATTTGTTCGTTACCATATTCCTTTGTAAATGTTTGTTTAAACACATACCTGCAGTTGGAGCGCACCCAGCACCGGAGTAGCAGCACTGAAGTAGCAGCACCGGAAAAGAAAACGAACATGCTGTGTTAATAAAAGCTAGCTAGAATTCATTGATTCACATTTTTAGTTATTCTATAACATTATTGTTAGCATTGCCACTGTAAATACTTGTAAATAGAATAATTTGTGTAGACCTCAGGGTATGTAGATAGTATTCGTTACATGAGGTCAGAAGGTACAGAAGTTACTGTTTTTAAAGGCTGAGAGTCTGTGGTCATTATTTCTGTAGGAAACCCTGGAAAGTGGCAAACTCTCTGTGCTGTATAGGTATGGGGTATGCAAAGGCCAAGGGGTGACATTACACTGAAACATGTAGCCTAGGTTAATGTTTTCATCATTTACATTTTAAAGCTCACATTTCTGCCATTTCCTGTGATTTTTAATGCTAACTGCAATGGTATCTACATTATTATGCAAGTGCCAGTGCGAATGCGAATGGGACAAACTGTGACAATTGTGAGTGTCAATGTCAATGCGGATGAGATTTTAATGTTATTGACCGATTAAAACGCACAGTGTAAGGCAGCCGCAGACTACATAATTTTGGCACTGTTGGCTGCCCATAGTATGGAGTTCAGTATACTGTTAGTATGGAGAGGAATTCGTGCCACATCACTTTTCAATGGTGACGAGTCGAAGATGTGCCAAAATTAAAAGAAAAACCTTCATTACATTGTTTTCATGTCGATTCATCCCTATACTGAAAAACAATCAGTGGGGATTTTCTTTAAAAGTGATGGACAAGGGATTCTAAAAACTTCAAATAACCACAACATATCACAGAGCGGGATGTATCCACTACACACCCACCAAATATCTTTTCAAAAAATGTCAATAGGTATATTGATATACATCTCAAAGTCAGCTAATAAACTCAGTCTTGAAAGGACTCAGGATTGTAGGGGTGTGGTCTACATTACATTACAGTAATTTAGCAGACGCCTTTATCCAAAGCGACATACAGTAAGTGCATATAGAAACGTCATCGAAGTAACTACATAACAGATAAGACAAAGCACATCCTTCCCATAAAGTAGCAGCTATCCCTAGTAATGAACATTGAATGCAGTTCACAGTAAACTCGGTAAATCAGCTCTACTACAATTCTATTCAAAATACTATTATAAACTTCTAAATCTAAATCCATGCCCTCAATCCGAGTGCCATCAACATCATCCAGCCCTACATGTTTGAACCACAGAACTGTTCTTATACAGTTCTGTGGTTTGATCCCAACGAAAAAGAACTACTACTTGTATAATTACAATTATTTATTGTGCTGAACAATGTTTATATTGCCTTCCGGTTTAATGCAGGTTTTGTAATGACCTGAGGTCAACATGATAATAGCAAGAAGTATACTGTACCATTTATTTTGCACTCTGGTGTCTCTTTCATCATCCTCACTTTCCATTGGAGGTAGCCATAGATATTCTGGAGGCTTCCAGTTCCTAATCCTTTGGGTAAAATAAAGTCAAATTGTATTTTTAGGGGAATTATGAGGAAAGTTAGTGAAAATATCAAGGAAATGAGGCTGAGAAAATCACCCACCCAAAACAGCATAGCACACAATTTTATCAAATTGTTTAGCATCCAATTAAAATTTTTATACAAACCCCAATTCCAAAAAAGTTGGGAGAGTATGTAAAATGCACATAAAAGCAGTGATTTGTAAATTCTCTTTTACATAAACGGTACCAGTCAAAGGTTTGGACACACCTACTCATAGAAGGTTTTTTTCCGTTATTTTGACTGTTTTCCACATTTTGGAATAGTAAAGACATCAAAACTATGAGATAACACAAATTCAATTATGCAAAAACCAAAAAAGGGGTAAACAAATTTTAAAAAAGTCTTATATTTTGATTCTTCAAAGTAGCCACCCTTTGCCTTGATAACGGCTTTGCACATTCTTGCCATTCTCTCAAACAACTCTCTGTGGTAAACAGGTATTCCACAGGTAAAAAGGTGATGCCATCATGACTGTATAAAAGGATCTCAAAAGACTCCTGATATCTTATTTCCAGGTACTCTTAGAAGCGATACTATAACCTCTGCATTTGAATGGATCTCTATGGGAATTGGGGGGTGGGACTAGATTTAGCTTTAAATTACACTGGAACAGTGTGGAACACATGGTTGGCTAAATGGCTCTAAGTCCTCAAGGGTCTGATGTATCAAACAAGCCTTAAACCATCACTCTGCTGCCAGATATGCAGTAGATATGGATGGATCACTTGAAGGGTTTCTTCTCCTGACTTATTTTTCCATAGAGTTCAATAGGAAAATTAGTCAGGAGAAACAACCCTTAAGGCTCGTTTGATACCTCAGACCCTTGTTGACTTACAGTCCCATACTATTCCCGTGTAATTTACAGCTTAATTATTTCCACCCTCCAATTCCCAGAGATCCATTCAAATGCACGTGGAACGTGTTGCATGCATCAAATTCGCAATTAGCGTATATTTACAAAAATCTATAAAGTTGATAAGGTAAAACATTAAATATCTTTTCTTTGTACTGTTTTCAATTAAATATATGTAAAAGAGAATTTACAAAACTCTGCTTTCTGCTTTTATGTGCCTTTTACATACTGTCCCAACTTTTTTGGAATTGGGGTTTGTATATAGCCTAATTCGTGGTTATCCAAAAATACATAATAGCTAAAGTCATTGCTACATCTTACCTACAAGCCTTGAAATGTATTATTTGTAGTGTAGAAAAACAATGTGACTCAATGGATTATGAGATGTTTCTTCTTGTCAAAGTATTTCCTTCAGTTTTAAATTTATTGATGTATGATATGAAGTTCAACCTTCTGGCAACATTGTCACAACGTTGTTGGAATGCAGAAAACGTTGTGACAATGTTATGTGTTTGCTGGGTCTCTGCCTTGTTCCTCCCTCTCAGTCTCCAGCGTTAGTTGGAGCCACTGTTTTATCAGTTTTCTCCCCATCCTTGGCTGGTTCTTCCTTACTGCGGCGAGAGAGATTATTATACAACATTCCTCTATCTATGACCATTACCATAACAGACGTGTAAATTGTATTCAAATCAATTATGTTATTCTACGTTAAAACTATGTTGTTTTAACGTAAATAACGTTAGTTGTGTTAGTATGTTTATCCCGTCGTCAGCTCAGCTGCTGGGTTAAGGCTGAGTAGGCAACGACAGCTTCCACCTCGCGTTGAACTGTTGGCTATAGCTAACGTTAACGTTGGCAGTAGAGTAAACTTCACCGGAGTAAACTTTTCCCTCGTCCATAAGCTAACAAGTTATTAATCATTGATAATATTATATAATGAACGGTAGCCAGCTAACGTCAAGCTCGCTCTAGCCAGCTAACGTTAGCTACCGATAGCTGTTATTGGCGTGTATGTTTATAGCGGCTAGCATGTAGCTAACGTCGTTAGTAACGACCAAGTGAAGAAATGAGACGAAAATTAATATTGTTAAATTCTCTCGGAATACATTTCACTAACGTTATCCTTACAGTCAGTTTACCGTTAACTTTATTTGGCATTTAAATATTACCTTAACCATAGAAAACCAACCTAGCAAGCTGAGTTAACGTTAGCTAGCTGTCGCTTCCGTTAATTTACCTCAGAACCAGGCAGAAAACGGTCAAGACAAGTTCTGAAAGAGAGATAATTAACGTTAGCTAATGTTTTCCTGAATTTGGTGATCAAGACAACCAGAAAATAAACGTGTTTAGCTATAGATATACATCTTAAATTACTATAAACTATCAAATTTAAATTGAACGTGAAAATTTGGTTATGTTAATGTTAAATAAAAGAAACTTGGCCAATACTTAACGTTACCCAACTGTGTGCGCCTCATTCTGTCAGAGTCTCAGGGAGAAGACTTTTTCACGTGCAGTTTAAATTAGTTTCAGTTATCCTCACGTCACTCATCTGGCTCAGAAGACACTAAACTGTCATTATTTATTTGTTTACCTCATGACCATTGACCAAGTGTGGCTGCTGGATGCACCACTGGGCTGAAATGAATTCACCCCCTTAGCGGAAGCGCACATATTCAATCCCTTTTTAAAATTTGAATCACGGAAAATAACTGTTTAAAAGTTTGGCCGTTTAAAGGTTAAGCAATCTTTGATTTTCTTAAATAAATAGGCCTACGCACATAAATCAATAAAAATAGGTTACATAACTAGGATCATTTCCCTGCTAATTGATTGAAAGATGGATCGAACATAGACAAATGTTTAATCGGAAATAGTTTTATTTTTAATCGTTGCCAGTTTCCACAACATGCCGAGCAGTAACCAGAATTGGCCCGATTCACGTTTGCCAGATCTGGGCGAAACGCTGCAAACCAGAATCGGCCCGAGTGCGTTTAGCCACAACCTGCCCTCATCTTTGAATAGGCGACTCTGCCGAAGGTTGGCCGGAATCGGCCCGAATAACTGTCGCCGTAGCCGACAATCAGCCGACAGTGCCGACACTCAGCCGGAATCGGCACAGGTCCGTAGGCTAGCTGGATATTGCTCCTCTCTGATCCACATCCAAAAGTGCTCAGCTAAGCTCTGAGCAGCTCATTGTGAGCGAAACTGAGCAACCCGTTAAGTAGCTACATTCTTCGCTCTGAGCGAAGCTGAGCCGCTCAGTTACTTAACGCGCCCCGTGTCTTGCTACAATGACAGCGTCATTTTATTGATTCCGTGTCTTTTAATACCTGCTTTCCTTTTCTACTAAAAATGCACCCGTATAAATATGTTTCTCAAACTTCCTTTTGGGTTTAGTAAATCACTTTACACGTGCTAAAGTAATCTATTTGCATGACCAACTCCCAGTATTTTGCGAAATATTGTAGGGACGCCCATTTTTGCATATTAATTCAGGCTAACCCGCAAAAATTTCTAATTAACATATCTTTCGATTTTAGCACAGGCAATGCTCTTTACACCTTGTTAGTTGATCACCTCGGACGATTTTTTGCAGGTGGTAACAGTATTTTTTGTACACGCAAACCTTTAGTAAATCAACCCCTGTGTGTTCTGTAGTATTACTCTTTAACTATCGGTAACAACAGTTGTACAGTAATTTTCCTTATCTGATAGCATTACTGCTTCTCCAAAATATATACCACCTAACCTATAACAAAACAGCCAAACATTTTTAGTGTACAGTGAGAAAACAGTTGATGGTTCCAACATTTGTGCCACACAGTTCTAAGGTAATGGCAAGCTTCCTCCAAAAAGTACAGAACTAATCTTTATATATTGTCTGAGAAACAGATCAGGGCTGCCAACTTTCAGATTTGAGCAAGAGTGAGTAATCAGATTACTCAAGTGACTATGTCACGCTGGTTTCAGAAGTAAATTCCCCATTCATTTAGAGCGTAGACATTAACTAAAGCTTACTTTTAAACCATTTCTACTGATTATGTCTTACCGTCAATTTCCCGGATTGTTCAATATAACGCCCATTCGCAAACTATGTCGTTTTTCTGGACCAGCTTCGAGTATATTTTACGTTTTAGTATTTTTTTTGTGAACATCACTGCCACTGTTTAAAAACTCCACATCCCATAATGCCCTCCGAACTAGCAGCCTTGTCTCCAGACGTTGTCATATAACGTTAGCCAGCAGTAGCACACAGCTCCGTTTTTAAAGTGATACTGCAGTCAAAAACCGACTTTTCCCGTTGAAAACCGATGTTTTGGGTTAGATTATAATCATACACAACTGTCTATGTCCGAAAATCTCATTTTGAGTCAAAATAGTTTTATATGAGTTTTTGTGAAGGCTTACCAAAATGCTGGTTTCCGGGGATTCGTGACGTCACGAGATCCTTAACATAAAAATGGATGGAGTTTAGGTGGTCCTAGGGGTGGTCTCGGCTGGGCACGTGGTATAAAAGCAGAGACCAACAGGGTTTTTTTCCTCTTTGAGACTGAGACCCTTGTACTGTTAACTAGTTAGTTCAAGTTCAAATGCAAATTGCTTTGTATTACTGCTAACGTTAATATTACGACTTCTATCAAGCTACTAAGGCTACGTTCACACTGCAGGCCTTAGTGCTCAATTCCGATTTATTGCTCAGATCCGATTTTTTTTGTTTGGCTGTTCACATTAATTTTTTAATGTGGCCCATATCTGATTCCAGTGTGAACCGATTGCTCTCCTCAAATGACCCGTGCAAATTAACAAAAACAAAAGACATAGCGCCTGTTACACAGCCTGCAGAAATAAACAACAACAAAAAGGAAGTCATCAAAGTCACAGCTTCTGCATTCATTTTAAAGGAAAAAATCGAAGGTTACTAGCTTTTTGTGCTGCCATGGCTGCTACTGTGCAGAGTGACTTGTGAATGCGAGATCGGAGCCAGGAATGGGGGGACCGTGACATGGGCGGTTTAAGTGAAACTCAAGCAAGGCATGAAATTAACCTCGCTCACTCGCCTGGGCGAGGACGGGCGAGTTAAGAAAATGGTCGGCCGTTTGGTTAGTGAGACTAGTCGATATAACATTTATAAAACGGATAGTTGCGGGATGCAGATTGGTCAATACAGCGTTCCAGCTGTGTTAAAATACACAATATAAAAAAGCTATCACGACACATCTGTTCAACTTCATGTGTAACGTATAGCCTAGCATGCACACCCTTAGATTAAACTATTGACACACTATTGGACCGACAACCATAACGTTGGGTAAGCAGCTACATGAGAAAACCGTAAATAATGAATACCGTGCAATAATATGGACAGTTCTAACATTATTTTAAATCACAAAACGGGTAACGCAGCTGTCCGCGAATGATATAAAAACGTTGCCTACTTCCGACTTATTATGGTGTATTGTTTGTGCCCAAAAAAATCCACTGCTTTGCACATTTCCCACTTATCTAAAATGACAACACATGATAATATAATGTGAATCTGTTGATAACCTACCCTGTACCAGTGAGTTAACTAGCCTGTGCGCTAACGTTCTAATGCCCTGCTAGCTGCATCAAAATGACAGTAAAAAGTCACATTAATTCCAATCTGAATTGGAATTGCGGTCACTTTGACACAATCGGTTATGTATCGGCATCTAATACCACATTCAAAAGTGGCCCAAATGAGAATTGTAAATGTCCGATTCAATGTGATTTTCACTGTTCACACTTCCATAAAAAAATCTGATCTGTGTCACATTTGAGGAAAAAAATCGGATCTGGGCCACTTTTTACCTGCAGTGTGAACGTAGCCATAGAGAGTTATTCATCTACAACGTCTTACTTTGGTATCTTTAACTAACTTGCCTGCATTATGCCAAGGAGTCAGATGTATCGTTCCTCGGTGTAACGCCACAGGCTCTGTTAGCTTTCATAATCTGCCGAGAGATGGAATGTATCCATAAATTAGGTAATGCAAAGCAGTCTATTGTGTGTGAGTTTAGCCCCATTTGGTCCAGAGAACTGGTAACTTAGCTAGATGGCTAGTTATCACTATCATTTATGACAATTCTCTCCGGACCAAATGGAGCTGGGCGCTACAACCAGCCATGTTCAATATACTAACGTTACTGTGTGACTGGGTTTTGCTGTGTATTTGAATGTATTTAATAGTAACGTTATTTTAGGCAGACAAACAAGCTAACTTAGCTAGGTAACGTTAGCTCTACCATTCGGTTACATCCCCGGTCCTCTCCTCGATCGCGAAGATGTCGCTCAACTAATACAGCGGCTGCTGCAGCCAGTGACTCGAATGAATACGGCTGTATTTCCCGAGCAACATCTTTGCGAGGAAGAGTCTTCCACCACGAAGGAATCCTTTCAAACTCCTCCACCTCAAAACTCCCTGCAGTACTGCTGTCACTCTTGTCGCTTGCCATTTTGTTGTTTGTTTAGGTTAGGAGAGAGCAGGAAGGGGGCTGAGTTCAGTGGGGGCCTGAGTCAGTTCACCAAGACACACCCTTTCACTCCTTGACCGTATGAATATCCATAGTATGACTACGTGGCACCATCGTCATATGACCACACCTACTCACGAGTTCCAGTTCAAATTGAAGCCGTAAAAAAGGCCTTAGAAAAGCCTCTGCAGTATCTCTTTAAAAACTTTTTTCTAACGTTAGCTAGCTAGCTTGAAGGACTAAAAGCTAGAATTGCTTTATGTAGTTAACCGTAGCATAGTTTCTGACCTTACACAATAATGACATTACACATATTTCATTCAGTGCTTTTTTTTTACTTTGCGTAATCACATGCGGAAAATTACTTTTAAAGGGTAAGTACACCCTAGATCACTTTTTTCCCCACTGTAAACGGGTTTGTATGCCTACCTTATAATGGAACTTATTCATGCATTCCATTAATTCAACAATTCTGAAATAAAATTGTACATCATAAGAAACTGGTAGAAAAGCGTCTTTGTGCTGCCCCTAACGTTTCAAATTTCCTTTCTGATCCCCACACTGCCCCCGCCCCAATGGTGATGTCAGAGTACCTCTTTGGAGGTACCTCTGCGTCATATGGATAATTGTTGTCACCCACAATGGAAACAGCCGGCACCCGATTGGTTAGACCCACTACGTTACTTTCGTTTTGGCTCCACGTTTTTAAACCAGAACAAGGTGGCGTCCTGTTCAACTCTCTTATTCCCCCTTAAATAGTCCACTAAAATATGTTTCTGAAAATATTTGAGGTGAGAAATAGGCCATGCAGTTACTGAATCTTGATTCATATTTGATGTGCAATGTCTAGTTTGATCCGAGTTGTACAATGTAGCTACAAATGATTTTGTATGTTAATTTATGCAAATAGCCCACAGTCAAGTTACTCATCCACAGCCCTACAGACGTTGTGCACGTTTTTTTGAAAACTACTTTTTACCAAAGTACGCCAACTGTGTATATGCGCAGAGTCTCAAGCAAAGCACACCAGTATTCTAGGGCGCACTGTGTTGACATAAGCCCCAGAATACTTGCGAGTTTTGGTTGAGACTTAGCTTCGATATACAACAGTTGGCGTCCTTCGGTAGAAAGTAGTTTGAAAGAACTACTTGAAATTTTTGATATAAAAATTAGCGCGCTGAATCACACAAAATGTTTTTCTATAAAGTTAACGCTAGCTATTATTAAACCAAAACCAGTTGGAGGTAAAATCCAGTGAATTTGACAATTAAGCAACTGTGGCTAATAGCCTAACAAAAGCGAATTCCTTACCTTGATCACACAGCTTGATCAGCTCTTAGCCCGGCCTGGCGGACACAAAAATTTGTATGCTGCGTGACACAAAATGTTTTTCTAACGTTAGCTAGCTACTATTACTACTAAAAATGAATAACCTATTATTAAAGCCAAAAATCCATTGAATTTTACAATTAGGCTAATAACTGTGGCTAATTACTAGCTAGTTATCATTGATCAGCGAAGGCTTGATCCCTCTGGCTTATCTGAGCCTTTCAGACTGGCCTGCACAGCTTGCTCCCTCTGCACGGTCAGCTCCTCCTTATTTCCGGTTCCAGAGGCATACTCCCTATGGCTCTGCTTATTGGATACCACAGTTCTAGTTCTGTGGCTACAACCTTCGAGGATACAACGGTATCACTTGTGTACGTATGTCCTTATTCACGTAGCTAGCACATTCTTGCCCGTTACTAGCCTCACGAGCAAAGCCAGGCTGTTCCTCGCGCTCTATGTGTCTGTGCGTGAAAAGTCCATAGGTATAGTTATTTGGTAGGTACCTTTAATACAGTCTATAGTAGGTACACACAAGTGGCCACGGGAGTGCGCAACAAGGGATTTTATTGTTGCTAAATCGACTCTTTCGTTCCGGATACTGAACTGATGCTTGATATGTAATGGACATAACATGTACAGTGTAGTTAATCGACACAACTGCAATTTTAAAATAGAAACATATTTTTATGCGTGAGAAACGTTTATAGTGAGAGCGTGAGAAATGACCAAATTGCGTGAGTCTCACGGTCATTGCGTGAGAGTTGGCAGCCATTGGTGTGATATACCTGCGCTGCAAAAAATGTCTGTCTTAACAAGTGTTTTAGTCTTGTAATGAGACTTAAAATCTCTTCTTCTTTCTTTCTCAAAAGTCGATAATATTAGCTTATCGTAAGTTACTTTTTGCTTGACAAGTGAAATTATCTTACCCCATTGGCAAATTTTGAAATGAGTAAACTCTCACCCCAGCGGCAGATAGTTTGTCTTATTAAGCAAAAAAGTAACAGAAATGAGATTCTAAAGTGTAAATATAAGATTAAAATGCTTGTTAAGATTTGGTTTTGTGTGTGTGTGTGTGTGTGAAGAATACTTCCTGGAGACATGGTGGAGGACATCAGCCTGAATATTGCTAAATTCAACATCCACGGACTGGTCATTATCGGAGGGTTTGAGGTAAGAACCAGGGAATGGCCAGAAGACTAACTGTACTCAGCTGCTCAATTCTTCTGGTGAAGAAAACCAGAGGCACTGCCCCATCAAAATGTTTTGCTTTTTTATTGTGATTATCATCCATTTATGGTGTATTTTCTCAGCCCATAATTACTACTAATTTATGTGGTTTGTTGTCCATAATTACAAACCCTAATGTACACAACCTTTATAAACAAAACACTATAAATATAATATAATATAAATATAATAAATGTGTACTATAATATGCTCTCAGTCTCTCTTTCATTGATAGTCAGTTTGATTTCAGAGCTTTTTTTGACAGTATGAACACATAGCCAAAGCATAAAATACAACCAGCAAAAAACAAATAGAAAGGATGTTCCATTAAATTTTGACTACAATTTTAATAACTACATTACATACTTTCATTCTCTCCTCCCTCATTCCATCTCTCTTTCCATCTCTCTTCCTCATTTTTTTCTCCCTCTCTCTTCCTCTATTTCTTTCTCTCTCCCTCCACTCCTTCCCTCTCGCTCTCTCATTCCCTCAATCTTTGCCCCCCCCCCCCCCCCCCAGGCGTTTTCTGGCGGGCTGGAGCTGGTGAAGGCCAGGGAGAAGTATGAGGAACTGTGTATCCCCATGGTTGTCATCCCTGCCACCGTCTCCAACAATGTACCAGGATCAGACTTCAGCATCGGCGCTGACAGTGCCCTAAACACCATTACCGCAGTCAGTACCGTACCATTACACACACACACATACCACCCTAAACACCATTACCGCAGTTAGTATCTACCATGATGCACACACACACACAAACACACGAACACCACCCTATCCACCATTACCACAGTTAGCATCGTACCATGATGCACACACACACACACACACACACACACACACACACACACACACACACACCGTCCTCAACACCATTACCGCAGTCAGTACCGTACCATGATGCACACATACACACACAAACACCAACATATCCACCATTACCGCAGTCAGTACCGTACCATGATGCACACATACACCCACAAACACCAACATATCCACCATTACCGCAGTCAGTACCGTACCATGATGCACACATACACACAAACACCACCCTATCCACCATTACCGCAGTCAGTACCGTACCATGATGCACACATACACACACAAACACCAACATATCCACCATTACCGCAGTCAGTACCATACCATGATGCACACACACACAAACACCAACATATCCACCATTACCGCAGTCAGTACCGTACCATGATGCACACATACACACAAACACCAACATATCCACCATTACCGCAGTCAGTACCATACCATGATGCACACATACGCACACAAACACACAAACACCACCATATCCACCATTACCGCAGTCAGTACCGTACCATGATGCACACATACACACACAAACACCTACATATCCACCATTACCGCAGTCGGTACCGTGCCATGATGCACACATACACACAAACACATAAACACAAACACCACCATATCCACCATTACCGCAGTCAGTACTGTACCATGATGCACACATACACACACAAATATACATACAGCCTACCTCCAAGACAGACACAGCTCTACTTTCCTCATCAACAATAACAACATCTGGTGAATTAGCAAACACATTGTGAAATATATCAGTATCATTATTGCAAAGGTTGAACATGGTAGGAGTGACACGAGAATGCTTGTAAATCTTTACAGGAGATGGATATAATGGTAATAGATCTTTCACTAACAGTTCCACAATTCTATCATACCTTGCTATGTACAACCCTTCGTATGCACAGCAGCCATTGAAAATATGTGTTAAGGATTCAGTGACTTGTTCAAGATCATGGTGCAAGCAGTGAGGTAACTGAGAATCAGGAAACCAGATAGAGAGATTAAGTCTTGTTGGTAGGACCTGCAATCTTGCCTTAACAGTGAAAATGACAATCTCCTCATCAGTTGCAATATTATTAAATATAGAATGTGCTACAGAATGATCAGCAGAGGTGTTATGAGAACGGATCGGAACCACTTGCAGACACCAAAAATAATAGGAATAGGCTTTATTTGTAGTAGATGGAAACAGGTCAATGTCCAGCAAACAGTGCAATACAGAGCAGGCAGGAACGTAGTCAAATCCAGGCAGGGGTCAATGTCCAGCGATCAGTGCAATACAGGGTAGGCAAGAGCGAAGTCCAGGAACAGGCAGGGGTCAGAACCGGGGAATCCGTCAGAGCAGGGGATCAGGAGGACGAAGGGCAGGAGCAGGGCTAGGACGGGGAAGGGCTCTTAACAGTTGCTCTTATGCTAGTGAACTGGTCAGGTATAATGTCCTCTGAAACTGTAACAGTCCCAGAGTCAGTTTGTGTCCACTCCAGAGTCACTCCTGTCCGAACACAGAGGTAATTTATGTCATGCCAATCTGACCAGACCCTGAAGCCAGCAAAGCGTGTGTCCATCTTGCCATTGGATTTCCTCCGGAAGCCCAGAAGGCCTGGATTAGACTCGCTAGCCAGAGGAACCTTGCGATGCCTCATATCCAAAAAAAACGAGTCTCTAGCAAGCTCTCTGACTATTTTATCATCACTGTTCAGCATTTTA
Source organism: Synaphobranchus kaupii (assembly GCA_029718625.1). Lineage (NCBI taxonomy): Eukaryota > Metazoa > Chordata > Actinopteri > Anguilliformes > Synaphobranchidae > Synaphobranchus > Synaphobranchus kaupii. The sequence continues at coordinate 21,999,330 of CM056380.1, forward strand.
AAAAGATGGGAGAGCTGTGTAGCAGTGTCAATCCATTCCACATTTGGCACTCCCAACCCTCCCTCATGTTTGGTGATAGATGATGTCTCAGGTGGAATGGGTATTTAAGGCAAACCATTTCCTGACAAACTATACACGCACGCACACACACACACACACACACACACACACACACGTGAACTCCTAACTATCATGCACAGTTTCTCCTGGACACTTTCCTGATCCATAGCTTATCTTTACCTGTTCCACACCGCTACCCCCCCCCCCCCCCCCCCCCATCCCCCACCCAGACCTGTGACAGGATCAAACAGTCAGCTGCTGGCACCAAGCGCCGTGTGTTCATCATTGAGACCATGGGTGGGTACTGCGGTTACCTGGCAACCATGGCTGCCCTGTCCTCAGGGGCCGATGCTGCCTACATCTATGAAGACCACTTCAGCATTCATGACCTGGAGGTGAGCGTAACAACCCCCCACAAAAACATCTGCCAATTATAGCACCAGACTCATTCCCCACACACTTAAACTCCCAATTGCAGAGCCATGCCCATACCCCACAAGCTCAAACCGGCAATCAAGTTACACAAATACCCCAAACACTCAACCTGCCAATCAAGAGCCACACCCATACCCCACACAAACTGCAACATTTTTATACAGTCTAAAACAATTCCACTGGCTGTCTTGACATTACAAGCTATTTAAAAATTTTCAAAAAGGTACTGACTGAAGCAGACATAAGTCTACACGGGAGTACAGGAGCTAACCATCTGGTTAGTAGAATCTCTGATAAAACAACAGTGTCCTACCCAGTCCTTACACTTACACTGTCCCTGCCCCCAAACTTAGTATAGCATGTACAGGTATAAGAGCTACACAGCACCTGTGCACCTAACATTGATGGGTGGTTGTTTACAGATGAATGTGTTGCACTTGGTGGAGAAGATGAAGACCACAGTGAAAAGAGGCTTGATCCTCAGGTGCGTTTCCCTGGTGCTTAGAAACATCCAGCACAGCTTTAAGCAGATTCCTATTTGCTCAAAACATACACCAGTGAAGTTACAGTATTGTATTCCAGGGAGAATAAGAAGTAAGGAGTTACTTATTGCAGAGGAATAAGGAACATAAAGGCAATAAAAAATTTAGAAAACATTCCGAATGTTATGGAAATGTGAATTTGAGATCCAATTGCATTGCTATTTCCGTAATTAAACCCAACAATAGCCTGATCGTATGCCAAAAACGCTGTGAAAAGCCTGCAAATATCTGCAACTAAATATGAAATAAATATACAATCCTACCATTGGTTTTACAGATAGAGATGTTCCTTTCAAAATTCACTAGTCATTTATTGTCTGGAACAATCAGTTTGAGAAATATACAACACTTTATACCGCTATTACACATCTGAAACGTCGACTCGTAATAGTTCCCATGCACTGCAAGCCTGTCTCATTCATTAGAAGTTCATTCTGGTGTAATTGTCAGCTCTTTTATCCAATAGAGTACATTATAACCTTAGCAGCGGTATATGCAATGTCTTATTGGGTTCTTTGAAAAATTCATTGCAGGCCAACGTAACGGCAGTTTTTGTTTTAATGGTCTAGTATTGAACCCTAATTTATAATTCGTCGTACGCCCTTACGACAAGTGTCGAATGACAAAAATGAAGACGTCGCACAACGTTTGCCATTTATACTTCGGGCGACCGTCTGCCAAAAGGGTTCGATTGTCTCTATGGTAACGAGATGACAACCTCTGACCGTTTGTTTACATTTCTAATAGGCTACTTGGCAGCGCTCTGTGAAATTATTGAAATTGCGGAGGTGGAAGAACTCTGGCTGTCCAATCAGACTGTGACAAAGTATGACGGTGTCTGCGACATAATATTCTAGAGGTGCGCGACACTGTGAAAAAGTGTCGAGCGACAGTTTTTTCAGTTGGAAATACGTTATTTTCGTATTTTTGCGTCTAAAATGCGGTTGGTCTCGCTGGCTACATATGTATGTTCGTTTTTCCACTTGAGCACTGTCTTTCCAATACTATTGATAGGCCTATTGTTATTTTAGCATTTTGAGTGCATTTCACATACTGTAGTGCAATTGTTAAATTTATTTTTTATGTAGGCTACCAATTTTCATTGAAGATAGAACATTTGGCAGAATTTTGCAGATGGTGAAATACTATTTTATTGTCATGTTATCATACATAATATAGGCTATGGTGTATATACTTGTCACTTAGAGCATGGCAAATGCTCATTCCAATTTACTGTGCACTGATATGTGGTAGATTAATGTATTTTTTTTCCTTGGAATCATTATGAATAGGAACAAAAAAATTACAGAAAAAATTCAATCCCGGGACAAAAGTATACATACTGTAGAGTACAGAGAAAAGTGATGTTTTATTGAGGTACAAGAGTGAATGATTAGGCTACATATTTAGGTGTATGTAACACTGTGATATCAATGTTTTTATCTTAAACCATCAGAAGGAGCAAATGTATATGCTTTATAATGGACAAAAGAAATTGTATTCATTTTATGACATGTATTGAATAGGGGTTTTGGACCCATAGATATCTACCCCCCTGTACTGATGGAAATGTAGTAATTCCCACGTGTAAATGCATGCAAAAGTGAGTTTTATGAGCCAAAACTGTTGATTTGTAGTTAACCCCTTGGCGCAGATGGCAAATTTGGTCAATTCTCACCTATTTAGGAGGTGCTCTGTTTAAGGCTTTATAACTCCAGGGGCCCTATCTTGGCGATCTTGGCGCTTGGTCTAAGCGCATGGCGTTAAGTGCATTTAGGGCCTGTCCAAGTCCACTTTTGCAATTTAGACCGCTATTTATATTTTGCTCAGTTATGGAATGACAGGTGAAATCAGCGGAGCCATTTATGCACAGCGAATCAGCTGTAGCCTAGGCTATTTGAAAAACAATAAATGCAATATTCACTGGTCAAGGTTTTGAACTTTTTTCAGTCAAACCAATTCTATTTACTTACAGGCTGTAGGCCTAGAGAGCTGGATTGTAATGACATGTGAAGCTCATTTTCAGAACTCAAATGTCCGTCTATTGCAGTGCGCGGGTTTTCCATCATTGACAATTCACGCATTAGGTTTGATATGTTATCAGATATGTTATGGTGATCCATCCATATCTACTGCATAACTGGCAGCAGAGTGATGGTTTAAGGCTTGTTTGATACGTCAGACCCTTGATGACTTAGAGCCATTTAGCCAACCATGTGTTCCACACTGTTCCAGTGTAATTTAAAGCAAAATCTAGTCCCACCCCCCAATTCCCATAGAGATCCATTCAAATGCAGGGGTTATAGTATCGCTTCGAAGAGTACCTGGAAATAAGATATCAGGAGTCTTTTGATATCCTTTTATACAGTCATGATGGCATCACCTTTTTACCTGTGGAATACCTGTTTAGCACAGAAGTTGTTTGAGAGAATGGCAAGAATGTGCAAAGCTGTTATCAAGGCAAAGGGTGGCTACTTTGAAGAATCTAAAATATAATACTTTTTTTTATTTGTTTAACCCTTTTTTGGTTTTTGCATAATTTAATTTGTGTTATCTCATAGTTTTGATGTCTTTACTATTCCAAAATGTGGAAAACAGTAAAAATAACAGAAAAAAACCTTCTATGAGTAGGTGTGTCCAAACTTTTGACTGGTACTGTACATTTCCTGGATCATAAACTCCATGTCCACAAGTTTTGGAAAATCTGAGGTTGATATGCAGAACTACTAAAGGTCTATGGTGCAAAATATAGGCAGTGTTGTCCATTAGTGTCTCCAAATCTATCCAAATGGCTAAATTGTGCAGTGCTCTAAATAAAAAAAATGTATGCTATATTTAACTACAAATCAACAGTTTTGGCTCATAAAACTCACCTTTGCATAATTTTCAAGTGGGAATTACAATATTTTCATCAGTATAGGGGGGTAGATATCTATGGGTCCCAAACCCCTATGCAAAACATGTCACAAAATGATTACAATTAGTTTTGTCCATTATAAAGCATATACATTTGCTCCTTCTGATGGCTTAAGATAAAAAAACATTGATATCACAGTGTTACATACACCTAAATATGTAGCCTAATCATTCACTCTTCAACCTCAATAAAACATCACTTTTCCCTGTACTCTACAGCAGGGGTTCTCAACCCTGGTCCTGGGGACCCCCTGTGTATGCTGGTTTTCGTTCCAACCACAATTGCAATACTTGAATTTTAACAAGCTGTTAATTTTTCTTAATTAGGTGTTTTTAATGTTTAGAGGGATTATTTACATTCTTAAGCCACATTATGTTAGTAATAGCTATGCATGCCATGAAGAATAAAAGTCCAATATTCACATTGTGCTGTATTGTAAACAATTAAAAGAGGTAAAAAATGTTTTAACTGATCAAATTAAAGACTGAGGTGAATCAATTGGCTCATAATTGGTGAAATTGTGGACACATGGCCACTAAAACTAACCGTTTGGTAAATAATGAAGAATTCAAAGACAAAGCAAATGATAACGAGCCAAACCTGCATTGTGTTAACAAGTTTAAGGAAAAAATTATGAAGGAACTTAAACTTGTGTTCAATTACCTAATTAGGAGCCTATTCACCTGAGTTCTTACCTCTTCTTTGTAATTGTTTGCAATATAACACAATAAGCATAACGAACATGGGATTTTTTTTCTTCAAAGCATGCATAGCTATTGCTAACAGAACGTGGCTTAAGAGAGTAAAGAGTTTAAAGTGTTCTTTCTATAAGATAAAAACACCTAATTAAGAAAAAATAACAGCTTGTTAAAATTCTGGTATTGCAATTGTGGTTGGAACGAAAAACAGCATACACAGGGGGTCCCCAGGACCAGGGATGAGAACCACTGCTCTACAGGATACTTTTGTCCTGGGATTGCATTTTTCTGTATTTTTTTATTTATTTTTTTTAATATTCCTATTCATAATCACTCCAAGGAAATTTTTACCTTAATCTACCACATATCAGCACACAGTCAATTGGAATGAGCATTTGTCAAGCCCTAAGAGACAGGTATATATGTCATAGCCTATATTATGTACGATAACATGAACATAAAATAGTATTCCACCATCTGCAAAATGCTGCCAAATGTTCTATCTTCAATGAACATCGGTTGCTAACACCGTTGCTAAGGTTATAATGTACTCTATTGGATAAAAAAGACGACAATTAAACCAGAATTAACTATAATGAATGAGACAGGCTTACAGGGCATGGGTGTTACGAGTCCACGTTTCAGATAGTGTAATAGCGGTATAAAGTGTTGTATATTTCTCAAACCGATTTCTCTGTACCAGACAATAAATGAGCACTGAATTTTGAAAGGAACATCTCGATGTGTAAAACCAATGGTAGGATTGTATATTTATTTCATATTTAGTAGCATATATTGCTAGTAGAATACATGGTAGAATGAGACAGTACTTTCACAGTTTATTTTGCATTTGAGTGAGCAGGGCTTTTCACGGCTTTTCTGGCATACGATCAGGCTATTGTTGGGTCTATTACATTTACATTTTAGACATTTGGCAGACGCTCTTATCCAGAGCGACGTACATTAGTGCATTTTCCAACCTGAAACAAGTGCGTTAAAAACAACCCTAAAAGGTAAATACGAATTCAAACACCGGGCGCAGTCAGTATGATTTTTTATTTTTATTTTTTTTGGGGGGGGGGGGGGGGGCGGGACCACACGATATCAATCATTGGCGTGCACAACAGTAAGCCAATAAGTAACCTTACAAGTATTGAACTAGAAGCTTGAACCACTTAAACAAGGATTTAAACACAATCAAGGGAGGTCACAAGGAGGTAGGGAGGGGTGGAGAGAGGTGCAGCTTAAAGAGGTGAGTCTTCAATCTGCGCTGGAAGGCGGTCAGACTTTCTGTTGTTCTGACCTCCACGGGGAGCTCATTCCACCACCGTGGGGCCAGGACAGACAGACATCGAGACCGGGTGCTAGTATGAAGTGGGGGGGGGTACCAGTCGTCCTGAGGAGGCTGAACGCAGGGATCTGGTAGGTGTGTAGGGTCTGATGAGCTTTTGGAGGTATGGAGGGGCTGATCCTCGGACTGCCTGGAAGGCGAGCACCAATGTTTTGAATTTGATGCGAGCCATCACAGGTAGCCAGTGGAGGTCAATGAGCAGGGGGGTGACATGGGAGTGTCGGGGGAGGTTGAAGACCAGGCGCGCTGCTGCGTTCTGGATAAGCTGAAGGGGTCTGATGGCCGATGCTGGCAGGCCAGCCAGGAGAGAGTTGCAGTAGTCTAGGCGGGACAGCACCAACGCTTGGACCAGGAGCTGGGTTGAGTGGGTGGTGAGGAAAGGGCGGATTCTCCTGATGTTGTACAGGAAGAACCTGCACGCCCGGGTTACCACTGCGATGTTCTCGGAGAGGGACAGCCTGTTGTCCATCACCACTCCGAGGTTCCTGGCACAGGGCGTTGGGGTCAGTGGAGTGTCCCCTAGGGAAATGGAGAGATTGAGAGGGGGAGAGGTTAGAGCAGGAATGTAGATGAGCTCAGTCTTGCCTGGATTGAGCTTCAGATGATGGTTGTCCATCCAGCTCTGGATGTCTCTCAGGCAAGCGGAGATGCGGGCTGACACCTGAGTGTCAGAGGGTGAGAAGGAGAGAAAGAGTTGAGTATCGTCAGCATAGCAGTGGTAAGAAAGACCATGAGCAGTGATAACAAGGCCAAGTTTATCTTGTTGGTATGACGGAATTCTAATTTTATATGATGAATAAATATATTTATGAACTCAATCATAGATGCTATTGTCCACTATGTCACACATGGGTAGGTATACACTAGGTGGGGGTTGCTTGTTAAATGCACTTGCTACAGGGAAATAGTGACACTTAGAAACTCCGTATTCGGCAGAAATCGTCACAAACCGTCTACCAATAAAGTTAAAATAAGAGTTTGTGATTTCCATCCAGTTTGGCTGCAGTAGCAACGAATGTCTCAGTTGAGCAAAAAGGTCCTGCCGACGTCACCTTCACTATGCATCTACGCAAAGGAGTTAAATATATCATCATTTTCTTTTATTTAGAGCAGTGCACAATTTAGCCATTTGGATAGATTTGGAGACACTAATGGGCAACAGGGTACACTGCCTATATTTTGCATCATAGACTTTTAGTAGTTCTGCATATCATCCTCAGATTTTGCACACTTGTGGACATGGAGTTTATGATCCAGGAAATGTATATATTTTACCTGTTTCACTTATGTACAGTTGTTTACACACACAAGTCATTTAAACTCATTTTTAACCACTCCACAGATTTCATGTAATCAAACTATAGTGTTGGCAAGTCAGTTAGGACATCTACTTTGTGCATGACACACGTAATTTTTCCAACAATTGTTTACAGACAGATTATTTCACTTTTAATTCACTATATCACAATTCCAGTGGGTCAGAAGTTTACATACACTAAGTTGACTGTGCCTTTAAACAGCTTGGAAAATTCCAGAAAATGATGTCATGGCTTTAGAAACTTCTGATAGGCTAATTGACATTATTGAGTCAATTGGAGTTGTACCCATAGACTGTATAAAAATATGGACAAAGCCACTGTGACGTCACCCATTGCCTTTCCATGGCCTCGGAAAAACCAAATTGAAACACGGAAGTCTTTTTCGCCGGCTGTTTGGACGAACTGCGCCTGCTCAGTGGAGCCGACTTGACCTTTGCTTGGAGCAGGGTGAACCGGATATGGTCTTCATGGGAGGGTCTCTGTCCAGGCACAGTATGATTGACAGTTCGGGGCGGAGATTCTGGAAAGCGGGAGAAATTAGAAGCGGGAGTTTTATATTGCAAGCACAGTCTATGATTGCAAGCAAATTCACGGTAAGTTAAGATAATTTATTATATAATTTCATTTTCACGGTTTTACGGTGTTATTTATTTGCATTGACTGTGTGAAATTCGCCACATCATTGTGTTATGTTATAACGTTTTATTCAGTTATCTTCAATTTACAGTACAATTTAAAGTACATTAATATTCCACCCAACTCAGATCGGAGGTAGGCTAATTCCATTAGCTAGCATACCAGCTTGACAGTGAGATTGGTTACGTTAGGCCTAGGCAGGCTAAGGCGAATATAGGGTAACGTTATGATTGCCATTAACGATATTGACGGTCAATCAATCACATTTACGTACAAGACTACTTTTATTATAAATGTCCCGAAGAGCTGCTCTAAATAGGTAGCAAGCTGTCAGCAAGCTTGCGACCCAAAAAATCCCTGTAAAAAAATAGGTCCTTGCGGGATTTCTAAATTCCTAAAAATGTCTGGTTAGGTTTTGCTCATTCCAATAACCCAGCAGAGTAGTCTATTATGTTAATAATGCCCGCCCGAACCTGTCCTAATTTTTTGTGTGTGTGGATAAAATATACAATATATGATCACCCTAGCTAACGCAAATCACAATGAAACAAGAAGATAAAATAACGTAAGCTGTGGTCATCTACGAAGCATTTTAATAAGAATCTATTTGCATGCGTGAAAATTGCACAATGCACTTTGTAAAAGCAAGTTTCCCACCCTAGTACATGAAGTCTCATTACACAGACTGGTTGTAACCTTGAATTTTTAATTTCTTTTGCAGACACAAACGATGGAAAGCCGAAGCCTCAACTGAGTTTCTGTACCCACCTTTCATTGTGAACCATTTTTCTTTTTTAATCACTGTGCCTTAAACTATGATACAGAATGTATCATTGTGTATTGCAATGAGATGCATTTAATTTTATTCCTCTTACACAGCTAAAACTGTCTGGATAGTTGGTGACAGCTACTTTTTATTTTTTTAAATAGTATCGTCCATTCCCTTAAAGACTGAATCTAGGGGAGCAGTTTCTCCAATCCTGGATTTAGCTTTTAATGGAATATTTTTTTTTAATGAAATGGGTCAGCTTTTCAAATTTTATGTTATGATGTTATATTTGTATTATGATTTATTTTAATTAATGACATCTTTAGCTATGCCATTGTTCACCCCAACTCCCCCTGCTCTTCCTCATCCCTGTCCCCGCATCTTCTCTCCCCCACCCATCTTGTCCTCCTCCAGCCATGGCACCCCATGGCCTTTCTTGCTTCCTGCTCCCCTAAGCCGGTGTAGCTGTCAATTAAAACATTTTTAAATTATCCAACTTGTTTTGATGTGTTCATTATTTGCATAACAGAATCATGCAGTAGGTGAAATAGCAAATATTACACAATATATAACTAATCAAATGTCATTCAAAATGAAGCATAAATAAGGGCATCTGGTAGCCTAACTACCCTCTACATTATACATGTTGTACAGCAATTAATTTTTGTAAGTACTTGCTCTGTAATGAGAATCAGACCCTTTATATAATGGGGAAAAATGTAATTTGAGGTTTTTGTCTGCTTTTGTCTTTAAAATATTTAATACCCTCTTGCATTCAGTTAAATAATGAGTACATAATGCACCAATACATTACCGCTCCAAGATGGCCTTCCCCAGCGTGCACACAGTGTAGGTATAAGCCACTGATGTAAATAAGTAACAGACATCCTGTAATCTCACTGAAAGACTAAGGGAGAGCAGCTTGTGCTGCGACTTTAAATGTGTTAAAGGAGTGATTAAGATCATTCTTTTTCACAAAGCAACTTGTAAATCAGTACAATTTTTTAATGTATCCCTTAAAAAGATGGTCAGATGTCCCTCGTGGCTGACAGGGTGAGTCCGTGGTCCATACATCCCGCACAGGGATGATCCCGCACAGGATGGCGGCGTTTTCCTTTGTAATATGGATGCTGCACATTTGATAAGAGGGTCACCCACAGACTAGGACTGCGGTCCCCAACCCTATTCCTTGTGCTGTTTCAACCCCAAATTTGGCACATCTGATTCTACAAATTAGCAGCTCAAGATATCATTTAATCACAGAATTAGTGATCTGTGTTAGTATTGATTATGTTGGTAACTTGAACAGCTGGTAATAAATTTACATCTGTGAAATAGAGAAAGGATCAGAGCAAGATCAGTTTTCATTTCATAATAGGGGACAAAAAACTCAAGGGTAACAAGAAGTTAGGGGTTTGACATAGGAGACAACAAAGTTCAGTAGCCTGTCTCAGTTTAAAGCCCACTCACCACGTCAAGGTGCAGGCTGAGAGTGGGAACACAAGACAAGACACACATTTAGTACAAGACAAACCCTGACGAGACGCACATTAAAAATGACAAGGTCCACATAAAAGATCAAATTTGTACATAAATGCTGGCTGTAAATGGTATTGTAATCCATGTGTCTTTGTAAGCGAGAACTTCCACGTTAGCCTAACGTTACCCTATTTTTATACAGTCCATGGTGGTGCCAAGTGGCGACACGAAAAACATGATAGCTAAATGACAGCTAACGTTATGTCGGGTTTCCATCTCCATGAACACGTTTCCCACATGCTTTAAAAGTTATAAATAATGCTCAACCTAAAATGAATACCTCTAATGAAATATACACCATGACTAATGCACGGTAGCTAACGTTAGCAATGTCGAAATTCACTCCACATAAATGCACTTAGCCAGTGGAGAGCATAGCCAGGACGAAGTGCAATGTAGCTACATGTCTACGACGAGACCGTTAACGTTAAATTACAAAGCTAAAAATAGACACAAAGGCCCACCAGGTCGATGTTTAATGGAATCTAAGTTAACGTTACACAACTGAAATTTGACTAACGTTACTTTTGACAGGTTTTACATCGTTAGCTAACGTTAAGTAGCCAAACCAAACGGTTTTGGGAGATAAAGTTGCTAACTGCACTAGCATACTGGTCTACGTAATATACAAAAGCGTTAGCTTGTCATGCTAGGTCGCGGTAGGTAACGTAGCGTAGGCTACTTCTGCAGGCTGTTATTTAATAAGGCTAACGTTACTTACTTGGTAAAAAATCAAATAATAAAAATTGTATTACCGAAAAAACTGGAGAGACTGCTTTTTGTTTGACTAATGCACGGTAACGTTAGCAATGTCGAAATTCACTCCACATAAAATGCACTTAGCCAGTGGAGAGCATAGGACGAAGTGCAATGTAGGTTTTACATCGTTAGCTAATGCTAAGTAGCCAAACCAAAAGGTTTTGGGAGATAAAGGTGCTAACTCCACTAGCATACCGGTCTACGTAATATACAAAAGCGTTAGCTTGTCATGCTAGGTCGCGGTAGGTAGCGTAGGCTACTTCTGCAGGCTGTTATCTAATAAGGCTAACGTTACTTACTCGGTAAAAAATAAAGTAATAAAAAATGTCTTACCGAAAAAACTGGAGAGAATGCTTTTGAGACGGTCGATTAGTACAGTTGTATGCAGAACATGCCATAATGAATTCAACACTAGTGACAATGAGAATTGCGATGTGATTGCGATGGGTCTAATGGTCTAATACTAGCCAAATTCACACATTAAAAGGACGAGAATGGGTGAGAATGTCAAGGTCATTGCTAGCCACTTGAGGTACCGCCTATGGGTACCGCCCACGTCCCGCCCCCACGTCCCGCCCGTTCCGTCTATGGTTCCCGCCCCTCAAAGTGAGTGGAATGACCGGCAGTAACCCGACTCAATCTGTCCCCTGATTGGTCCTGAACAAATGTCAATACCCTGTCCAAACGACACAATATTTTTAAAAATCAGTACATGCACAGGCATTAGATGAAGGAAAGGCACCTATTGCAATAAAAAAAAATTTTGTAAAAAATTTATTGACTGAGTATTTTGACCAAATTGCTGCCGTTCACTTACATGGGGAAAGACCTATACTGGAGCCAACCACAGTGGCGCTAGTGAGCAACGGCACAATGGCGGCTCCCAGGCCAACCAGGAAGTGGGCTTCAAAACGAAATCCCAGTCTTGGCCCCTTGGTTGTACCTCTGGATGTATTTTAAGGCCTACCTTCAAACTCAATGCCTCTTTGCTTGACATCATGGGAAAATCAAAAGAAATCAGCCAAGATGTCAGAAAGAAAATTGTGGACCTCCAGAACTCTGGTTCATCCTTGGGAGCAATTGCAGGAGGAACTGGTGCACTTCATAAAATAGATGGCATCATGAGGAAGTAAAATTATGTGGATATATAGAAGCAACATCTCAAGACATCAGCCAGGAAGTTAAAGCTTGGTCGCAAATGGCTCTTCCAAATGGACAATGACCCAAAGCATACTTCCAATAATGGCTTAAGGACAACAAAGTCAAGATATTGGAGTGGCCATCACAAAGTCCTGTCCTCAATCCAATCGATAATTTTGTGGGCAGAACTGAAAAAGCGTGTGCGAGCAAGGAGGCCTACAAACCTGACTCCAGTTCTGTCAGGAGGAATGGACCAAAATTCCAGCAACTTATTGTGAGAAGCTTGTGGAAGGCTACCCAAAACGTTGACCCAAGTTGAACAATTTAAAGGCAATGCTACTAAATACTAACAGAGTGTATGTAAACTTCTGACCCACTGGGAATGTGATGAAAGAAATAAAAGCTAAAATAAATAATTCTCTCTACTATTATTCTGACATTTCACATTCTTAAAATAAAGTTGTGATCCTAACTGACCTAAGACAGGGAATGTTCACTAGGATTAAATGTCAGGAATTGTGAAAAACTGAATTTAAATGGATTCGGCTAAGGTGTATGTTAACTCAGTATTCTCAGTATTTTGTTGCAAACTGCAACAAAAAACTTTTTTATTTTTTTGCATTTTTTCCAGTTCCTTTGCATTTGTGGCACTTTATTTTGACTTAAATTATGAAAATAAACAAATCTAAGTTTGTATTGTAAATGGTACGCCTGTCTTGTTTCATTTAAGCCTGTCATGGTTATTTTCTGCCTTTGCTGGTCTGCGTTTTGGTTTCTTTTTTGCTGTCGTCAGAACGCTCTATCGGATTTTTTCCGCCTCCGTTCCGGTGTTTGTAGCTTACCCGACAGTTATTCCTTACACCTGTTTTGCGTTTCCTGCCGGCTATAAATAGCCCAGGACTTCCGCATTTCCGACACTTCGATATTGTCTTTGCTACGTTGACAAACAAAGTCGGTAAAGGTGGTTAACTGGTTCGTACTAATAGGAAACGCAGCAAGTCTGGTTATAAGATTTAGGATTGGATTGGTTTTCTCTTTCCTTTCCAATCTTTCTTTATCCTTTATTGTTTTCACCTGTTGCCAGTTGTGTTCAGCTCTTTTACCACAAGAGCTCTGGCTAACAGATCTTTTCTATTCTTATCCCTCACTCGTTTTATCAAGTTTTGTTTTGTTTCACCACCTCTTGTTACGCCTAACTATTTAGTGTGTGAGGTGCTTTTGTTAGTTATTCTCGCTGTTTATCGAGATCGCCTCAGTTTTTGGAGGTTGCTTTGTTTTGTCTTGTGCTAGGGAAGTTTTTCTCCCGATCCTGTGTTTCTCAGTCCTGGTGCGGCTACCCTGCGCGTTTTTTGCGTATCTCTAGATACGCTTTTAGAAATCCTTATCGTCGCGTTTGGTTCTCTGAACCTTACACCCCCCTCACAAAGCCATTACCAAGTTTATGTGATGCTCACACCTGGAGTTATAAAGCTTTAAACAGAGCACCCCCTAAATAGGTGAGAATTGACCAAATCTGCGCGAAGGGGTTAAGGAGTGAGGGTCTGTGGAAATTGCAATTATTTTTGTGGGAAATCTTGAAAAGTGTAAAACTCTCTGTGCTGTGTAGGTATGGGGCATGCCTTGTCAAGGCATAATTTGACAGATGTTGTATCATGTCTTCTCCACAACAATTGACTTTAAAACGTATGGGGTTATGTATGAATCCAGTCAGCACCAGACCTGTGCCAAAAGTTTGACCAACTACTTCACATAGTCAATTATGCAAATATAATAATTGAGGCTATTTATCATTTGTTAATTATATTCAAATACTAGGATGAGAAGAAAACATTTTTATAAATATATTTGTAAACCTTTTTCCAGCTTTTTTTTTGTTGCAACTATTCCAGCTGGGTTTCAATTATCTAAAATCAAAAGGTGGTCCATGGTTCAAGTCTGATCAGGAACATGACTTTATGGCACCCCTCTCCTCTCTCGCAACTCAAGCAGCTCAGCTCAAAAATAGCGATCTCAGGCCACTATTTAACTTATGCCATCAGAAAAATTTATAAAAAACACAATGGCCACAAGTGGATATGCATCAATAAAATACCAGAGTCCAAAATATAATATAGATTTAGCTGTAAATTATGCTGGAACAGTATGGAATACATGGTTGGTAAAATGGCTGTAAGTCATCAAGGGTGTGAGGTATCAAACAAGCTTCAAACCATCACTCTGCTGCCAGAAATACAGTAGTATAGGGAATATTCATTTAATTAATACACGAGGCACCAAAATGTAGCGACCAGGTACGAGTCTGATAGCAGAGAGCAAGATGATCAGTAACATGATCTCTCAATCATCAGAGTCCGTACGCGGGGCACCAAAAATGTAGGGGACATACCTCTATTTATACACGGGGCGTCACTTATGTACTGCGATACGCCACTACCATCCTTATACAACTGGTGGCATGGTTTTGTATAATAAATCAGTCTCATAAAATTTATATATTATTCTCAAAAGAGAATATACTAACTAAAAATGGGTAACTTGAATTAATAATTAAATTAATTACCAATAAAATTACACATTAATAATTGTCTTAGCAAAATCACAATATCATGTAGTTGGACAAGTGCCCCCGCCAGGAGTAATCTACGGCTGCATAGCTATGAAGACAGTTTGAGAAACCATGCAGTCATGAGAAGGAAAACAATCCTGTTGTGTCCTTCTTTTCTTGGTATACTAAAGCCTGGAATAATATCAGGGCTACCAGTTCCCTTCAATCATTTAAATGCACGTACAAGACATTTTTAATGAATTCTCACTTGCCAACACCATTAACTCACAAACCCCTGCAAACATGTCTTCCTATCTCCTGTATTTATTTAATCTATCCAATTTCCTGAATTTCCTTTTTCTTTCTTTTCCCCAAATTCTACTTGTTCCTCTCTTCCTTATGTTGTTGTCTTCTCTCTTTCCTTTTTATTTACCTTTTTTCTTTTTTACTTTCTCCCTTTCTGCAAGACAGAGAACCCTCAGTAAAACAGTAGTCATACTGAGAAGGGCTCAAGTATAAATAAAGTAATCTGAATCTGAATCGCTCCCTACTGTCACTGTACCAAGATAGCAGAAATATTCTGCTATGCTAAGGGTCATGAACATTTGTCTTCCAGTTTTTACTTATTTATACTTGATTTAGACAAATCCCATGGGCGAATTGACTTGATTTGATTGTCTGGGTAGTTCATGGACCCTTTAGATAATCTGAATGTGATTGGACAGGATAAATCATGTGCTCCTTTACATTTGACACCTATCCAGGCATGTCAGATCTGTTAGGAGGGAAATTGATGAAGTTGCCATCTAGTGGAGTTCCAATTGATCCAAATAATCTGGTTTAGGGCAATATTATATAGCTATATATATAAGTAGATCCTCAAAATAGCTTCATCAGTTGTTTCTAGGTAAATGATGTCTCAAATAATATTTTCAAATCGTTTAATGTAGTCCTCTGTAAAACGACACTCTATTTTTTTTTTAAAGTAGTCATTCTCTGTGGTCTGTATTCATATATTTCAGGGGGGAAAGTCAGTGCTAGACCTGTATTCAAATAGTGTGTAAAAGTAGTCAAAATCTTTTAGTGCAGTCAAATACTAAATTGATTTTTTAACATTGTATTCAGATTTTTTTCCAAGTAACTTTGTTTTCCTTTGTGTATTTGAAAAAAAAACTAATAATAGTTATTTTACTAAGATATATTTACACTATAGTTTACCCAGGTCTGGTCAACACACCACGGTATAGGTCATCCTCCCCGAGAGGGTGAGATGCTTATGAGACTGAATAGCAAATTAACCACCACCACGGGGCGGAACCACATTGCGTCATAACCATAACCATACATAACCCATATGTTACATTTCATACTGGTCAACACGCCACGGTATCGGTCACAGACGCAATATACCAGATAAAGTCAGGCGGGGGATGTAGTGGGGTAACCAGGACCGCATGACATTGCATGAGTGCGGTTCCAACATAATCCACTTATTTGATGCTGTTCTACTAGAAGAGCAAACTCAAGTGTAAATGTGAAAATAACCACTGGGTGATTGAAACCCTAAATCATCAGAAATCATAATCAAGGTTGCTCCGCTGCCCCGAGGATGCCAATGTGGATGACACTACGTGCAGGTGATAAAATCTGGCGAAAGTGAGGGATCCATAACAAACAAAAAGATTGTTGTTTTCCTCACCGCACTTGTGCGGGAGATAAGACGGTAGAGCCCGGACGGGGCACAGTGAGTGCAGCCTGGCTTCTTCAGAGGTCTGGTGGGTGAAATGCCTCCAAGACAATAGGTCGAGAGATGTATGACCGCAAGAGGACCTTAGGCCAAAATGCGGAGTTAGGAAGCAGAGAGACCGCGAGCTACCGTCACCCAACCGCATACAGGAGGGGTGTACACGCCTCACGGAGGAAATGGAAAGGCAGTCTTCAAGGAGAGGAGCTTTAGTCCAGCTAGGGGCTCGAGGGTGGCTCAGTGTGGGCATTCAAGACCAGCTGTAAGTCCCACGAAGGGACTGAGTTAGACCTAGGCTGCAAAAGTGAAAATGCATTTGCAACTAGTGGTTTTCAAAATTGGAAAAACGCAGTAGTTTCCTTCCGTGAACATGAAAGCACTAAATATCACCGGGAGGCCACGGCTCAGTTTCAAACATGTGTGTCACAAACACCAAGCACTGGACACACAACTGAAAGCTAAACAGAAGCATAACAGAGAAATGCTCATTAAACAGCTAACGTCCATACGTTACCTGATCGGCCAGGGTCTTGCAATTGAGGGTCACGAATCCGAAAACGGCAATCTATATAAGCTCATGCAGCTTCGGGCCGAGGACTGTCCGGATATAAACGACTGGCTCACTGATAAACATTACATGTCTCATGACATAATAAATGACCTACTGGGCGCCCCACCCACAGAGAGATCCTCGCACGAACAGACATTAAGGCGATTGCAGCGGACTTTGCAAAGCAAAATGATCGACGCAGGCAATTCTTTGGGAAGTATGGAGACTAATAAGGACTGAATAAGGACTGAACATAGGCCTACACTAAGAGCAGCCACAGAAGACAGTGTTTATTTTATTCCATTTTTTTTTTATTTCAATGAAATGTCCTGCAAAATGGTCAGCAGACATTCGAGAAGTTTGAGTATTAATAATAAGGAAGGACTGACGAACATTGCCAAATTGATTTTCAGCTGCAGCCACAAAAGTGAGTGTATGAGTTTATATTTCTTAAATAAAAGTTATCTATATTTGCAAATGTAAGTGTATACTGTGTTTCATTCATTCAGTTAGCGCACGTAGCCTGCGTTTTTTGTTTAGGGGGCGCGGGTGCGCGTAGGTTTTTTTTTTAGTTGTGACGATGATGTTTGGCCCGACCTACCACAAATGTGTTCCGCGGCCCATGCCTAGGCAGCCAAAGCCGCCTGGCTCCTCTGGCTGGTGAGGGGGTGATATCCCACCATCAGCTCTCGATACGCTCATGGCTGTCCGAGATGGCTGCCAAAATAACCCCTTAGTGTGGATTCCACTAGCCCCTCATCAAATAGGGAGTGGAGGAATGTCAAGATGGCTGAAATGTCACACAAGATCGGGTTAAACCCGTTAGTGTGGCACCAGCGGGTGAATCTGCCCACTTCCCGGCGTAAAGCGCCCTCGTGGAGGGGGCTTTTGATGCCTGAAGTGTCTCCAGCACTGCTTTCTCTAGGCCCTGAGGCCACTCCCATCTAGGGGCCTAGCATGCAGGTTGTAAAATTCTGGGTTCGGGTGCTATATCAGGTTCAGAGGCGCCACAGGGTACCCACCAGCAACTCCCTTAAGTCTGCCATCCATGTCCACAGGAGTACCACAGGGGACAATGAGCATTCTCCCTGGATGAAAAAAGGTCCACCTGCACCCTCCTGAAGAGTGTTGCACAATGTTGGGGTGCAGGTGCCATTCCCCCGGTCTCAGGCCTCCCCTAGACAACAGATTGATCGAGCCAAGCGCGTGGACCGCCCTCAGAAACACACCTCTGGCATGGGCCCAGAGCGAGAGTTAGAATGCCTTAGTATGTCGTGGTGCAGACTGAACGCTACCCCTGTTGGCTATTGTAAGTTTATGTGCATCCCAGCCGATCTCGGCGGTGTCTGTGGTGATGTTCACTCTTGAACACACTGGCCTGGATAGAAGGATTTACAGTCCGGCCTTGTGTGGTCACACCCTGCGTGCCGCCAACCACTGCTGTAATGGGCGCATGCCAATCATAAAGGGAGGACTGAATTCTCTTACTCCCTGTCCAGCAGGAAATGGAGGTGCTTCCAGTAATCCGATTATGGGGATGTGCGAGTACGTCTCCTTGTAGGTCCACCGAGGTGAACCGGTCATCGTCCCTCGCCAATAGGAGATGGAAAAGGCGGAGCCTGCAGAAACACGTTGCGTACACCACTGTGTGTGGGGCCAGAGGAGGGGGCCGATTTTTGACCGCCCTGCATGCTGGGGGCCATGGAGCCTCACAGAGTGTGTCAGCTCTGCCATCCTGCACGACTGTTCCAGCGCAGCATCTGCTGGTGGCCTAACATCTGCTGGGGGCCGGAAGGACCACATGCAGTTCTGGTCTGCCAGACTGATGTGCTTGAATGACCAAAACCACATCATGGTGTCACCACTCACAGCATCTCCACCACTGAGTCACTGGGGGCAGCGGAGGTCGCATCCTGCAACAATCCCTCCATACGCTAACAGTAGCGTGTTGGTGACGGCTAGCCAAGCCAACAAGGCAGAGGCCTGGTAGGCCTTGCACAGGTGACTAGCAGTAGCCCTGCAGCGGTTATTGAGCAGCTGGAAATCCCGTCGGCAGTCCTGCTTGAAGCACTGGGGGGCCATGATTGGAAGAATTAAGGGGGGGGGGGGGGGGTGGGGGCAGATGAACTGACCAGATGAACAGGAATACCCCTGATCAGACGCTGACCCCTCCTCAGTCTCCGACTGTTGGGGTTCAAGTGGACAATTCAGGCTGTCCAACTGTGTTGTGGGCAGCCTGTCAGGGTGGCGCTATCTAGCCACAGGCTTCCATGAATCATGGGGCCGAAGTGGCTGCTGCTGAAGTGTGCACAGCACCAAGCCAAGGGCCCAAATCAGTATAACTGAAGAGCCTCAGGTAGTGTATGCTTTCACGGACACAGAGGCTCCTTTCGGCATTGTATGAAGTACCACAATATATCTGATGTGCGTAGTAGCTTCAACACAATGACCATGGTTACATGCACACCATATTCTGAATAGGTCAATATTCTCTTTAAGGCAATATTCCGAATAAAGTGTTTACATGCTCCTTAGATTGTTGAGCTCCGCGAATATTCCGAATAAACTAGGACATGCTATAGCTTTTCCCCACTATAATTACCTTTTCCGCAAAAAGTTTGGAAGATGCTTGCTTTTGAGTTATATTGTGTTGTTTTCTTTTTGTCCACTTTTACAACATAATTTAACAAGAACACTTCACATCCTAAATGGCAGATGAGAGCGCGAGGAAATAGGAAATAGCAAATGGAGCTGTATTTAACACCTGCCGGAATTTGGCATTTGTGCTACATAGAAACTCCCAGATACAATGGAAGAAAGTTTGCAGCAACGACTGGTGGGAAACAGTATTGATGGTACAATTTACCGATGCAGAGTGGAAAGAAAATTACTGCACGTTGAGAGGCTCATTTAACAAAGTGTGCATAATGATGGAAAGGGTTATGAAACCTTGCAACGAAACAGTATGTGCCCCTGTACCACTTGCTATGCGTGTCGTCTTGTACAAATTGGGAAGCTGTGCTGAGTAGGCTATCGTTGAGAATCAGTTTGGGGTGCACAAGTATGCAGTAAAAAAACTTGTGTAGCCTACATGTTCTGTCAAGGCATGGTTGGGCGGCGTGCACCCGCCATATTTATGACGTGACGTGGTTCCACCCATGATGGTGGTTAATTTGCTATTCGTTCTCCTAAGCAGTTCACCCTCTCGGCAACGATGACCCATCCTGTGGCGTGTGTATGAAATAGAACCAAACCTCCAATGTGAATCTTGAGAATTCACCTTATTGAAGGCTGGTCTGTCCTCTGATCACAGTGTTTTTTTATTTATTTATTTGTCATGTTTTTACACTCCTTGTTGCAGGAATGAGAAATGCAATTCCAACTACACCACCGACTTCATCTTCAATCTGTACTCTGAGGAGGGGAAGGGTGTGTTTGACTGCCGCAAGAACATTCTGGGACACATGCAGCAGGTCTGTGCCTGAACTAATTTGACATGCTAGGCCTCCATCTGACAGGCTTTCTGACAGATGTGATCTCTCCCCTTCTCTACAGGGTGGATCCCCAACTCCTTTTGATAGGAATTTTGGCACGAAAATAGGAGCAAAGTCTGTCCTCTGGCTCACAGAGAAACTGAAGGAGTGCTATAGACATGGTGAGCATGCAGGAAGGGGGGGGGGGGGGGTTGGTGGAGGATAAAACTCACACCCACTGGGTATTTCCTGCTGTCCCTACACTCTTGAACACAAACACAGTTACCTAGATTCAGTCGATATTCATTCTTCATTTTTACTTGAAACTTAATTAAAGTGTTGCAGTTTTGTTTTGTTTATTTCTAAACAACACCAGACATGCCGGAATAATTTCAAAATTGCGGGGGCAAAAAAAATAAAAAATTATTAATATTATATTATTATATTAATATTATAGTGTATAGTGTGAGGCATCCACGCACAAGTAGTCTGCATGTAGGCTAACGTTATAGGCTATAACATCTGCACGTGAAGTCTTTTACCTGAATATGCGGGACTTCATGTTGATTTTTGTGCTACCTATTCTCCTTTAAAATAATGCATGAAGGAAGTGGCTTAATAGGCTACCCTTTTAGTTTTCTCATAGTCTAGAGCTAGCTAGGTTGACGTTGTTGTCCCGAAGCTAGACTATGCTTGTTGGCTAGAGATTTGTAGGCTAGAGCAGCGGTGCACAAACTGTGGGTCGCGACCCAGGGAGATATCGGGTCGCGGAATCGTGTAGGCTATCTACAGCAACATTCCAATGCAATTACAGTACACAAGTGTTATTCTGCATTTGCACAAATAAATAGAAAAAATGTAACTACTTTAAACACATTTTTAACTTTACATTTACGTTTCATATGATCACGTAAATGCCTAGCCTACTTTATTCAAACATGACCTTGGCGCGTCATTACTACTCACTGCACTCCACGAGATAGCGCCGATTCGCCAAAATGCTAAGTTGCCCTTGATTCTCTGTTACAAGCTAGTTAACTGCTTCTTTATTAAAACATAAGATAGCCTAGCCGGCTTTAGCTAATCATCGCGGTCCAGTCTTTTTGTGCTTTTGACATTAAACAAATAAAATAAATCTGTAGCCTAGGCTATTGAAATATTGGCTGTATTGAAATAATAGCTAATTTGTTTTAAGTTTCCTACTGGAAAATGGATAAGTGGCTAATAGGCTACATCCCAGCAAAATGAGACGCACTGACGATGAGTAGCCTAGCCTATAACATTAATGAGAATAAATATTTAGTTTTTATCCTACGGTTGTCTGTCTGGCAGCTTAGAGCACATTCCCACTATGCTTCATTGATAAAGCCTAATGCTCTAGTCGCACTGGACTAGTATTACCTGGGGACCTCGTGTGATTTCTAATAATTTCAGCACAGAAATTATTTTGGCCAGCCACAAAGACAGACTTAATTAGTTGTGCCTTGATCTGTTAAATAAGGTTCATGTTGTTTTTCGGTGCAACTACCCTTTAAGTATAATTCCTTATTGTCAAAATATTGTCTTTAAGCAAATTCAGGATTACTTCTCTAAGAACAGACTAATGTCCAGTTTTCAGCATGATTACTGTGATGGACATTCTACATGTACTGCACTGGCACAAAGATTGGTTAACAAACATGGATAACAGGAAACTAATTGGTCATGTTATTGGTTTTGCGTGTGCTAAATGGTTTTGCACCCGCTAAAGGTATTAGTAAATCAGGCCCTCAAAGCAGTGCACAACTGAGTTGAAAGTGACAAACTGTTTCTGAACATAGCTAAGAAAAAATGTATTGTGATGGGATCAAGACCTATGCTACCAGGTAACCCTCTGTTAAATCTAGCCAATCGCACAACAAATATCCAACAAGTTAAAAAAATCAAAAATCAAACTTCCGGGTGTCACATTTGACAGCTTATTAGCTTGGACAGATGACACAGACACCATTTTGTCTAAAATGGGTAGAGGTATTGCCATGACCAGAAAGTGTCTCTCTATGCTGAAGCAGGTCATGCATCCACTGTTTTTTTTCTTACCTTGAGTACTGTCCAGTGTCATTTGTATGGTGGCCCACAAGGATGATCACGCTTCAAAAGCGAAAGCATAAACATAAAGGGAAATGTGCTCCGAATCAAGAAACAATACAAATTTCAAAATGCGTACAAAAGGCTTAAGCAAACGCAATAACAGAAATGTACTACGAAATGCCAAAGTAAATGTAAAATGTAAACCTTCTGCAAGTTCAGAATCAATGCAAATTCTAAAACGCATACAAAAACAAATGCAAGAGGAGAATCACTGCAAAACCAGTTGATACTGTACCAGTTGTCTCTGTACGCCAGTTGTCTCTGTACGCACTTACTGTACGTCGCTTTGGATAAAAGCGTCTGCTAAATAAATGTAATGTAATGTAATGTAATGATACAACGGAAGTGCTCCACATCACTCGGAGGAATCGCACAAAGGCACGTACTCTTATACAGAGAGGAACTTTAGTCTTACGCAGCTAACAACCTGCAGTTCACAAGATCCTTGTTGTTGCTCTTTCACAATATCTAAAAGATCTGTGAGGATCATATGCACCCTCTCCCATGCACTCTCTTCCCACTGCCAAGTCGAAACAAGTTGTGTTCCTCTCTGTACAAGAGTATATTCCATTATGCAATTCCACCTAGTGGTGTGGATGCCTCCAGACCCCCCTCCCTATAAAGTTAGGTTTTCCGAACAGGTCCTTTTTAGCCCTGCCTATCGTTTCCCTCTTTCCCACTCTGGATTTCTGTGAAATAGCTGCAATGGAACCTGTTTGTCAACATGTTAGCTTGGCTCAAAAATGGGAAGTTCCGGAAAGGACCACACTGTACAGGGACTTCAAAATTGTGCTCATACGAGTACTTTTTCTTTTTTCCACTTCACTAATTATATCCCATTAGATTTCAGATAATGATAACAATATACAGCATGCCTTCATGGTGAGGGTAGTTGAGGTTGCAGGATGTAGATCTTGCATCTGTATCCAAGCAACATTGTTCCAGCTGTTTTTGTTATTTCCACCCAAAATCCACCAGCCTTGCATTAACCAGATAGTGGATGTAACACGGCAGTGGATGTAACACAAAGCCACTTAAACACTAACCACAACCTCAAAGAAAAACTCAGTCAAGCAGAGTTTTCTATTCTAGAGATGTAAAGCAGTTTAGCATTATGTACAAGTACATCACAGGTTGCAAGGTCTCACTGGGCAGTCAGTATACAGGTCTAGAACCCACACCAGAGTGGAAACAGTCCTCTCTTTCAAAGTCCGGCCGCTATCGCAGATTTTTCACAAAATGGGGGCAATCACTGACTACCCATTAACCTGAGCTCTATCTCCATATAGTTCTCTATAGCTGGTTCAGCAGAAGTAACATTTAATAATGGGTGATTAATGAAGCTCAAGGAGATGCGCAAATGCGGAGTTGTCAGTATCACAAAAATCAGCGGACTGACAGACGTCAATGCAGACTATCTATTTATAGCCTTGCATCATTTAAATGAGCTACTCTGCAACTGTCCTTGGGGTCCTCCATAGCAGGCATCTTTAGGTGGGGTTGCTACGTGAGGGTCAACTGCGTCCCCTCAAAAGGTATCCTCTCCAGCACATAATCCGACCAGTAGCCTACTTCCGCAACAGGACCGTGGCATCATCCTCTCCACCTGTAGGGGAGACGGAAACAAACACAGCAGCACCCAAAGCAAAGCAAAGCAAAACACAAAGCAGGGGAGACAGAAAACAGAGGACCGTAACAGTCTGCATAGTTTTGCTAGTATTGCTCAATTCCCCATCTGTCTCAGTAGTATTGCTCACACATTCTCACTTGTGTCTCCATCTGTCTCAGTAGTATTGTTCACGTTCTCACTCGTGTCTCCATCTGTCTCAGCAGTATTGCTCACACATTCTCACTTGTGTCTCCATCTGTCTCAGTAGTATTGTTCACGTTCTCACTCGTGTCTCCATCTGTCTCAGCAGTATTGCTCACACATTCTCACTTGTGTCTCCATCTGTCTCAGCAGTATTGCTCACACGTTCTCTCTTGTAGGTCGCATTTTTGCCAACACACCAGACTCTGCATGCGTTCTGGGAATGAAGAAGCGATCGCTGATGTTCCAGTCCTTGGATGAGCTCAAGGAACAGACGGATTTTGAGTGAGACCCTCCTGCTTTCCTGCATCATTCCTGCACTTCTCTGTCTTACACGATAGCCTACAAATTGTGCCGTTCCTTACAGCATCGCTTAGATACAGCCCACCATACAGTTTCTATGGGTCCTTGAATTTGGGGGAGTGGGACTATGCTGAAGAATGACGAGCGCTGTAGCACTCAGCTATTTTGCATATTTAATGAACAGAGCAGAACTGGAAAAGACTGATAAAGTTTTTGAAGTTACCTAATATGCAATTACTTGTCTGATTACCCTGGTTGTTGAGCACCAATCTATCCCCCTTTACAACAGCTCAGCAGAATTGCATCCATGGTAGTGGCATGGATATGTGTGGGAACCCTGATTACACTTTGTAATGATAATGGAGTCATTGTTCTGATGAATGGATGAGGCCATGATTGATAAACTCAATCATAGCGTGGATTTCTCTGCCGTCTTCTCCCCCTCTAAAGGCACCGCATCCCCAAGAGTCAGTGGTGGCTGAAGCTCAGGCCCATCCTTAAGATCCTGGCCAAATATAATATCCCCCTGGACATGTCAGAGAAGGCTGCCATGGAGCACATCGTCAAGAAGAGAGGCTTAGTTTAAAGGCATTGGGGAGAGGGCGAGATTCACTGGTGCATACACACACACACACACACACACACACACACAGATAGTCACTCCCTCTCTCTCACTCACACACACACACACACACACACACACACACACACACACACACACACACACACACACACACACACACACACACACACACACACACACACACACACACATGCACTCTTGTTTCCACTGCAGGGTTCTGAGTTATTCTCCCATTGTCCATCATTCTATTTTCTTTCCTGCTTCTTGGTCTCCATCTGTCCATTCATCCATCTCTCCATCTCCCTTCCATTTAATTTCCATCATAACATTTGGGGCAGTATACAACAAATGCACACACACACAAACAGTGCATTATACAACAAATGCACACACACACAGTGCAGTATACTACAAATGCACACACACACACACACACACACACACACACACACACTGCAGTATACAACAAATGTGGGCAGAATGTTTTCACTGTGGGACCCTTGATGAGGTTATGGTCTCTTTTCTTTGCACTTGTGCATTAAAAACAGTGACTTACAGACTAAGCATCCTTTGTGTATTAAATACAAACTTTGCTGCCATTGACGAGACTCACTTGGCTGTGGGTGTTGGACGTAATGCAAGAGTACAAGTTCATATCTGGTATGCGACTGCATACC
The DNA here is from genome assembly GCA_029718625.1 of Synaphobranchus kaupii. Classification (NCBI taxonomy): domain Eukaryota; kingdom Metazoa; phylum Chordata; class Actinopteri; order Anguilliformes; family Synaphobranchidae; genus Synaphobranchus; species Synaphobranchus kaupii. The sequence goes on from CM056380.1 coordinate 22,025,310, forward strand.
TTGTTTGAAAAGTGAAATACACATTAAAATTAGTTGTTTGGTGCCACTCTGTGTAAGATGGACATTTTTAATCAAAAACATAAGATCCTTTTTCAAGAAAGCCCTCTCCTTGATTTTATTCTACTTGAAAAGCAGAGGGAAACTAGGACTGTATCTTTATTGAAATAAAAATTTAACTGCAATTATTAATAACTGAGAAAATCTGTAGTTTTACAACAACAAAAAAATCTGTTATAATTTATGATGTAAATGTGTATCTAGTCTGGGCAACTCTAGGCCTCGTGAGCCAGTGTGTATGCGGGTTTTTGTTGCCGCCAGTTAACGATTATTTAATTATCCCAATGATTTACGTTATCTGATATTTTAGCTACATTCCGTGATATGAACAGAAGCTGATGAATGTTCCTGTGCCTGTATGCATGTATTGTAGTGTTTCATTGTGATCTAATTTACGACTGAATCGGTGTTGATGTATATGACTAATTAGCTGATTGAGCCAGAGCGACTGGCAGAAAAAACCTGCATACACACCGGCCCAGAGTGACTGGCAGAAAAAAACTGCATATACACCTGGAGTTGCCCATCCCTGATCTAGTCCAAGCCTAGTGTCAAAGACACCCAGCCTCCAAAAAGCGCAATGCCACCTTTCCAACAGTAAATGGAGGCAAAGTATGCAGATAGTTCATGTGACATTAAGTGGCAATTCATTGTGCAGATGCAGTAGTTTGTCATAAAAGAGGTTTTATTTTAGAAAACCTGAGAGATAAAGACTATATTTCATTTTCTTAACAGTCTTAGTAATTACCCAGTTAATACTGCTTTTACAACATTTTGGTTGTGAAACAGGTTGTGAAAACGTAATGCTCCCATGATTTACAGCTTATATGAACAATTGTGTTTGAGTGGTTAGAAAACATACAGCATTATTAATAACCTGACTGCAAAGATATAAAAATGCTTTAAAACCCTTTCCAGACCGAGTGCTCTAATTTCGAAACGTAAGTTTCAATGGCTTAAAGTTTAATATCTCTGTCGTCCAATCAATTTTATTTCTGAAAAATGCTAGTTATAGATGACAATATAATCTACAACTTATAATTGGTTCATAGTTTTACTGTCTGGGAATTTATTTCTAGATTGCTAGATAAAATGCTAGTTAATCAAAACGGATAAAACTGAACGTCAACCACGCAGATCTCCATTTGCTTGACCGTGCATGGGCAAGCCAACCACCACGGAAAGAAGAGTTTGACTGCGTCTGCGGGAAAGCCACACCATCTCCAGAGTAAGGATGGGTCCAAAAGGGCTTTTTACTTTTAACTATTATAGCCTACAGGAGTCTTTTTTTTGTTTTTTTGTGTCCGAATCTGAGCCCTATCTACTGCGTCCTGTCTCCTGCGTTACAGTGCACTGGCAGAAGTGTGCTGTTTAATGTAAATTGTTTAGCAGTCCGTAAAAAATATCCGCCGTACTATTTTCCAACCACACTGTCGTAAGCAGGTCATAAGACGACCCACCAGTGTTGCCATGTCCGCGGTTTTACAGCTAAATTGGGATACTTTCAAAGTGCAGTCACGGGTAAAAATTAAATGTCGCAAAGCACACACTTATTTTAAAAAGTAAAAACATGATGATTTCTATTTAAAATACGTTGGTTTCGGTTAAAAATAGCCTATAATTTGGGCTAGTTTTGAGTCACCATTTGGCTGAAAAGTGCTACAAGATCTGGCAACCCTGGCTCCCCGCTCTTGCGCTGCCATGTCACGTGTTGTTTTCGTTGTATTTGAAGGAAAATGTCAGCGAAGCTGCGCCTCATTTTTTAAAACGAAGCTCACATCATATTTATGAGACCAAAATGTTTGTGTACTTCTTGAAAAGTGTGTTCCCGAATGTACTCCGTGAAACCCCGGAAGTAAGTGTGTCATCCGGGTCTTTGAAGTATACTGCAATTAGAAAAATGTATGCGTACTCTACGACTTTCTCTACTCACCAAGGCTACTCAACAGTGTAAGAGTGCTGATTCGGACACGGCCTAACTTAATTTATCATTTCAGAGAAGTATGAAAACGCTACTACAATAACTACCACTTTCCCTTGCCATTCAGCGTTGCACCACCACATAAATAGAAAATAGGCCAATACAGTATCTGTTTTTATATTAAACCCGAGTTCAGCTATGTTGTATAACGACATAATGGCACTTGCCGACTTTTGCGGACTCCAGCATGCTCTTTTCTTTTAAGCTAGTGCGAAGCTTTTGGTATTAAATTAAACTAAACAATCAGATGAATCTGGAGGTTCCAAGTATGTCGTACTAGCTTGTCGGTAAGTGGGGAAAATAATGGTCTAAAATTTTGACAAGGAAAAAAAAGGTTATGGCTATTTTCAAAGGGATCACTTGGCACCTTAAAATATCTGAATGAAAATGGGCTCATTGGAAGCATAAGCGTCTCATCTTTACAGCCACGCCCAATTTCTGCTAGTCTCATGCAGTTTTATGGCGAAACCGTGCAGCGATATGAATGGCATGCAGTGATGTGCTTTTAGTTTATATTTGCTTGCTTAGGTTACTTCTGCATAATGTGGTTGTGTGAGAATATAGAACATTTTCATAAAATATATAAAACGTACAACAATTTCATAGATTATACACAAATTATACAAATTATGAATGGATTATTTCAATTCTTAAAAAATAACCTCTCACTAATTTTAAGTCAAACCACAGGAACATGGTGGGTGAAGATCATCCCAGACAGGAACGAAGGTCGCATGTGGGAAGACAAAAGACACAACACATGCATTAGCAATTTTGTTACAGACTCACTGACTAAAATGCTGTTTTTAAAAGCTGGTACAGTACTACACTGTACTGTACTCGGTGACTCAAAAGTGAATAATTTAAGACGTCACATGACATATTTTGGAAATATTCTAGAAACCGGAAGTGGGTGTGGCTTCGGGATATCAATCATTGAGTAGGTCCCCCCCTGCTTTCAGTCTTTGTGCTAAAGCTAACTAGCATGCTATCTTTGTATCTAAAAGCACCGAAACTATTGATTTTCTTGTCTAGCTCTTGGTAAGTAAAAAAAGGCAAATCTCCCAAAAAAGTGGAGTGAGGAAAGTGTTTTTTGGGGCACTTAAATTAAATGGATTAATAAAAACCCTTAAGGGCCCCACAAAACGGAAGTCATACATTTTACATTTTTCCTAATGCTTTTCAGAAGGCTTCTCGTGAAACTGGACGTTGAGGACGTTCTTTTTTTAAATTGGCGGGCTGTCGCGGTGGCTAGCTAGTTAGCTTGAAGCTTCTGGATAGCATTGCTCAAAAGAAAGCTAACGCATTAACCAAAATGGATGACATTGTGTCTCAAATTGAGGATCACTCTGCTCCTCCATCCCCCTCGGTTGAGGAGGAGGAAGCGTCGTTTCTGTGGGACAACGAGGGGCAGGAGGATGAGAACGAAGAGGGAGATGAGGACGGGGGAGGGCGATGGTACCGGGAGATCACTACGAGAATGTGTATTCTCTCCATTGTGGCCCTATATGTTTGAGCCACCCCCTGTTGATGCTGCTGTCGGAGCTGCAGAAAATGCGCTCCACCCCCGAGAGAATCTTGATGTTTCTGAATGGTATGATAGTCGTATGTAGCGTCAACATCTGTAGTAAATATTTGCCTAGAATCCAGAATCCTGTTTTGTTTTTCTATTAACGTTACGGTACCATTACCGCAATAACAGGATATCTGTGTGCAAATTGCTGGGCAGCAACAACTACTGCCACTAATAGAAGTCGTAATATCTGTAATTATCAATATCTCGCTAATTTGAATCTGGAATCCCGAAAATTCTCCGTCTTTCTTACATGGGAGAAACTGCAGTTCTTGAAGTCTAGATAATATAGCTAGCGTTACATAACTAGATAGCTACAGATTATTTAATTAATCAACAACAAAACAAGCAATGTAAGCTACAGCTAACATTACATCTAACTTAGAGGCAGCGAGCCGAGCGTAGCGGTAATGTAAGTAAAAGAAAGCAGACGCACCCTAACTTTATTTGCAGACGTGCCTCAAACGACAGAAATGGATGAAAAACAGCCATTATAAATAAGAATTTCAGCTCAGCTAACATTATTAGCCTATCTTTACTTCTCGTAGGCACCTGCCTCAGTTTCAGACATAGACTGTATAAAAATATGGACAAAGTCACTGTGACGTCACCCATTGCCTTCCCACGGCCTTGTAAAAACCGAATTGAAGCTCCGAATGCATTTTTCGCCGCCAGTGTCCCTAACCACATACTTCCATGCTCCGCACTACCGTGCTCCCGAGTACGCACTCAAGGCTTGGGAGTGCGCATACTGGAGCATGGAAGCACGGAAAGTTTTGCTCAGTCATGGGACGCACTTCGTGGCACTAGCGGGGAAATTCAGACGAGTAAGTAGGCTAAACCTGAGTAGGCTAAAACGTTGTTCGCTGGCATTGTACTGTATCGGCTGTTACTGAAATATTCTGATATAACCAGCAATATCCACAACAGTTGAATTATCCTTTTTGCTAGCGTTCTTATTCCAGAAAAGTCAGTGGAAGGCAATGATGGCTAGGAAGACAGCCTATTCATTACATCGTTGGATACCTTTAAGTAAACAATCAACCCCATAATAAAATTGTCTTTGCATTATAAACAATCGTGTCTGTGTTTTGATTATTTTCGCGCTGTTTACCAGAGCGTGACCAACTGGGTAGGCTACGCAGTTAGAAGTAGAAATGGAACCGATAACGTTTGTGGCGATGCTGTTGCTTCTGGGGTGGTTTTCCATTGAAATGGAGAAAAGACGGGCTGCTGCCAGAATAAGACAGCGGATCATTATTGAAAACGGCATCCGAATTTACTTAACTTAAACTTAAATTATTATTTTACATCGCATATTATGTTGTTCATTCACATTGTAGCACTTTATTCATATACAAACTCCTAATGTACAGTTTTCCCCGTTTAAGTTTCCAATCTGAACCCAGGTGTCAGTACTATACAAATAGGCAGACGCCCTGAAGTTAGGCAGAGTATTTAGTAACTTGGGAAATGTGTCTCTAGGGAGAGATGACGGGATTTTTTCTGGTCGGAGCAAGCGTCTATGCATTCCATACTTCAAATTTTGAACAAACGGAGCACGCATCCGGGTACTTTATCCGTGCTCCGTACTACTGCACTTTTTGGACTCACACTCCAAGATGGATGCGTGCTCGGAGCGTGGAAGTATGCGGTTTGGGATACAGCCTGCGACTGCGTCCATTGTCGGGAGCAGGGTCAACCGGATATGGCCCGGGCACAGTATAATTTACAGTTTGGGGTGGAGAAGCCACAGAACTACAAAGACCATGACCTGACCAAACCCACCATTTTACAAAACAAACTTGCGGTAAACTTCCTTAAAGGGATAGTTCGGAATTTTGGACATAATGTCTCAATACGACTTACCCATGATGTAGTTGATTTATGGAAACGTAGTAGGTAACGTAAAGTATAGCTCTGCCGCCGTATGTAGTGCCGGCCAACAACAATATCGCGCGTGTGAAAGAATGAGACTAGTAGTATTGTTAGCTAACGTTAGGTACGATGGTATTTCGGTGTGTATTTCAAGGTTGTTCAAATCATGCAACAAAAAAAAGGGCACCACAAAGTTTTCACCGATTTCCAGTAGATCAACAAAGAAAACAGCTGTGGCTTCTTGCTGCTCGCATGGATGTCAACACACCAATTGAGACTCTAAAAAAGTTAAAAGTGTGTAGTGACCATTTCACGGAGGATGACTATGAAAATCAAAAAAGGACGGTCGGGACACCCTCTACTGAAGGAGACTGCTGTGCCATCACCTGTTTTTCTTCATGCACCGAAAACAACTGACGAGCAGGTAACTAATAAATGATTGCATGCGTGATCTATCTATTCAATTTAGCTAGCTAGTTGCCATGATTGGGAAGTCATGGAAGTGGTAAAAGTTGATGGCAATGTCTGCAGTTTTCCGTGGAGGGTTACATATACAACGTTAAACTAACTAGGTCACTTATGACTGCAAAAGCATATCGCTCGCAGATAAAACATGAACAACCACAACTGTTGCGCATCGAAGTTGAAGGTACAACTATCCTGGATCAAAACTGCTGCTCATGTATGCGATAAATTGCTGGTTACTGGAAACGTTTATCTGCCATTAGCTACCGAATAGCGATTGGAATAACAATACAACGGCAAGGTTTGCAAAAAAGTATCCCAAGATGCGCTCGCTTATCTTATGTTTCTAGAGCTAGTTTGACAACTTTTTACCTGTAACGTTAGGCCTATGCTCCATTTAAACTAACTTACGTTGTGGGAGATAGAACATAGCTAGCTAATCATGTCCAATATCTAACGTTAACTATTCTGGCAGCAGTATTTATAGTTCATTTCTTATACATCTTATTTTATTATTTCTTATACTATTTTACTAGGTCTTCCCTTCGCTCGCAGGCTAAGCATTTCATTGCCAACTAACAAATGCATATCTGCTGTAGCCTACTGTTAATGTTAACTCTACATTTGACAAATAAACTTTGATTTGGGTTTAATCACTAGGCTAACTACAGCTATTAGATTCGATTTGTTATTCGATGTTAAGTTAGCTTACCTTCGAGCAAATGTATGTGTGTGTCTACGGTAGCCTATTGAGAGAATATGCACAGCGTAACTTAATGAATAAGAAGGAGTGAAGAAAAAAACCCGCACACAAAACTGCACACCACTTAGGCTGCGATCACACCGGATCCGCTTTAACAGCTGGGGGCGCCTTTTTTAAAATGGTTTTCAATGAGTTTGAAGCGTTTTCCATGCTGCTTTTGCGCCCCGGGCACCTCGCGTTTATATACGCACTAAAATATACGATATCAAATATAATAAGCAGACATAGCCTACATCTCCGAGACGTCAATGCCATGTATGGCGATAGATCTGGAAGACGTATTTAGAGTGACACCTGGCTCCCAAAACCGACGTCGACGGCCGGAAGTGACTAGGCGCCTATTTGACCGACGACGTCGCTGTAGGATCGATGTTCGCCGTTTTGCCAAGGCATAGTATCGACGTTCGTCGTTTTGCTAGGCATTCGTCGGTTGACAATTCCCTCCCCCTTTGGGCTATGAATTAACATATTAAAATAGGGCGGGCTTTGCCGTATGTGTTTTTACGACATAAAGACGAATTATAGGTAACTTCTAACTTTGAAATGAGACACAGAGACAGCTAATTTAGGTGTTTGGGTTTCTTTTATTAGTGTAGTTTAGCGAACGTATGTGCGAACGGTAACTTTTAACTTTGAAATATGTGAAAGGTCTGTAGAAATCATATATTAGCCTATCATACTTGCGAGGTTTTATAAAAAGCATGTTGATTAGCGTTAGTATATTAGGCTATAGTCTATTTGTATACAATTATTATAGGCTACAATCACTCAATGTTTAGGAGTGGGCTACCATGTAGGGAACTGTAGAATATCATTTAGTAACGCTAGTTTAATAACGCTAGTTCTCTACCACATATTTATTTTGTAAGTAAGCTATTGTATATGGAATATCTGGGTTTTTATAGGATTTTTACAGACCTTTTGCATATGGACAAGGAAAGATGTTTGGCCTTATTTTATTAGTGTCACTCCTCACAAATTCCACAGGTTAGCTAACGTAGGCTATATCTTTTTCCGAGAGAGCTTAATACACAAACAGTGATGGTTTTGTGCTATGTTTGGTCGCTTCTCCAGAACGGCGAGTCGGTCTCAAACCGACGCATCGCTTCTCCAGAACGGCGAGTCGCTCTCAAACCGACGAGTCGCCGCTCCACAGCGACGATCGTCGCTTCTCCAGAATGGCAAGTCGGTCTCAAACCGACGAGTTCTCCAGAATGGCAAGTCGGTCTCAAACCGACGAGACGCTTCTCCACACCGACGAGGCGCTTCTTCACAAAGGCAAGTTGGAATAAAACAGACACGTCTCGCTACCAAAACAACATTAGTCGGTCCCAAACAGATTACTTTCACTATATGTAGGTGTAACATGATTAGTTATGCTTCCACTTGCCACTAAAACTGTTTTTTTATTTTATTGTAATGGTTTTATTATTCTAATATCCTGTAGGCCTATTATTCTGTAGCCTATCTTTCTGTGTATTGTATATGTTAAAGGTATGCTATGTAGCCTATATGAAGCGGTAGGCTTTGTACAGTTATTAAGCAGATTTGATATATTTTACAAATAATAATAATATAAGCTTCATAAATCGGCCATGAACATTACTGTAATGTTAAAGGATCATTCAGGAGTATAGGCTATAATGAATATGGCGGTGTTAAATGTTTTTGTTTGTTTTTTTAATAAATGTACATTATGTAGGCTATCTTGATAACTCAGCTATAGCCCAGCTAACGCGTTCGCTAGCTAACGTTAATGGAATTTAGTCTCTAACTTGAAGCTATTTGGTAGTTTATTTTCTGTAGTTCACCTGCTGCTGCCATTGAGAGATCCCTGAGAGTGTTTTCTATGTGTTTGAATTCAGCAACAATAAACGGTAACATTTGTCAGACTTGGGCGTCTTCATTACCCACACAACACAACAAGAAATACTATTATGCGTATTTATGTATGGGTCATAATGCACCAACTCCTATCATTCTCTTGTCTTTTTCTATTAATTTCCTGACCACACACTTTTAATTTTTATGCCTAAATATACAATACTTTTGCCTCCAAAAGTATTTCAGCTACACATAATTTTGGTATGATAATGTCGACATCCCAAGGTTTCAGGAAATGTTAAATTTGTCAATGTGGCAATGTGTATTGTACATATATGGCAATGGATATAGTGGATTCTAATGGTGAAAAGCAGGTGTACAGTAGTGTTAAAAAAAATAGCAGTACAACATCAGTAACCTGATGAACCACTGTTATTAGTAGTAGTGACATTTCTGCATGGCAAATAATTTACTTGTAGATGTAGTAGTGTAATAGAAAAACAACAGACCCAACTGTCATGACATGCACGCTGCTTGTTCTGAGTGATTGACTCATTCATTGAAAGGGGCGTGTTCAAAATAATAGCAGTGTGGAGTTTAATTAGAGAATTCATTCTGTGAAAAAACTGGTGTCATTAATTGTCCTTTATTAAGGAAGAAGGGAAGCAAATGTTTCACACATTGTTATAAAATATATTTCCTTCTGAATTGCTAAGTAAAATGGGCCGTTCCAAACATTGTTCGGAGGAACAACGTAATTTGATTAAAAAGTTGATTGGAGAGGGGAAAACGTATAAAGAAGTGTAGCAAATTATAGGATGCTCAGCTAAAATGATCTCAGATGCTTTAAAATGGCAACAAAAACCCGAAACACGCGGAAGAAAACGAGCAACTACTGTTAAAACGGATCGAAGAATAGTCAGAATGGCAAAGATTCAGCCAATCATCACCTCCAGAAAGATCAAAGATGATCTAAAATTACCTGTAAGTGCTGTTACAGTCAGAAGACGTTTGATCGAAGCTAAGCTATCAGCAAGAAGCCCCCGTAAAGCACCATTGTTGAAAAAACAGCATGTGCAGAATCGGTTAAAATTTGCCAAGGAACACATCGATTGGCCCAAAGAGAAATGGCGTAACATTCTGTGGACTGATGAGAGTAAAATTGTTGACAGTACGTCCGACGACCCCCGGGTACTGAATTCAAGCCACAGTACACTGTAAAGACAGTGAAGCATGGTGGCGCAAAAATCATGGTATGGGGATGTTTTTCATCCTATGGTGTTGGGCCTATTTATCGTATACCAGGGATCACGGATCAGTTTGAATACATCAAAATACTTGAAGAGATTATGTTGCCGTATGCCGAAGAGGAAATGCCCCTGAAATGGGTGTTTCAACAAGACAACGACCCCAAACACACGAGTAAGTGAGCAACATCTTGGTTCCAGACAAAAAGGATTGAGGTAATGGAGTGGCCAGCTCAATACCCCGACCTCAACCCCATTGAAAACTTGTGGGGTGACATTAAAAATGCAGTTTCTGAAGCAAAACAAAAAAATTCACAGGAACTGTGGAATGTCGTTCATTCATCCTGGGCTCAAATACCTGTTTCTAGGTGCCAGAAGTTGGTTGACTCGATGCAACGCAGATGCGCAGCAGTTATCAAAAACAATGGTTAAGCAACTAAATATTAGTTCAGTAATTTAAAGTGAAGTTAAATCTTGAAAAATTTCTTCAGTTTATATAGTAAGTGTTTGAGTTTGAAGAGAAAAATGTCGACACTGCTATTTTTTTGAACAGATTAATATTCCTTTTCTTTGCTTCCTGTAAAAGAATAATGCAGACTTGATAAAATTTGTTAATGCTTTGATTTGGAATTGAATGTGTAATGTTTCCACTACATTTGAAATATGGAACTAAAAGCTATTAAAAAATATTTGCACTTCATTCACTTTTTTTAACGCACTGCTATTTATTTGAACTGTATGTTCCCAACCCCATAGAGTGCCATGGTTAAGTGTCAACACAAGTGGAACCTTATTCCTGTATGCATTACGAACATAAAAGCAGGTCTTTTTAAGAAAAGGTTCTTCTTTTATTTTCTTTGGCATTATTGGTGTCTTATTGTGTATTTGGGTGCCATTTAAATTCAGTGACGGATTTATACATGCTGAAAACACTGATGTATATTATCTTCCTGGGCCTAATAGTGCTTAATTTATAGACGTCTTTTAACACCGTCAGTGAAAATGGGGGCATATGGGCAGACAAGTGTTAAAATAGTCTTTATTCATAAAATCAAGGCATGACATGACAATATTACACACTCTAACATATTTACAGGTACATCACCCTATTTACACACATATATAAAACAAAATAACACCCTTAGAGCTAATACAGATACCCAGCGCTTTTTGCTGCCTCAAGATAGCAATACGCCAAGAAACACAGGGCCAAGTTGCATTAAATAATTTAGGAAAGTTTGGATAGCATTGCTTTGGAATAGAGCTAGTTTATTTAGTGTGAGCTACGATAGGCAATATTGTTAGTTGTAACTTGGCCACATTTTGATATCAAGACTTTTAAAGGCAGGCCTAGTTTTTGCAAGTTGGAATTAAGAACTTAGACAGCGCTATGTAGGCTATGAGTGAGTAACTTGGCTTTTTTTACGTCGTAGACGTTTTTGATCTGATATCACTTATTTTTTATAGCTAAATGATGAATAGTGCATGAAGATAAACACGGAGAGAGACATGCATTCCAAAGAAATGTATGCAGACATTCGCTTAACCATAACGCCCTCTACTGACAAGAATGAGAACAGTTATCCTATTACAGACAGCATACAATTACATTAAAAGAGTTTGTAGATGAGCAGTATTTAATGTGTAATGAAATATAATGAACAGCACCACCTGAGTTATGGATCATGAAGAAGCATGTAAATTAATGAACCAAGTCTATGGAGCCATGCATGCACAATGGGCTAGACGCAAACACATTCTAGCTGAAAGACATACAGCCTAAATAGCTAGTACAGCCTAAATAGTTTGCATCAGTAAAATATGGAAATCGTTTTAAAATAGGGCTATTAGTATTCTACGAAATACATTTAACGTTAGGCTATTCAACACTGGATTGCCGGATGCGTAACTCCAACCTTCCATGTGTGGGCTACGAGCTAGCGAGCGAGCTAGTGAGTTCATAAGCACAGCAGAGTTAGGCTATTCAACACTGGATTGCCGGATAGTGTTTTTTTTCCCGTAGTGTAGAACATTACCTGCGGGAAATGTTTTGGTACCGGACAGCTAGGTTTAGTTTAGTTTTCTGTAGTGCAATGAATGTAGGCTATAATGCATGTTGATTCGCTTCATAGTAGCCTAGCTTGTATCTGCTTCCTGACGAGAAGCAGGAAGTAACGTTGGCGAACAAGCTTAATTGGAGAATGCATATTTCCCAGGAATCTTAGCCAGAAAGAAAACAATAGATACTACTAAGAAAGTACATACCAGAGATTCTTCTTCTTCTTCTTCTTCTTCTTCTTCTAATTAAAAGTGTTTGCAGTAAGCTACATTATCAGCAGAGTAGCGTAGACTAGAGCCACATTCGGAGGCTATTTATTTTATTTTTTTAAAATTGACTAACCATGAATCAGATATGTTTGGGGAATTAGCTGTTTATAAATCCGATCTCTTAAAGGCTTGCAGCTTAAAAGAGGCTATCCTCAATTCTTAATGTAGGCTGTTATCATAAATTCTTAATTTTCCTAGTAGTTAATTTTATGGTGACCTTGTGTTATGTGTGAAAAAGGATAAAGTGAACAGAGCTGAAGTGAAGAAATTAATGAATAAAGAAATGTTGGCCGAGGCAAGGGGTTTCCACAGTTAGTCAGTCATGACCGCAAGAGCAGAGCGTAACACCCTCCCCAAACCAGACAAGAGCGAGCTTCCGGTTTGGGGAGGGTGTGATATAGTACAAGTGAAATACAAGTGAAACATTGAACAGTTAATATTGGAAACCTCTTTTGCCTTTGCAATAAAAATACGTTAATGTGTCAATGTGAAAATAATAACAGTCTAAGAAATGAAAAGTACTTAATAGTTGCACATTGTTTTTGTGGAAAATACACGTGCCCTGCTGGGCTCGAACCCACAATCCACTGTGTGAGAGACTGTAGTTCTAACCACAAGGCCACAGTAGCTTCTTGGAAAGTATGAAGCCATTAGCTACATTAACATTAAAAAATATTAGTATGAAGCGTTTTTACTGGACGATAAGCTTGATGAGCAGGTATACGGACCATACCCTCAAATAATAATTCTCCCCATTGGATAACATCGCGACGGAGGCAGGCAGTTTGGCAGGAAAATGGGAAGAAGAAGAAGAAGAAGAAGCGGAAGAGGAAGGAGAAAAATGGCAAAATAACCCAAGTTTGGGGCTTTATTGTGTGGATGTGTGAAGTTGTATCTGAATGCTGTGTGGTTACATGAGGTCAGAACATACAGAAGTTAATGTTTTTAAGGGCTGAGAGTCTATGGTCATTGTGGTTACTTCTGTAGGAAACCCTGAAAAGTGCCAAACTCTCTGTGCTGTATAGGTATGGGGCATGCCCCACCAAGCCGTAACTTGGCGGATGGCATACCTGCCATCCCAATTATCATCTTTAGCATGTTTATTAATCAAAATAATATTGTTTAAAATGTTGTTTCATTAAAATCAAATAAATTAAATAAAAACAAAGTTCTGGTTTAATATGAAGCATGTTTTATGAAAAACTGAGAATAATATCTGGCCAATTCATAAACACTAACTTGACATATTTAGAATATAACTCTTGTACATTACTTTTTTAACTCAATGGAATCTAAATGTAATAATGATCCCATAGGACTGGCGCAAGAGCAACAGGTGCAGAGACAGCGGCTGCAAGGCGGTCTCTGTGTCGTTCTCCGCACTGCTGATCAAGCTCCGCCAAGAGTGATGCCTTGTGATTCTCTGGCCTCAAGGCAGCCTGTGCTGGTTCCATAATGTCCCTGTTGGTGAGGCAGATGTTGTGGAGAATGGCACAGCAGGCAATGTCTTTGGGGGCAAAGGTTGGTTTGACCTCCAGGGCTTTTAAGAAAATTGTGCGCCACCTCGTTTTCAGCATCCCGAAGGACCGTTCCACTACATTGCGGGCCCGGCTGTGGTGGGTGTTGAAATTGGCTGCCACCGGACTTCTGACTGGCTCCCGCGATGGGGTAAAAATGCATATTGGCAGCTCCAAGCAGGGGTAGCCTCCATCTCCCAAGATGCAGTGGCCTTCAGGTGGGTACAGCTGCTCCACATAGAGGGGGATATTTCTCAGGACACACAAGTCATGGACAGATCCTGTATAGCCGACAAAGATATCCAAGAACTTGCCTGTATGGTCACACACAGCCTGAAGCTGTATTGAAAAAAACTGCTTCCTATTTAGGTAGCACTGGCTGTCAGTATGGGGAGGCTTCACCCGGACCTGGCAGCTATCGTTGGCCCCAACTGCAGTGTGCAAGACGTGCAAAACCAGCACCAATTTCCTCCAACTCGTTCCCTGGTAAACGTATAACCTGCCTCTGGATTGCCAAGATCTCTTCTGCCACTCTGGATTATGTTGTGCACTGTGGAGCGAGGGATGTCAAATGCCCGTGACACAACTCTGTATGAGGTTGCACTTGCAAGCCAGAAAACAAACACTAACACATCCACAACATGCCCCCAGCCATGGTCGGAGTGGTTATGCAATGACTGGATAAGGTGATCCAGGGTCTGCCTTGACAGCCTGTAGTCTATGCGCAGCTCACTCTCCCCATCAAAATAGATCTTCATTACAGGTACATGGTGATTGATTGTACAGTAATTTTGCAACTGAAAAGAAAAATGGATTACACATTAAACTGAATGAAGCATCTTAATATTAATAATCTCTCTCTCCTCCAGGTTACTAACCAGTGAAGAGGTCTGCATTAGCCTGTAATCCTTTTGGAATAAAAAAACTTTCTAATTGCAATTAATAAATAAATATTTACCAAAGAAAATGAAGGTTGGTTCATTTAGTAAGGGCTGAAAAAACATATTGACTGACAGTTGGATAGATAGGCTAAGCTTCAGAATGTTCTACTGATATGATTATGTGAGGACTGTGGGGGAAGGACCCAAGCGCAGGCAGGAATATAAAAATAAACCGGAGTTTATTTTGGGGCAAACACAGCAATCTGTGGTCAAACGGGCAAGGTCAAAAAACCGAGTGGGCACAACAGCAATACAAGAACAGAGTCCAAAGATTGGTCACAGAACAGGCTGGGGTCGGAACCGGGAAGGCACAGAAACAGTACAAAAACGTTTTGTTTTAAGTTTGTGTGTAAAGTCTTTACTAGGTCCTCAGTTGCCACTAGTTAGTTTCAAACTATCGCTTTACTCAATTCGGTTGCACCAGTTCAAAATATCCTTATTTATTTGTTTAGCCTATTTATTTATGTTACAGCCATTATGTGCTTTGAAAACATATGGAAAGTAACTTAACGTTACTTAACGAAAGTTAGATAACGGGACTGTTCTGTTTGCCTCTCTTTTGAACTATAAAGAACTTTGTTTTCAAACTGAACCTTTTCCACGCGTCAACTATTTGTACAGTGTTTTCGGAAGAAACAGCGGAGGTAGCCAATTAGACGAACAGACGGTTACAGTTTATTTGTGTATTTTTTTGATATTTGCTTGCAACAACCGAATGGCAACAAGATTTCAAAACAACGGTTTAGTACGAATAACGGTAAGAGCCTCCTCGAAACGCTCTAAACAGGCCATGTTTTCATTTTGGACTCAGCTCAGCTAGTAGAGCCTAGAGTCCAAACTAAACATGGTGAAGCAGCATTTAGCTGTTATGCTGCTTGTAACTGGAACAAATTGCCAGAAGACCTTAGATGTTCCCCAAATGAAGCAAATTTTAAATCCAGGTTAAAAACATTTCTCTTTTCATGTGCCTATGGCTGAGCTCTATAATTTGCACTTTATTCTTACTGCACTTTAATTCTGGAAGTAGACCTTTAGCTTTATTCAATTTCATGCACTTTGTACTTTTAAAATATTTAAAAAATGTTATGCATTTTGTATTTTTAAAATAGGCGGGGTTCGTGTCCCCAGCATAAAAAGGGTTGAGTCCCCATAAAATCTTGATGTCATTCCTTTAATTATTTCTCTTGTAGGATATCTAATATTTAGATATATATAAGTAAAGTACCCCCCCCCCCCCCCCCCCCCCTTCTCTCTATCTCTGTCGCTCTGTCTCTCTCAAACTCACTTACCCCCACCAACATCAAAGATAAGCCAGTCTTTGTCATAAATGACCCCTTTCCCCCCCCCCCTCCCCCACACCTTAACCCAATCAGGGCATGGATCCCCTCCCTGTCAAGGTATTTTATGAGTGTACCGCAGAAAAATAATTTAGTCAGTTCTGGAGTTTGTTTGGGGAAGTTCAACCTTTTTGGTTCCTTGTGCATTTCATTTTGTTCCTGTTCAGCTGGAGGGAAAATAATATTGGCAATTTTTGGCTTATCTCTCTTTTACTGGTATATTCAAATTAATGTCTGGTTTAATGTCTTCCCTTGGTAAATTATAAGTAGTCAGCCTACATTCCTTAGTGAATGTATGATTTAAAGTAATTATACTAATTGACTGTTTTTCATTTAATAAAATTATTTAATCTCAAGACCTGATTTAGACTTGTTTTGGCTTGTTGGTTGATCCACCAGGTTACTTTTTTCGGCGATTTAATTGATGATTGTCATTTTTAATAATAATAATTAAATTAAATTACGTAAAACTTATTTTGAATGTAGGTTACGTGCACCTCCTTAGGGGTAGGTGTAAATATTTAGTAGCTACTAAGCTCAACATTCAAACTAGTTTGTGTGGTGCAACCCATTTTTATTTAGTAATGTGTAAACCTTCATTTAGTAAACACTTACGTTATAACTAGCCTAAGTTTGAACTTACGTATAGCTGGTGCAACCGGCCCCAGGTGTGCAGAGGCGGGGAGGGGAAATTACGCACAGGTGAGCATAATGAAACGATAAGGGAAGCTGATAATACAATAAGAAGACGAAAGACACGGACTGGACTAGACTGTTAACATACAGAAAAGACATGACCTGGATTGAGAGAAACCCATGCACACAATGAGACAGAGTAATGCGGAAATGAGGTACAGCTTTAGCGAGTAGAGAATCACAGAAAGATATTCAGAGATAGAACAGAAGAAACGAAAAACAGCTGCAGATGTTAACTAAGATTGCATTAGTAAATTAGTAGGTTAGTAGAAACTCTAATTCCCTGACGTTAGTAAATTAGTTGATTAGTATTATTTAGTCGTTAGTGTATTAGTAAGAAACCTAATTCTAAGCAGTTAGTAGTAATTAGTAGATTAGTAGTATTAACAAGAGTAATTAGTAAAGAAGGAAGTAAACGAGAGTGGAAATACAGCGAAACCCGAAATCACCAAAGGCTCCCGAATAGTGTAACGAAGACAGGGGAGTGACGGTAATACAAACAACATGGACTGACAGTGAATGCATAGGTAATGAAAATAAACACACGATCAAGAAAACAATAAATGCAGTAACAAGAAAAATAATAAACACAATGAAATCAGAAACATGAGTTCATGAACAGACAAACATAATGCAGAACCCAGTTTATTTATGACCTAACGTTTGTACATGACTGACAGTTGGATAGATAGGCTAAGCTTCAGAATGTTCTACCTTCCTCTATGATATGATTATTTATGACCTAAAGTTTGTACATAATGTATTCTCAATACAGTGGTATCTATCTAAAGTGTATCTAAAAAGTGTTTGTCAGTAATGTTAGGGCAGCTGTGGGAGGGATGAACAATTAATGCAATAATGAGCTCCCCATAAGCAGTCTAAACATTGATGTTTGTGGAATGAACCAATACTAGTGTGGATGTAAACATACTAGTAAAATACAATTCAACATATGAGGTGAGAAAAATATTTCAGATACCAGCATTACAGGATTGGAGTGACTGAGGTGGGTATTACTGAGGAAGTGGGTGTCCTAGCTGTATATTTCAATGGATATTAGACTGGTAGATGAGTACACTGTTACTTACCAGAGGAGAAGGTGGTATTTCGTAAACGTGTGTAGGCTACCCTCCACTAAAACTAGTGCAGCATTAGCTAAGAGTAATAAAAGGAAAATTAATTTCAGAGGGGGAATGAGACGACGTCTTGTGGCCAGAAGAGTCGGTGCCAGCATCTTTTCCGTGAACTGTGCAGATCGACGACGTCTCCTCATTCGCAAGTGGATTATCTGTCTCAGTATTAGTATAGCCAACTTTATGTAGAGCATTTTAGTTCAGTAATTTCAGTAGCTTGCCAACCAACATTTAACTGAATTAAAATGGTTAACAGTTCAAACGCAAATTTGCCTCGCGCAGACGTTCGATCAGATACACAGAGAAAGATAAATAAAAATGAGGCTAGATAGATGTGAGGACAGGCGTGCCGTAAAAAACATTTATGCGAAGCCACACCTGTCAATAGTGGCGTAAAATTATGTTATATTATTATACTTCCTATAGTAGAGTGTCCTATTGAGTGTTTACGATGTAGGGAATAGCGAATGAGTGAACCCCTCGTTAGTGAGTTCGGACACAGCATTGACATCTTATTTTCTGGTACTCCTACAAGCGATACATCTCTGCATTTGAATTGATCTCTGTGGGAATTGGAGGTGGGACTAGATTTAGCTGTAAATTACACTGGAACAGTGTGGAACACATGGTTGGCTAAATGGCTGTAAGTCATCAAGGATCTGACCTATCAAACAAGCCTTAAACCATCACTCTGCTGCCAGAAATACAGTAGATATGGATAGATAACTTGAAGGGTTTCTTTTCCTGAATTATTTGTCCATAGAGTTCAATAGGAAAATGTGTCAAGAGAAACTACTCTTAAGTGATCCATCCATACTGCATATCTGGCAGCAGAGTGATGGTTTAAGGCTTGTTTGATACGTCAGACCCTTGATGACTTATAGCCATTTAGCCAACCTTGTATTCCATACTGTTCCAGCATAATGTATATCCAAATGTAGCCCCCCCCCCCCCCCCCCCCCCCCCCAATTCCCATAGAGATCCATTCAAATGCTGAGAGGTTATAGTATCGCTTGTAGGAGTACCAGAAAATAAGATCTTCTTGATATAAAATAAGTCTTTTGATATTGTTGAGATTGTCACAGACATCAGGAAGTCATGGCATGCAAAGGATATGCAACCAAATATCAAATCAAATCAATATTTATTTATATAGCGCATTTCACAACTAGTTGTCACAATGCGCTTCACAGAAAAACCCAGCCTAAACCCCCCAAAAGAAAAATTATTACTTTATTCTACATTATGTTAAACTGTCCAATATTTTTTGATGCCTGAAAATGGGGGGACTATGTCCAAAAAAGTTCTATAATTTCTAAATGGTTCATCCGATATGGATTAAAATGAAAGCTGACAGTCTGCACTTCAACCTCATTGTCATGTCAAGTGCTAGAGTACAGAACTAATAAATAATAAAATAATAAAAAATGTGTCACTGTCCAATGAATTATGGTGCTCACTGTATCTTGTTTTTTTTTTAGACACATAAGTATATAAAATAACAATTTTGCTGGTCTACTGTAAATAGGTTTTGGGGTATTGTGAAATTGTAAAACTTGTTACCTATTGACATTTTCTTGAAAAGATATTTGGTGGGTGTGTAGTGGAAACATTCCTCTGTGATATGTTGTGGTTATTTGGAGTTTTTAGAATCCCTTGTCCATCACTTTAATGTGTCAGTATACTGATATTATCAGAAAGTGAAAGAGTACAAATAGCAGGGGCTTACTACCACTTCAGCAGAACTAAATAGACCACTCTTAAGTGACTGAATGTCTTCTTATGCATTTATCTATTCCCTGCCAGTCTTCCTCTCTCATTCTGACAGAGTGGCCGCTCTAGCAAGATTTGATTTGCTGGTTAGGATCGCTTTCTCTTTTTCAAAACCCTTCTGATGAGTAGCATACTTGCTCTTTAGAGGTGAAAAATACGCCCTCTCTAGTGTTGCAATAATTTAGTGATCTACTTACCCCAAAACAAAAGCAACATAGGTTACATTATGAGAGTTTGAAAAATATTACGTTTGTCCATTTAAACATGTTATACCATGGCTTGGATAAATACTCGATTCTGATTGGCTGGAGGGTGGGCATTTAATTTGTGTAACCGCCCGGCTCTGAAGTAGCGCTGGCAACATTTTAATAAATGTTCTAAATTAATACCCCGTCTACGTTAACTGCTGCCAGCGCCATTAGAGTAGACCCTTTTTTGAATGGTAACCATAGCAACACCAACAGCTGATTAATAAAGCCGGCAAATAACGCTAAATCCGCTGATTTAAAAAGTTTGTATTCGCCAAATATCTTAGTTGCAACAACTTTAATCTAGCAAAGCAGTTTTGTGGTTAGAGGTGCAGTATTTATTCAGCTTGTAAATATGAACGTAACATAGTAGCCTAGGGCTTTACCTAATGCAATGTAATGTTAACGTGAGCAACGCTGGTTACAAATGCGAGCAAGTTACTTCACAAAGCACGTTAATCTGTGTATTAAAAACACATTTTATCCAGCTAAATGTCTTAGATATGACAAGTTATGTTACGGTTCCGAGTATGAACTGGACTTAAACTGGACTCGAACACAGGAAATTCCAATACTCAATTATTTTATTGTTTCGACCAGAATCCCTCCTGAAGCATAGGGAGAATAAGGAAAGTCAGTTATGGTTCCGGGCAGGAACTGGACTCAATACAGACAGACAATACAGGGAGTGCTAGGCTCCAATAAATTATTGCTTCCACCAGAATCCCTCCTGAAGCATAGGGAGAACATTAATGACGAACAGTCCAGGTGATGGGTACAGCAGGGGAACAGCGGGAGCAGGAGAGGCCGGGGGGCTGGTGATGGTGACAGGAAACCGGGCAAGCTGAGCAGAGGAGGAGCGGCGAGCGGGAACCAGGGCAGAGCGGAGTGGCAGTAAGAGTTGCAGGTTAGCTGAGCGGGGTCCAGGCTGGGCGTGTACGCAGCAGCAGGATGGCAGCGGCAGCAGCACAAGCAGGAGGCGGGCACCGCCGCAGAGTAGAAGAGCTGGAGCTCCGACTGCATGCACACAACGGCAGATGGTTTGGCAGGAACAGCAGCACAAGCAGGGAATGCAAACAACTGCAGGTTGGTAGACTCAGAGCAGACAAGAGTTAGTACAGCGAGGCAGGACAGACTGAACAGCGAGAAGCGCCGTTCCTGGCGAGAGCTTGATCAAAAACCTGACAGAGTGAAAGGCGAGTTAACACCAGAATGCAAGACAAAGGTTTTCAAGTGCAAGACTAGACTAGATATTAAATATTCACAAGACAAGACCAGAGGTATTCACAAGTAAGCAATAATCAACGACGAGGTGTGCATTACACGGTTTTAACCACACAACGTTGAGGCGAAAAACCACCCAACGCGAAGCGGAGGGTGGTTGCCTCAGCGGAGTGCGGTTAAAACCGTGTAATGCACACCTCGGAGTTGATTATTGCGCTTATACCATGGTTACCAACAATGATTATATATAGTTACTTTCATATTTATAGATTTTTATCGATTTAATCAGCTGAAATTTAAATATACTTCCGCAGCTCTTTGGGCTTGTTGTTTTTGCGTTGTCATGCAAAACAGCTGGTTGGTAGTTCTAATTGAACAGAAAACATCTTGTTGCTAATTCTATTTCTCATTACTAGTTCTATTTAAGTGCGTTGCTATGCAAACCCTCTCGTCGTTAGTTCTGAAAATAATTGATTCTATCGGGGGGGGAAATAGTTCCTTCTCGGTTATAACGTACAATTGGCACCAATTTTGGTTATTTTTGTCATTACATTATTTAAGAAAATTGTATGAAACCATAACTCAATCAGATTCAACATTACCTCCCTCTCTCTGTCTTGCTTTTTAAAAATGGTTTGGTCACGCAGTGTCTAGCAGATTCGCATCATGATGTCCTATGGGACCATCTAAAAAATACTACGGAGTTTGTTAGATGTAACTTATCGAAGAATTTTCGTTGGATAAAAAGTTTTCTACATATAGCCTATAGCTACAGATTAACATGCTTTGTGAAGTAGCCTAGCTTGCATTCACAAGCAGTCAGCGTGTTGCCGACCTCCATTTACATGCAAATTCCTACTATGATAAATTCGTATTTCCAACTGAATAAATAATGCACTTCTAACCACAAAAATGTTTTGCTATATTGAAGTAGTTGCAACTAAGATATCTGCCGAATACAAACTTTTTTTAATCTGTAGATTAATGTTGTTTACCAATTTTTATAAATCAGATGTATGCTGTTGCTACGGCAACGTTAACTTCTACCTTAGAGACGGATTTATGGCTCGCAGTAAAAAAAAAAGAAAAAAGATTAGGCTATGCATTGCACATAAACACCATGCGCTTTGCTAACTCCGTGATAATGTAACTTTGGCTAGCTATATAGTTACCTCGCCACGTATTGCATTTGCATTATCTTAAAAACAATGACAAAAGTTTATCGTAGCCAAAGTTAGCCCACTATTTGCAGCATACCTACGAGGCGAAGTAGCCGTCTGCCGTAGGCTACAGTAATGTTAGTCACTGAGGAAAATAAAGTAGGTAGGCTACATTCGTTTACTTTATTAATTCACTTTATTTATTCCACTTATTTTCTAGAACGTCTTGACCGGTAATGTTTGCCATTCCCAGGTTGCGTAGTACTAGCTGGCCAGGCAGGCAGCGCATTAATTTAGAACTGTGATTAAACTTGTGACCCGGATGACTGACCGGTTATACAGAATAACGACCAGTCATTGAGCAATCAGAATCTAGTATTCACCCATACCATGGTATAAGGAGAGTTAACGAACTGGCACAGGACAAAGAACACCGGGTGACTAAATACAAACATTAACAAGTATCAATTAGGTGCCATGTGCGAATGTTTGCGTGAGTGATTAACGGAGCAGAGTGTGTGGAATGCATGCGGAAAGGGGGAAAGGGATAGGCGGATGAAGAGTAGTGGAACAGAGTGACACGAAAGGGAAAAAACCACGCCCAACCTGCAGCACGAGGGAAACAAACTAGGGAGAGACAAACATGATACGAAAGGAAACAGGTAAAACACGGGATACAAGAGGACGGGAGTGAGAACATCACAGTACCCCCCCCCCCCCCCCCCCCCCCCCCCACACGCGCTTGCATCTGAGGAGGTGGGACCATACGGACGGGACGGCAACCTCCTCCTCCTGGACCAGAAACGGGTGGCTGGTACCCCAAGGAGCATTCAAAGGGGGACATCCCGGTGGCAGTGCTCCTCGGGGAGTTGTGAGCATATTCCACCCACGGAAGGAACCCCCCCCCCAACGAACGCCTCCTGGTGTTCACACAGGTTTGGGCTTCTGGGGATGGCGTCTGTGAAACTGGTGGATGAGGGAAGGATCGAGAATTAACTTTTTATGTAGCCAGGACCGCTCTTCGGGACCGTATCCCTCCCAGTCCACTAGGTATTGGAAACCCCCACCCCTATGGTGGATGTCCAGGACACGTCTTACCATATAGGCCGGGGCATCGTCAATCATCCGGGGTGGTGGAGGGGGGTCCACGGGAGCACGGGGGCGACAGGCTTGACCTGACTGATGTGGAAGGTGGGATGGATTTTAAGTGAGGCAGGGAGTGGTAATTTTACCGTGACGGGGTTGATGATGCTGAGGATGGAGAAGGGACCGATGAACCGGGGCTGTAGTTTCTTTGAGGAGGATTGAAGTGGGATGGTGGAGGTGGACAGCCAGAGCTGCTGTCCGGGAGTGTACTGCGGGGCTGCGGTCCGGTGAAGGTCCGCCAGGCGTTGGGTACGGGAGGTGGTGCGGAGGAGAGCGGTGCGTGTCAGCCTCCACACGCGCTTGCATCTGAGGAGGTGGGACCATACGGACGGGACGGCAACCTCCTCCTCCTGGACCAGAAACAGGGGTGGCTGGTACCCCAAGGAGCATTCAAAGGGGGACATCCCAGTGGCAGTGCTCCTCGGGGAGTTGTGAGCATATTCCACCCACGGAAGGAACCGACTCCAAAAGGAGGGGTTGCGAGCTGACACACACTGCAGGGCAGCTCCCAGGTCCTGATTGGTCCACTCCGTCTGACCGTTCGACTGGGGGTGATATCCCGACGACAGGCTGGCTGAGGCGCCCAGGGCCGTGCAAAACTCCCTCCAGACCTGGGAGGAGAACTGGGGCCCACGGTCAGAGATGATGTCAGAGGGGATCCCGTGCAGCCTCACCACGTGCAGCACCAGGAGCTCCGCTGTCTCCAACGCGGACGGGAGTTTGGGCAGGAGGACGAAGTGGGCCTTGGAGAACCGGTCCACGATGGTAAGGATGGCAGTGGCCATCCGGGTGGGTAGCCTGGGTGGCCTTCACTACATCCTCGATCTCCCAGGAGACCGCAGCCACAACGCAGGAAGCCGGGATAATGGGCTCAGGATCAGCAGATCTGGCATGGGGGGAAAACACGTGGGACAGGGCATCCGGTTTAATGTTACGGGAACCTGGGTGAAAGGTGACTGTGAAATTAAACCGGGCGAAAAACAGGGACCAGCGTGTTTGGTGAGAATTGAGCCTTTTATCTGATTTTATGTAAAGGAGATTGCGGTGGTCAGTCAGGACAAGGAATGGTTTACCTGCCCCCTCCAGCCAGTGCCGCCACTCCTCCAATTCAAGCTTGATGGCTAACAACTCCCGGTCCCGACGTCATAGTTACGTTCCGCTGGGGTGAGTCTCCGGGAGAAGTAGGCGCATGGGTGTAGCTTACTGTCCTGGGCTGCTCGCTGTGACAGGACCGCCCCTACGCCAGTGTTGGAGGCGTCTACCTCGATGACAAACTGGCAGTCGGGGTCCGGATGACAGAGGATGGGAGCCGTGGAAAACCGGGTCTTGAGGAGGTCGAATGCCTGTTGAGCCTCGGAATTCTAACGGAAAGGGACTGAGGTGGAGGTTAGTTTGGTGAGAGGAGCTGCAACAACGTTATAATTGCGGAGGAAGCGGCGGTAAAAATTTGCAAAGCCCAAAAACTGCTGGAGATGCTTACGTGTGGCCGGTTGGGGCCAGTCGGTGACGGCTTGGATTTTCGCAGGGTCTGCTCGGATCTTCCCCTCCTCCACAATGAAGCCCAGGAATGGAACTGAAGAGGCGTGAAAACTGCACTTCTCAGCCTTGACGAACAGTTTATTCTCCAGGATTCTTTGGAGAACCTGATGGACATGGATTACGTGCTCCTGGGGTTTTTTAAGAAAAGATTAGTATGTCGTCGATGTAAACAAACCCTGACTGGCCCAGGAGATCCCGCAGAACATCACTGACCATGGATTGGAACACCGCTGGAGCGTTAGTCAAACCGAACGGGACCACCAGATATTCGAAGTGTCCGAGGGGGGTGTTAAACGCCGTCTTCCATTCATCCCCCTCTCGGATACGGACAAGGTGGTAGGCGTTGCGGAGATCCAGTTTCGTAAACACGGTGGAGTCATGTAAGGGTTCAAAAGCAGAATTAATTCGCGGCAGAGGATATTTGTTACGTACAGTAATCTCGTTCAAGCCTCGGTAGTCGATGCACGGTCAGAGCGAACCGTCCTTCTTAGCCACGAAGAAAAACCCCGCCCCGACGAAGAGGGACGAATAATACCTGACGCCAGGGAGTCATGAATATAGGCCTGCATGGCAGCTTTCTCGGGACCAGACAGGCTGTAGAGTCGGCCAGATGGTAACTTCGCGCCGGCCAGTGGGTCGATGCAGCAATCGTAAGGTCTATGGGGAGGCAAAGACACAGCACGAGATTTACTGAAATAAGTCATGATACTGATGAGGTACACAGGTTAAGTCTAGTTAAGAAGTGTACTGGGAGGCCCTGCCCACCCCCGATGGTGGTAGGGCCGAACGGAGGCAGTTGGCTAGACAGTGAGAACTCCAATCCTGTACTTGAGCCGTGCGCCAGTTGATGTGCGGATTGTGAGAACGCAGCCAGGTTTGGCCGAGCACCAAGGGGGACTGAGTGGAATGAATTAGGTAGAATTGGATCTTTTCCCGATGATTGCCGGACAGCACGAGTTGGAGAGGAGCGGTGGAGTGTGTGACTCGACCCAGACTTCTTCCGTCCAAGGCGAGTGCAGTGATGGGGCGGACAGAGGTTCCACAGGTATTCCGGTTTTCTTAACGAAATTGGAATCAATAAAATTAGCGTCGGCTCCCGAGTCGACCAGTGCCAGCAAGGACGCGACTTGATTGTCCCACAAAAGGGTTGCTTTTAGTTAGAACCCGGTTCTGAGTAGAGTGAATGGTGGAGATAGGGCTCGCCCAGTCTTACTGGCGAGCCACGCCTTTTGGGCGAATCGGACAAGAGGCTAAGTGGTGATCTGGGTTGCCACAGTACAGGCAGGAATTGGTGCAAATTATCCGACGTCGTTCTTCAGCATCGATGGAAACTTTACCCAATTGCATGGGTTCTCCCTCCGATTGGGTAAGCGTCGAGGTGGGGGGTTTGCCGGAAGGCGAGAAAACGCTAGCGTGGAATGTGAAAACGCTAGCTGGCCCTTCTTCTTCTCCCGGGCCCGGGCCCGGAGACGGTTGTCCACGGATATGGCGAGGCTGATGAGGCTATTAAGTGAACTGGATTCTTCGCGGGTTGCCAGCTGGTCCTTCAGTTCCTCGTTTAGGGCTTGCAGGAAGGCCCCCTGGAGGGTGGTGTCATTCCATCCCGCTTCAGCTGCCAAGGTACAGAACTGGACCACCATCTCAGCCACACTGCGGTTGCCCTGGCGCATCTGGAGAAGGCGCTGGGTGGCGTCCCATCCGCAGACCGGATGGTCGAACACCCGGCGCATTTCAGTTGTGAAGGAGGCGAAGTGGAAGCAGGCAGGTGATTGGCTCTCCCACAGCGTTGTGGCCCACTCCCAGGCACTCCCTCCCAAGCTGCTCATAACAAACGCAATCTTGCTTGAATCCGTGGCAAAGGAGGCAGGCTGGATGCGGAACACGATGTCGCATTGGAGGAGAAACTCACGGCACTTTCCCAGGTCCCCTAGGTAACGCTCGGGGTGTTGAACTCGCGGTTCCTTGCCAGAAGGGGGCGGTGATGCTGCAGGCTGCAGCTCCGGAGCAGGTGGTGTGGGGACGGCGTGGGCCCACGGGAGAGGAAGATGAATCGACATCTGACTCATTAGGTCCGAGAGATTCTTCAGAGTCTCCTGAACGTCATCCATGCGATGGCTCAGTTGATCGCTGACAGCGTTCTGGCAGGCGAGGGCGTGATGGATCTGATCCAAGTCGGCTGAGTCCATAGCTGGCCAGTTTGTTCTGTTACGGTTCCGAGTATGAACTGGACTCAAATGCACGACTCGAACACAAGAAATTCCAATACTCAATTATTTTATTGCTTCGACCAGAATCCCTCCTGAAGCATAGGGAGAACATTGATGACGAACAGTCCAGGTGATGGGTACAGCAGGGGAACAGCGGGAGCAGCAGAGGCTGGTGATGGTGACAGGAAACCAGGCAAGCTGAGCAGAGGAGGAGCGGGGAGCGGGAACCAGGGCAGAGCGGAGTGGCAGGAACAGTTGCAGGTTAGCTGAGCGGGGTCCAGGCTGGGCGTGTACGCAGCAGCAGGATGTCAGCGGCAGCAGCACAAGCAGGAGGCGGGCACCGCCGCAGAGTAGAAGAGCTGGAGCTCCGACTGCATGCAGACACGGCAGATGGTTTGGCAGGAACAGCAGCACAAGCAGGGAATGCAAACAATTGCAGGTTGACTCAGAGCAGACAAGAGTTAGTACAGCGAGGCAGGACAGACTGAACAGCGAGAAGCGCCATTCCTGGCGAGAGCTTGATCAAAAACCTGACAGAGTGAAAGGCGAGTTAACACCGGAATGCAAGACAAAGATTTTCAAGTGTAAGACTAGACTAGATACTAAGTATCCACAAGACAAGACCAGAGGTATTCACAAGGAGAGTTAACAAACTGGCACAGGACAAAGAACACTGGGTGACTAAATACAAACATTAACAAGTATCAAATGGTGCCGCGTGCAAATGTATGCGTGAGTGATTAACGGAGCAGAGAGTGTGTGGAATGCATGCGGAAGGGAGGAAAGGGATAGGCGGATGAAGAGTAGTGGAACAGGGTGACACGAAAGGGAAAAAACCACGCCCAACCTGCAGCACGAGGGAAACAAACTAAGGAGAGACAAACATGATACGAAAGGAAACAGGTAAAACATGGGATACAAGAGGACGGGAGTGAGAACATCACAAGTTACATCTAACAGTAACAAACTCTGTATTTATAGTAGGCTATTTTTTCAGATGTTCCCATCTCATGATGCAAATCTGAAATGCAATTTCCTTAGCATGGCCTGTTTAATAGGCTGCGACCAAAGCATTTTTAAAAAGCAAGACGGAGGGAGGTAAATTGAGTTGCGGTTTCATGCAATTTTCTTAAATAATCCAACTAATGACAAAAATAACCAAAATTGGTGCTAATATTATGGTATAAAGTTGAGAAGGAACTAGGCTATTTATTTCCTTATAGAATCAATAGTTTTCAGAACTACCAACGAGAGGTTTTTGCATAACTACGGACAAAATAGAACTAGTAACGAGAAATAGAATTAGCAACGAGATGTTTTCTGTTCAAATAGAACTATCAACTAGCAGTTTTGCATGACAACGGCAAACTACATGCCAAAATGGCCTCGGAAGGATATTTCAATTTCAGCTGATTAAGTCGATAAAAATCAATAAATATAAATGTAACTATATATAATAATTGTTGGTAACTATTGTGTATAAGCGCAATAATGACCGAGGAGCCGGCTGCGCCTCGGGCAATTTACTACGTCCGCGTCGGGCATTTAAACTGTGTAATGCCCGGCTCCTCGGTCATTATTGCTTACTAATTTAAATGTCTAAATAACAGTTTTCGAAATCGGTGTGATTCGGCTAATTTGGCTGAAAGGACCAAATTAATCAATCTAAATTTCACCTTTATGTTTCATATCCACAGATTCAAATGTTTAATTGGTTTGATGGCATGCAAACCTGGCTCAGCATAGCATTTGTTTTTTATTTATGTACGTTATTTATTTTTGAGAGAAACTATTCCAGTGCGTTCAGATTGGTGGAGTTGCTTCATTGCAAAGTGGTGCTAAAATGTCTGAAAGTGTCCGGAAATGTAGGTAACACAGCAGCTGTTAAATTGGCACAATGTTTTCGTAAGCCATGTTGGATATCGGTGCATGATTTGTTTCATGTAACCACTAGAACGTAGACAACGTAAGTGGGCGTAGGCTACATTTTTCTTGTTAAAAAAACATATATGAATTACACTATATCGACCCTGTCATTTTGCGCGTAACCACTGGAATCCTTCGAAGCCGGTGAAACGTGAGTATCCAATAATAAAACTGAAACAATGGCAAATTAAAAGATTAGTAAGGAAAATGTATTTAGGCTATTAAGTGTTGGGGTCATCGACAAGAGTGGCCAGATTGTTGGAGATGTCTGTTGTAACCTAGCCATTTTTTATGTCAAATGAATTATCTCAAATGTAGGGTAATGTATAATGTTTTGTAAGATAATGGACTGTTTCCAAAAGAAAGTGACCAAAATCATTTTAAATGTTTCACATCCTGTTTGAAAAGCTTCCAGCGTTTTTGTGACTATCGGATGTTACATGACCAAGTAGATTAAATACTTAATAAGATCTGCGCCTTCGAGCCGTCACATTCTCTACATTTGGAGAATTTATCATCAAACTAAATCAGTCGATTTAGATCATGCTGTGTAACACCATTTACAAAGAGGTTGTTATGCAATACTTAAAATGTTAATTTTTTCTGGGGGAATTTTTATATTAGATATTTTATATTTTATAACGAAATATTTTATAGCATTGGGGGTGGGTTTGGTGGTCTTGGACTTTCACTGCAATGTGGGGCTGCTGGATCTGGAACTTTCTGTCGTTAAAATAACAGACTAACTTCAAGTCCATATCTAGGGAATTCTGTTTTTAAATAGGTAATATTCATATAATATTAAAAAAACAATAGGTTGTGTAAACCCAGAGTAGGTAGAGTTTCAATCAGTAAAGAACATTTTCAGCATAGGATTTTTAACTACTGATATCCTTCTACAGCACATTATGCTTGACAGTCTTTAACAGTGTTTCAGCTGAAATTGCTGCGATAGACCAATTGTTACATCCCAAATTACATAGGGATGTAACACCAATGTATCTTCTGCCCTCATTTCATGCAGTAGTGCCATTTATTGAGGTATTTTTTTAAGCAAAGATCACATTAACAGTATCTTTAACAGTCTCCTTGAAAACATGGGATGTTACTGTGGGCAGAAGGCAACATGAAAGACTGAAAACAGGGGGACAGGAAGCAGTTACCAGCAGCAGGCTAGCCACAAAGTCTGCAAACCTGCACACTCTGTCAGACAGATACATACCGTTCACGGCAGGCTACAGCTAAGATAAAAGCTATGAAACCATATTGTGTGTTCCTATTTTATGATTTGACACTTATCTCGGTTCTGAAAGAGAAAAGTCTTTACTTCCAACTGCAAATTTTCTGTGTGGTGGATATGGCAACTGGTTTACATTTAAGGTCCTTATTTATTCTATTTTTGAGCAATTTTATATTATTCCACAAGGTCTGCCAAACATAGGCTATTGATAGTATTTTTATTATTATTTTTTTTTTACAAAACAAGAAAAAAAAAACATCCAGTCAGTTTCTTTCCCTTCGAGCTGAACAGGCCGTTTTTTTTCTCTCTGCCTTGATGGGTTATCCTTCCCATCTCCTGCCCACACAACTATCCTAATGGATAAAAGTAAGGGATTAAACCATACATGTTCAAGCCTTCCAGGCATCTCTCAGATTTAAGCCTTTTGTAAACCATGTAAAATCTCCAGGAAATTGTTTGCTGTCAAGGAACACATCTGTTATATTCAAATCTCCTGAAGGAATAGCAGGTTTATACAGGTACCTGCATCTCTCTTTTATTCATTCTTCCCCACTTGCTCCCTTCTCTCCCGGACATCTCCCTATAAATGTACCACAAAGTCTCCCCAAATTCAGTTTCACCAGGTTAGACTGTCTGAACAATGTATGCAACCTGGCCTTTTGTGGATATATTTTTTTGCAGCAGATAACCTTCCCTTTTTAAACCAGCCCCAATATTTCACATATGGATGATATGGTTTTGGGTAGAGAAGCGGGAAAAAGGAAGAAGACATGAACAATCACACAAGTTTTTTCAGAAACATTGTTCCTCAATTTTGGCATAGTTCTTGTAAATATTGCTTACTTATAAACACTGAAATAAGGGCCTTTACTGCAGAAGATAACTCCACCTGAGATTTTTTAAAGAGTCAAATGAACTTATAATATAAATTTATCTCAGTTTGATTGGGCCTCATTTATCATCCATGCGTACATTAAAATCTGATCATAAAATGTGCATTTTTACACAAATTTCTGGATTTATCAAAAAGAATCACAGATACTGACTTCTGCACCCGATTGTCGGAAAATAGCAGCCGTCGTAGTACATGCATCTATAGATTTGCAAGCAGTCGCTGTATGGAGTCGTTGTCAAGCATGGGGGAGAAGCTCATCCTTGCAGTGTCTCAGCACCCAGTCATTTAAATGTAAAAAGTAAAAATAATATACAGTCAAGCCGGAAAGTCTGCACACCCCTTTCACCTTCTCCACGTTTTATTACGTTACAGACATATTCTACAATAGATCGAGTTCATTTTTTGTCTCAAAATTCTACACAAAATAGCCCATAATGACAAAGTGAAAACAGGTTTTTAGACATTTGTGCTAATTTATTAAAAATCAAAATGTTAAATATTGTGAAATATTGATATGACACCCAAAAGTGAGCTGAGGTGCATTTTGTTTCCACTGATACTGCTTGAGATGTTTCTACAACTTAATTGGAGTCCACCTGTGATAAATTCAATTGATTGGACATGATTGGGGATTGCCAACACCTGCCTATATAAGGTCCCACAGTTGACAGTGCATGTCAGAGCAAACTCCAAGCCATGGGGTCAAAGGAATTATCTGCAGACCTCAGAAACAGGATTGTGTCAAGGCATAGATCTGGAGAAGGGTATGGAAAAATCTCTGCAGCTTTACAGGTCCCAAAGAGCACAGTGGCCAATCAATCGTAAATGGAAGAAGTTTGGAACCACCAAGAATCTTCCTAGACCTGGCCGCCCGGCCAAACTGAGCAATCGGGGAAGACGGGCCTTGGCCAGGGAGGTGAGCAGGAACCCGAGGGTCACTCTGACAGAGCTCCAGCGTATCCTTGTGGAGATGGGAGAACCTTTCAGAAGATCAACCATCCAGGCAGC
This sequence comes from Synaphobranchus kaupii, assembly GCA_029718625.1. Lineage (NCBI taxonomy): Eukaryota > Metazoa > Chordata > Actinopteri > Anguilliformes > Synaphobranchidae > Synaphobranchus > Synaphobranchus kaupii. The sequence goes on from CM056380.1 coordinate 22,057,416, forward strand.
ACTCCACCAATCAGGCCTTTATGGTAGAGTGGCCAGACGGAAGCCCCTCCTTAGTAAAAGGCACATCACAGCCCGCTTGGAGTTTGCCAAAAGGCACCTAGAGGACTCTCAAACCATGAGAATCAAGATTCTCTGGTCTGATGAAACCAAAATGGAACTTTTTGGCCTGAATACCAAGCGCCACGTCTGGAGGAAACCAGGCACCGCTCATCACCTGGCTAATACCATCCCTACAGTGAAGCATGGCGGTGGCAGCATCATGATGTGGGGATGTTTTTCAGCAGCGGGAACGGGGTGACTAGTCCTGATAGAGGGAAAGATGAATGCAGCTAAGTACACCGAGATCCTTGAAGAAAACCTGCTCCAGAGCGCTCTGGGGCGAAGGTTTACCTTCCAAGGTTTACCTTCCAACATGACAACGACCCGAAGCCCACAGCCAAGAGAACAAAGGAGTGGCTTCGGAGAAAGTCTGTGCATGTCCTTGAGTGGCCCAGCCAGAGCCCAGACCTGAATCCAATTGAACATCTGTGGAAAGAGCTGAAAATGGCTGTGTACCGACGCTCCCCATCCAACCTGATGGAGCTTGCAAGGATATGCCAAGAGGAATGGGCAAAAATGTCTAGAAACAAGTGTGCCAAGCTCGTAGCTTCTTTCCCAAGACGCCTTGAAGCTGTAATCGCTGCCAAAGGTGCAACAACCAAGTATTAGGCTAAGGGTGTGTACAGATATGTAACCCCTAAACAGCCTATTTTTGTCAGTAAAATAAAATTGCATATTTTCAAAAAACCTGTTTTCACTTCGTCAGATATGGAGTAGATGTGGATGGATCACTTTAAGGGTTGTTTCTCCTGACTTTTTTCCCCATAGAGTTCTATAGGAAAATGAGTCCGGAGAAATAACCCTTGCAGTGATCCATCCACATCTACTCCATATCTGGCAACAGAGTGATGGTTTGGGGCTCGTTTGATAGCTCAGACCCTTGATAACTTACAGCCATTTAGCCAGCCATGTGTTCCATACTGTACCAGTGTAATTTACAGCTGAATCTAGTCTCACCCCCCAATTTCCATAGAGATCCATTCAAATGCAGAGAGGTTATAGTATCGCTTGTAACAGTACCTGAAAATAAGATATCGACAGTTTTTTGATGTTGATGGTCACAGACTTCAGGAAGTAACAGCATGTAAAGGATATGCGACCAAATATGAAATATGATACTTTAAAAATGCGTTAAAGCAAAGGGTATGAATACTTATGTAAATGAGAAATTTTAGATTTTTATTTTTAATAAATTTGCGAAAATCTCAAAAACATTTTTTTCACATTGTCATTATGGGGTGTGTGTGTAGAATTTTGAGGGAAAAATGAATTTAATCAATTTGGGAATAAGGCTATAACAGAACAAAATGTGGAAAAAGTGAAGCGCTGTGAATACTTTCCGGATGCACTGTAATAGTAAGTGGTAGTGTGGCTTTCTTTTTTTATAGTATAAATTTAGCTTGCCCATGTGAGAAGGCTGACTAACACTGATGATCGTGTGAATGTCAAGCTTAACCAGATGCCATTCAGAGAACTGAACAAGCAGGACTTGAGGACTTGAATAACAGTTTCATGTCTCAAACAACAAGTGTTTCTTAATCCATTGTACAGTTTCTGCAACCAGTTGAAAAATATCATTTTCTCTGCGTACATAACGAAAGTTATTCATAGAAAACTCTATATCAAAAACGTCCACTTTTTAAATTTGTTTTTCTTTTAAATTATTGAAAAATTAATGGTTATTGTGCAGCAATATAATCTTTTAATGTTTTTAATTATTTATTTATTTTTATTTATTTCAGATTTTTCCCTTTTTCTCCTAACTTGGTAGGCAATTGAACCCTATGCTATTCAGTTCCCCCCCATGTAGCAACCGCTTGAATTCGCTGCTGCACAACCCTGGTAGTAGGAAGGAGGGCACCACATCCTCTTCAGGGCTTAACTCCTCAAGCTCCTGACCGCAACCCAACTAGCCAATTCTTTAGCTGATCAGTCTGGCTCAAGACAGAACTAGAGCTCCTGTTTACCAGAAAGGCCACTTAAAAATTTGAAAAGGAGCACGTTTTATATTCACTTGGCACAAAACAACCTTTTTCTCTTGGTTCCTTAAAGGACAGCCATTCTGTTGCATGCTGTGGGGGAAAAAGGGCTGTGGTGGAGGAGCCGGCAACGTGCAAAGCAGTCAGAACGGAAGTGAGAAGTCTGCGGTGTTTTGTCACTGAGTTGCCTCTCTTCTCTCTCACAAGATGGAAGGCTTGTGGGTACTGGCAGCCATTTTTATGCACTGTGTGGGAGGAACAGGAACTGGAGGTAAGCACATTTCACACTTTCTCATATCGGCATCTCTGAAATGTCTCACTGCTTCTTTCGGGTGCCTGCATTTCCACAGCGTTTCACCGACTTTTCAACACAAGAATGTTCACTGGGTAACAGAAAAAAAACAATGGTTATTTAGTCTTCAAATGCCCATTTTGTAATCATATAACCTCAAAATCACGCTTGGATTTCTTTCTTGGAAGATCAGGCTAAACAGGCTGTTATTGTGTTTAAAGCGCTGCCCGCGGTGCTGAAGCAGCAACGCAAAAGGAGAATCCCAGAGGATTCAAGGTAAACTTATCAAAACGCTTGAGATATCAGGCTACCTACACTATTTCCCATATTTCTTCACTGATTCATTTTGGCAAGACCGAACCCCGACAATGGTAGCTAAGCTATATATTATCCTCAAAAAATATTTTGGAGGTGTTTTTAGCCCACAAATCTGCACTTACTAATCTCTGTTTTATGACTAATATTCCTTCCTCCTGTGCACTCGTATGGAAAACCAAATGTGGCTAAATTAAATAAATTAATAAGCAATGAAATAGATAATGAAATAAAAAAATATTCATTATTTTACGTCTCTTATTTATTTCAATGGGTATTTATTTCTACTCGTATTTATTTCAAGGCGTAGACCTATACGTTTCAAGTCGGCATGAAAGGGGCATGTTCAGCTATGATCATTGGTCGCTCAGTCCATAGAAATACCGCTCACTTTTGCGTAGTTTTATACATATAGGCTAATATAATACAAACCCCAATTCCAAGTTGGGACAGTATGTAAAATGCACATAAAAGCAGAAAGCAGTGATTTGTAAATTCTCTTTCACATATACTTAATTGAAAACAGTACAAAGAAAAGAGATTTAATGTTTTACCTTATCAATTTTATAGATTTTTGTAAATATACGCTAATTCTGAATTTGATACCTGCAACACATTCCAAAAAAGTTGGGACAGCGGCAAAAAAAAAAAAAAAAGTAAAGTTCAAAAAACACCTGGTTGGAACATTCCACATGTAAACAGGTGATGCTATCAAGACAGGGTATAAAAGGATATCAAAAGTCATGATAGCATCAGCTGTTTACCTGTGAACTTCCCAGTCTTCTTCTTTTTTTTTTGCAGGCATCAAATTCGGAATTAGCGTATATTTACAAAAATGAATAAAGTTGATAAGGTAAAATATTAAATATCTTTTCTTTGTACTGTTTTCAATTAAATATATGCAAGAGAGCATTTACAAATCACTGCTTTCTACATTTATGCACATTTTACATACTGTCCCAACTTTTGTGGAATTAGGGTTTGTACATACAGTGAGCACCATAATTTATTGGACAGTGACACATTTTTTGTTATTTTGGTTCTGTACTCTGTACTATCACTTTGAGCTTGCAAGGATACAATGAGATTGAAGTGCAGACTGTCAGCTTTCATTTCAGGGTATTTTGATCCATATCGGAATGAACCATTTAGAAATTATAGAACCTTATACATAGTCTCCCCCATTTTCGGGCATCAAAAACGATTGGACAGTTTAACAATGTAGAATAAAGTAATCATTTTTAATACTAGATCGCATATCCTTTGCATGCCATGACTTCCTGATGTCTGTGACCCAACAACATCAAAAGACTCTTGATATCTTATTTTCTGGTACTCTTACAAGCGATACTATAACTTCTCTGCATTTGAATTGATCTCTATGGGAATTGGGGGGTGGGACTAGATTTAGCTGTAAATTGTGCTGGAACAGTATAGAATACACGGTTGGCGAAATGGCTGTAAATCATCAAGTGTCTGAGGTATCAAACGAGCCTCAAATCATCAGTCTGCTGCCAGATATTCAGTAGATATGGTTGGATCACATTAAGGGTTGTTTCTCCTGACAAATATTCCTATTGAACTCTATGGACTAATAAGTCAGGAGAAGAAACCCTTCATTGCCATTGTATTCTTCGAACTCAAAGTGCTAGAGTACAGAACCAAAATAACAAAAATGTGTCACTGTCCACTGAATTATGGTGCTCACTGTATATACATAGTCACATAAATATCAGCGTATTTTGGTAGTGTATTGACAGATGCAGACTTCCCCTGAGAAAATATGCTAGGTCTATAACTCGCTTAATTCTGAACTAATTTTAGTTTTATAAACGTCAGAAATATCTGCATAACACAGGTTACCTTATTGCCAAATTTCTCAGAATAGCTAGCATATTTGCAAAAGGCCTTTTAACTATAGCCTACAGGAGTTGTCAAGATGTCAGGGTTTTTTGTTGTAAATTAATTGATAACTTCAGAGAAATATGAATAGGCTACCTCTAGGGGACCATCGTGAATAGCGTAAGTGTGATTAATGAGGAGTAGCCTAATAATGAATGCACACCCATAGTTTCTTTTTCCAGGACATCGTATTCTGCAGAAATATAACCCAGTTATAATTAGCCTACAAAATGAGCTGGAATTCTTAGAGCAAGTTGCAGTATTCCACATGTCTTTTTACACTAGGCTATTGCACTGCGACAGGCTGTATATAATGCAATAAAAATTAACATTATTATTAAAGTTTGGAGCAATAACTGCTCACAGTTATCTATGTACATTTGTATAGGCTATCATATGTCATGCAGTCTAGCATTATTACCCTTCACTTAGATATTTAATGCATAGCTTATATCATAATCAGCTCTGACAACATTTTGACAACTCCTGTAAAAGGGCGTTTTACAAATAGGGTAGCTTTTCTGGGAAATTTGTAAATAAGGTAACCTGTGTTATGCAGATATTTCTCACGTTTATAACATGAAAATGAGTTCAGAATTAAACGAGTTATAGGCCTAGCATAATTTATCAGGAGAAGTCTGCATTTGTCAATTCACTAGCAAAATACATGGATCTTGACCGCCTAATATTGCAGCCGCGCATAAGTGAGCGGTATTTAGGTTTTTATATCAATGGACTGAGCAATCAATGATCATAGCTGAACATGCCCCTTTCATGATGACTGACAGCCGAGTCGTTTTGAAATAAATACTTGAAATATAGCTATATGCCTTGAAATAAATACCAATTGAAATAAAGAAATATTCAGTATTTTTCAGTCTCTTATTTCATCTATTTAATTGCTTATTTATTTCATTTAGTCACATTTGGTCTTCCATGTGAGTGCACAGGAGGAAGGAATAGCCTAGTAGTCACAAAATAGAGATTGGTTTAGCTATGTGTGATATCTGTTAAGACATTTAAATGCAGATTTGTGGGCTAAAAACGCCTCCAAAATATTTCTGAGGATAATAGGACCCATTCATATATAGCTATCATTGTTGGGTTTCATCCTTGGCTAAATGAATCAGTGAAGAAATATGGGAAATAGTGTAGGTAGCTCAAGTGTTTTGACAAGCTTACCTTGAATCCTCTGGGACGTCTCTCAACCTAGATTTCCACCCCTCTAGACGTCTAGATTCCAGCTAATTTAGATTGGTTTCATGAGTTTCTTTTAGACTATGGAAATCCTGCTCAAATGCCAGTACTAAGTCGTACGTACGACTTGCCCCGGGATTAATGCAATGTAGTTTTTTCCCCCCCCATTCATAATGACTCCAAGGAAAAACAATTAAACCAGAATGAACTGTAATGAATGAGACAGGCTTGCAGGGCATTACAAGTATTACGAGTCGATGTTTCAGATGTAATAAAGTGTTGTATATTTCTCAAACGGATTGTACCAGACAATAAATGACCACTGAATTTTGAAAGGAAGATGTCTATGTGTAAAACCAATGGTAGGATTGTATATTTATTTCATATTTAGTAGCAGATATTCATAGTAGAATACGTGGTATAATGAGACAATGTTTATTTTGCATTTGAGTGAGCAGGGCTTTTCACAGCTTTTTTGGCATACGATCAGGTTTATCTTGTTGCTATGACGGAATTCAAATTTTATATGATGAATAAATATATTTATGAACTCAAACATAGACACTATTGTCCACTATGTCACGCATGGGTAGGTATAGACTGGATGGGTTGCTTGTTAAATGGACTTGCTACGGGAAAATAGTGACACTTAGAAACTACGTATTCGGCAGAGTTGTCACAAATCGACCCTGAAAGGCAAGGTAAAAAAAAAAAAAATGTAATTGCGGCCAAAACCTAAATTTATATATTTTTTGATATTTTGTACATACGAGATATGATCTTTACAGGATTTACCTGCTGGCATTACAATGGCTGGTATGGGGACATTTTGGTTTTGTGGTCTAAAGCTATACCTCTATACCTCTAAGGCTTTGTACCTCTAAAGCAGCTTGTACAGTGATCATATGCCTCCAGAGCCTGTATATTTGTATATTTTGTGATTATTAAGCAAAAAATTATATTTAATTATTATTGGTTCCTAATATGTTTGGCGTCAATTTGACCTTGGTGAAGTCGGTGTTTGACATCTCTTAAAAACCAGTTAACTTTATTTTTCATACTTTATGGCTTCTGCCAATTTGGTGGGATTACATATTATACCTGCAATACACATAATACTATTTTTTTCAAAAGTCCTGTACAAATTTTGTATACAAAGATGTTGTTTGGGGTCATTTTGACCCCAGGCTCTGTTCTGATGCACGGTATTGGGGGTGTTTACCAGGATCAGCCAGAGGATGCCAACCCCAGCCCAACTGTACAGAGTGTCTGAAGAGCCCTGGCTGTGCCTGGTGCAGGCGGAAGGTGAGGCTTTTCAGGCTGTTCTGTCTTCCTCTCTCTGTCTTCCTTCCTTTTCCACTCTCTCCAGTCTTCCTTTCTTTTATCACCTCTTTTCTCTTTATCCCTCAATTTTAAACGCCCAAATAATATGCAATGGAGAGCCTTTTATGCATGGATTATTAATATTTAATTCATACTATTCTTATTACCTTGTTGTTATAGTTTTTTTTACTGTTTCTGCCATTTTGCAATGCCCTGTTGTATTTGTAACCTCAACACATCCCGGAAAAATTCATCAGCCAAAATGCATCAGCTATAACTTTGGCTCAGTACACTTGCTAAGGGAGTTGCTGTACTAAATTATTTATTTTATTTAAAACATTTTAATTGTATTGTTTCCTTTCTTGACAAGAAGTAAACCTCTTGCTCGAATGCTCTGAAGTAATTTGTGTACAGGGCGTTGAGAACAGGTGATGAGTTAGATAGATCACAACCTTGGGAGACACCTAATGGTGCAAAAGTATAATTAATCAGTCTCATAAAATGTATTCTTAAATCATGATTATGAATTTCAATATTAAATATTATAATAATAACCAATAACAACAATCAGACCGACGACCGGGTTTAACAAAATACAATTTATTAAACAAACAAACACATCTAAAACTAACATCCTAAAAACAGTGAATGATATGGAAAGGAAAACGTGTTGAAAATGAATGAGGCATATTAGAATTCACAGTTCTGTTTCTGCATGTGCGTGTGGGTTCACACCAGAACACATGGTGTACAGAGATCATAAGACCTATGCTTCATGGGGGAATTATGAATCAGCTTTCGCATGAAGCTAACGTAGCCTTGGAATATGGCATGTATTGCGGCTACGGAAATGAATGCCTGCTAATTTCAATAATTTGTCCCATCATTTAGCTTTTATAAAAACATGGCTATTGTCAGCAGTTTAACAATGAATTGTTAATTAATGAAAATTACATTAGTTTGGATTGTGAAAAGTATGGATTGATATTCTTGGGTTGTCGCTGAAAAGGTTTGTGCACCCTTGCTCTAAATATACACAACAAATACAATACAATCAAACATGTTATTACATTGTCAATAAACATTCAACAAAGCTTTTCCTAAACTATTGCCTGGATGTATTACAGTCTTACTGTAAGTTACTGAAGAACACAGGTGGATCCGTGGCTTCTTGATGTCCAAGGGAAAGGTTCTGTCTTTTGGGTCGGGCTGTCCTTTTGCTTTCCTTTGCTGGTGGGGTCCTTGCTGCTTGCTGGTCCAATTCCTTGACGGGTCGTTGTTGGATTTGCAATTGCAGCGAAAGCTGGTGGTCCTTTCAGCAAGTTGTTTCTTGAACTCTTTATGTCGATGCGTGCTAACTTAGGCTACGCACGTTTCTATGTTCACTTGTGCTATATCGTAGAATGATAGCGAAGTTGTAATTAAACTGATCCCTTGGTGGACGCAGTTTAAAGGAGCTATATGTAACATTGACACCGAGCGTTTAAAATGGGTACTGCAGTCCAAATTCACAATATTGGAGAGTTGTCTCTGCCCGCCCCCTCCTCCCCAGACTCGAAGCTCACGCGAGTTGCCAGGTTGAGGGCACTGAACGAACATTATATTTTGAGACTTATTCTATTTTGACAGTGACAAGCGACGATGAGTCTGTAAGTGTACTTGCACTGTAAGTTGATCAGCTAATGTATACGTTTGCAATTTATTTATTGTTTGCAAATTATAAACCAGCTCATGTGGATTTTTTATAACTGTCAATGTTAGCTAGGTGCATGGCTGGCTATGTTTACGGTCACACAGATATAAGCTAATGTTAGTGGTATGTTTGGCTAGTAACTATATGCATGTATATATATTTAAATCTTTAGCTAGCTAAATTAAAACGATGTTGAACTTAGCTTAGCCATTCGTAACTCGGCTGTCGGAGTGCCGGAGTACATCTGGTTGTTCGTAATGGGCAGCGGGCGGAGTCAACTCGGAGAATAGTGAATCACACAGGCCAAAACAAATACAGACGTTCCGACCCGGAATGGAAATTTCAAAGGAGAACATACTGGCTGTAGCATTGTTGGCGGAGAAGCAAAGTATTTCGACTTAGCATGTTTCCTTAATCTCTGATGACATATCATGGTCATTTTATGATTTTCGTGCAGTAAATTTGTTACATATAGCTCCTTTAAGTGGCTTTGCTCGAACATGCTAACTGAGAGCTGGGGAAGAGCAGTCATTGTGGCCGCGATCACACAGGACGCGCTTTGTAGGCTTCAAAACGTGAGGAGCACTACCTGTCTTGATTTTACGAAAGCCTACTCTGAAAAAGGCGTTGGAGGCATCTTTTTTGCTGTTGCTAGGCAACCGAACTCCGTTCCTGTCAATCACTTAGCTGACGTTGTTAACGGTGTTAGCGAACTAAGTTTACCTGAAAGTTTGCTTCGTTATTAGTGGAGTGCCCTGGATCACTCATTTTTATCATGGTATTCACGATTATTGAAATCATATAACTCCGGGTGGGCTGAAACGGCAACTAACGTTAGCCTACCATTTTTTTCCTTCAATCGTCTTTGTTTTCACGGAACCGACAGGCAGAATCAAGGCCCGCCTCTACTTTTGTGCGATTGGACAGAGAAGAAAAGAGTGACAGTGACGTGGGCGCTTTTTTCTTGGAGTGCTTCAAGATAAAATAATTTCAACTCCATGCGCACCAAGCGTTTTTATAAAAACAGCAAGGCGCCCGAAACAGATAAACGTGAGGCGCTCGTATGGTGTAAAACTTGTGCCACCAGAAAACTGAATTTGAATTTAGTAAAATTGAATTTGTATACATTTTGAAATTGAATTTTATTACACTGAATTTGTATTTCCTAATTAGAATTTCTATATATACGTTTTGAAATTGAATTATGTGATTTGAATCTGAATTTCGGTAGGCTATTCAGTTAAACTCGGATTTCAAATTCAGATCTCAGAAATTCAGTTTGTAAAAATAGGGAGGGAGAAATAGATACAGAGGGAGACAGAGTGATAGAGAGGGGGGAGGGAGGGAGAAATAGATACAGAGGGAGACAGAGTGATGGAGAGGGGGGAGGGAGGGAGAAATAGATACAGAGGGAGACAGAGTGATAGAGAGGGGGGAGGGAGGGAGAAATAGATACAGAGGGAGACAGAGTGATGGAGAGGGGGGAGGGAGGGAGAAATAGATACAGAGGGAGACAGAGTGATAGAGAGGGGGGAGGGAGGGAGAAATAGATACAGAGGGAGACAGAGTGATAGAGAGGGGGGAGGGAGGGAGAAATAGATACAGAGGGAGACAGAGTGATAGAGAGGGGGGAGGGAGGGAGAAATAGATACAGAGGGAGACAGAGTGATAGAGAGGGGGGAGGGAGGGAGAAATAGATACAGAGGGAGACAGAGTGATAGAGAGGGGGGAGGGAGGGAGAAATAGATACAGAGGGAGACAGAGTGATAGAGAGGGGGGAGGGAGGGAGAAATAGATACAGAGGGAGACAGAGTGATGGAGAGGGGGAGGGAGGGATACATGCAAAGGGGGAGATACAGAGGGAGACAGACTGATCATATAGCAATCACACTAAGTACATATATTTTAGAACTCCCTCCACAATCTCCATACGGCTCTCAAATAATTGTCAAACTTCAGTTGCAGTCATTTAGCAGAGCAGTCAATGCAGTCTATTACAGGAGGTGGGCTTCTTAGCTAGTAGGCATTGCACTGCTACAAAGGATCAATAATTTGTGTTGGTTTTGCTATATACAAATGCAGGTTGGCATCCTTAAAGTGCCTGCTTGTTTAACATTTCAATGACACAACTATTTGTACAGATATGACTGTGGCAGTCCCTATGTTGGTTAACTAACCTTTTGAAACAATAACAGAAAATATCATGTAGCTCATTCAAGTATGATAAAATAGTCTTTATGGATTGCGTAAAACTAAGAATTTAGTCCATTTTCAGATGGTGGTAGCCTACACATCCTGTTTAAAATCATTTCTTCAAAAAGTAAAGTTCCTGAGTTGAAGTCAGATTTTTATTGATTATAACATTGAGGGTATGAGTACCGGATAATCACCAGTGACGAGAATGAAAAATGAATTACTCTCCATTTAATGAAACTTCAGCCTATGCTGCATTTCGAAGCAATTTGAATCTGTAGCTAACATCCAGACTTAACGTTTAGCTAAGTAAAAAAAAAAATGCGGCCAAATTAAACGTTGTCTTTGAATATCGAATAGGTTAATGGTATACCAGCTGGTCATAATATAGTAATATAACAATTAGGTTAATGTAAAATTTACTTACATTTGATTGGTAAACTGTGGGTAAAGTAACGTAACGTGTGCTAGTAACGTAAAGTAACTAGCACATTCTTGCATGGTTGATGCTAGATTGGATAGCCCGCAGGGACCTGGGCGGGACCCTGGGAGGACGCTCTGCTGTGATTGGTTGTTAATCTAGCATCAACCTTTTCCCAACCCCTAAACATAACCTCACAGGAGTTCACGTAACTCGGGCTCATGCCCGAACTGTTAAGATAGTGTCCCAGGGTCCCGCCCAGGTCCCTCTGGAATGCATGAAATGCAACCTTCATGCATTCTTGCCCATTACTAGCCTGCTGGCCGTCTTGGATCTCACGAGCAAAGCCAGGCTGTTGCTCGCGCACTATACGTGTCTGTGCGTGAAAAGTAGGCAACGTAGGTACACACAAGTGGCCACGGGAGTGCATGACAAGGGATTTTATTGTTGCTAAATCGACTCTTTCGTTCTGGATACTGAACTGATGTTTGATATGTAATGGATGTAACATGTAGGCTACAGTGTAGTTAATAGACGCAACGGCAATTTAAAAATGGAAACGTATTTTTATGCGTGAGAAATGAACGTTTATAGTGAGAGCGTGAGAAATGACCAAAATTGCCTGAGTCTCACGGTCATTGCGTGAGAGTTGGCAGCCCTGGCTAACGTAGTAACGTTAATGAAGTTAGTCTTACATTTACGTAGCTAATACACAGACAGTAGTCTGACTCTGACAAGTAGGCTAGTTAAAATATAATGACGTGAGTATGGCAATAATGTTTGTCTCAATACCGTTTAACTATGTAAATTAATATCAACATTCCACAGCTACCAAACTGGAACCAAATGAGAACAGTGACGTGCTCAGCGCCGCTCACTCCAAAGATTTGCCAACAACTGCTTTTCCTAAAGTGCCCGGATGTGTACAAACTGAAAAACTGAAAGCTAGCTTTTGGAGAATTGAATTTTTACAAACTTAATTTCTGAGATTGAATTTTTACAAACTGAATTTGAAATCCGAGTTGAATAGCCTACCGAAATTCAGATTCAAATCACATAATTAAATTTCAAAACGTATATACAAATTCAAATTACGAAATACAAATTCAGTGTAATAAAATTAAATTTCAAAACGCATATACAAATAAAATTTTACTAAATTCGAATTCAGTTTTCTGGTGACAGAAGTTTTACATCATACGCTCGGGGCGCAAAAGCAGTGTGGAAAACGCTTCAAACTCAATGAAAACAATTTGAAAAAAGGCGCCCCCAGCTGTTAAAGCGGATCCGGTGTGATCGCGGCCTAACCTAAGGGAGAGTGCAGTTCTCTCCGCGTGTTCCCTTGCCTATGTCGGCCTAGTCTCGTCCCTTCCAAGCCGGGAAGATGGACAGGAGACGAGTGTTCAGATTGGAACTAAGCCAAACGTCAAAATGGAAGAGGAAGACTGAGCGAGAGGAAGTTTTATAGGATGAGAACCCAGTCCTGATTGGTCAAGTCTGTTGGGAATTCTGCCCAGGATCACATGACTGTCTCATGTTGGTTTATGTAGTCTTTTCTGGAAATGCAGTCCATGGTCACGTGAATGTGACACGTGTTGTTTCCCAAGATGGACATGCACTACACCCATAAGATTTATTTGAATTGAATTTAATCAATATGTGTGATTGAATTATATTAAAATACTACAAGAATCAACAAATACCAGACTTTTTGTTCCTGTGATGAAAACAGACGCTTGTGAAAGATTGATGCAGAGCAGTGCAGACCATTTCGAGTGACCGTAACATTCAGATGAACCAGAGCAAACCGTAGTAAAACGGATTTCATCTTGAACACACCTGTCCTAATTTTTTTCTGTTTTCAGAGACGGCAGTTCTTTAATGTTGTTTGTATAATGTAGTTAATTACTCATTAGTTTAGTTTTATTCTTGTTTGTATACCTAAGTTTAATGTTTGATAGGGTAGTTGACAAGTGAATCAAGTTTGTACTTCTTGCATGTGTCCATCCTTACGTAAAAAAGTATATGCCGTCAAACATCAATTAATAATAGCCTGGGTCAGAGGGAGAAACTTCATACGCAGCTCAGCAGGTGAACCACAAATGGCAGATTGACCAGCAGGGGTCACCGTTGCCCAGTAAGACATTGTCATCCTGGCTGACATGAGCCCTCCCTCCCCAGATGATACTAGCGCCAATCGCCCCTGTGGGGCTGTCAACCAGTCAGCACCAGCACAGCTCATGCCCTAGAACAGTGCCTGAACAGGACCCAGCAGCATCACCCATAGTCCAATATAATTGAAGGCTCAACTTAGGCCTCACACGTGAAATGGAGATATCATATTAAGTGACACCTTACAAGCTGAGGATTCATGTGTCCATTTCACATTTGCCTCCTAGGCATCCCACTTTTTCTCATTTGTTTATTTGTGTATTGCTTTTCATTGAGCTTTATTTATACATAGTGTATTGCCCATAGGCGGAGGGTGAACCAACTGCAGGATAAGGCGAGGATGCGGAGGAGGTGGTGTATGCCCTCATGCGAGCGCACATACTGCGCAAGCAGCAAAAAATCTCTGCATTAATTTAACCGTAAATACAGTTTTTTGAGTACAAGAGCCCATGTAGGCTTTGGTTGTAAAGTACCAGTAGGGTTGTGTTTAGTTAGGGTTTATAAATCAAAGGTCCTTGAAGCTTTTGGAACATTTGGATATTACACCATTTATTTTAATAGCACACAAATAGAAAAATAAATAAACAACTCCAAAACAGAATAAAAAAATAAATGTGCAAGATATTGTCCTCAATTATCAGAGCTAGAATTAAAGAAATAAATAAATAGAAATAGACAGGAATAGCAAAAATCTGAAAATGCATAAAAGACTGTTTTAAATAGGGAGATAAAATGAAATAATAGTAATTCTACAAGATCTAGGAAATTAATGTTTAGTAAGTTTACAAAACATGCCGATACTATAGTGATTTAAAATGAGTAGGTGCAAGTTGGGAAATAAATTGCTATTAAGTTAACAAAACATGTAGATACTATAATGATTTAAAATGAGTTAGTGTTAGTTTTGATTGGGAAACACGCAAGACAATTTAAATGGAGCAAATGAAACAGGCTAAAATGTAGGAAATAAAGTTAGTGTTAGTGACAATGCTGTAAGTTTTAGCAAAGAGTTGAAAAAGGGTAAGACATTTTAAATGGTGTTAGAGCAGTGAAACATAGCAAAATAAGAAAGTAGAGCAAATAAGAGAGTTGTTTTCAAAGAAAAGCGAGGTACGTAAGGATAAAAAAGCAATGCTATATGGAGTAGAATATAAAGTGTTAGTTTGAAATAGCAAAAATATGAAAATGGATAAAAGACTGTTTAAAATAGGGTTAGAGCAGTGAAACCATTTGAAATAAAATGAAAAAGTAATTCTACAAGACCTATGAAATAAAACATGTGGATACTATAATGATTTAAAATGAGTTAGTGTTAGTTTGTATTGGGAAACACGCTGAAAACACGCAAGACAATTTAAATAGAGCAAATAAAATAGGCTAAAATGTAGGAAATACAATTAGTGTTACATGCTGTAAGTTTTAGCGTTGAAAGAGTTGAAAAAGGGTAAGACATTTTAAATGGTGTTAGAGCAGTGAAACATAGCAACATAGGAAAGTAGTCTTTTACAGTTACCTAGTAGCGTATCTTCGGAGCTCTTTGCCATGCAGAGGTCATGTAGCACCAAGCATTTTTTATTTATTATTTATTAATTTTCTCCCCCCCACAGGTTTACAACCAAAATGGTGCACCCAAGCATTTCACACCCCACACCCCACACCCCTTCCGTCACCCCCCACCAATAAACAACCCCCCTCACTACCGGTCATAAATAATGTCAAAAATCATCAATCTGACATTTTGTATATGTTATTCCTCTCTCTGGCACATTCTGTGGCAATTGGACATAATTGTACACTGATGTTGGTAACTCGCTTGAGTTAACAGGACTTCCTGAAGTCTGGGGAGCCGAATGAGCGGAGGTGCGACATAGCGGAGGCTCTCAAGAAAAGGAATTGTGGGGAGGGGTATGTGGTGAACCCCCTGTCTGACGTAGAAGAGCTGAAGAACACCGACCTGCGGAGCGATGCTGAGAATGTTGTGCAGCTACAGCCGCAGAGTCTCCACCTCAAAATCCGGATTGGTAAGAACCTGCACTCACCATGGGCCTAGGGGTCCACTGTCAAAATCCAGATTGGTAAGAACCTGCACTCACCATGGGCCCAGGGGTCTATTGTCAAAATCCCGATCTGTAAGAACCGGCTCTCACGCCACCCCATTCTGTCTGTCTAAACACAGCGAGCCAAATCAAAGTTTTTGTTTTATTTTGTCGTCCAAAAACATTTTCCCATGGAGTATACTAAGAAATATGATTGATTTGAACCTATTTACCACCTTGGTTTGGAGGTGGTAAGGAAAAACCGTTTATACTACATTATTATTCTTGGTTGCAGGTTCAGTTCCCAAGTACTATACTGCTGTTGTACACTTGAGCAAGGTACTTCATCTGAATTGCTTCAGTATGCATAAAGCTGTGTAAATGGATCCTGTGTAAAAATGCGAACACTGTCAATCTGGATCTTTTATGCACAGACGTTAGGCTGGAGGTGCAGCTTGTGCAGACAGTCTGCAAGTACCCGACCGACCAGAGGGGGTGCTATTGCACAATGAAATGGCTCCTTCCTCCCTGGTGATGCGATCACCAATTTTGCGCTGCTTTACAAGACTACCAGCCAGTTCCTGAACTGGATGAGCAATCCTCCTGCCCCAAAATGCATACTCATTCCACTGTGTGCTTTTAAAAAAAAAAGGTTTTATATCCTTAGAACTAGTATATATTTTTTGGAAGTCGGCTCCCCATGATGTACTGTAGATGCTGCCTCTGATTCTCAGGGGTTCCAGAGACCTTTGAGGTGTGGTTCAAGCGGGCAGAGGGATACCCCATTGATCTGTACTACCTGATGGACTTGTCCTACTCCATGAAGGATGACCTGGAAAAGATCAAGCACCTGGGCGAAGAGATCCTCAAAACCTTGAAGACAGTCACAAAGAAGGTCAGGATTGGTGAGTACCCTAACCCTAAACTGAACCATATCCCAAACCATAACTAACATCCCTTATACCGTGATTTGTAGGCAGTCTGGTTTTGCAGACTTACCCAGTAGTTTGTGACCTTTTCCCTCTCTGCAGGCTTTGGCTCTTTCGTGGATAAGGTGGCCTTGCCTTACGTCTCTCAGGCCAAGGCCAAGCTGGCTAACCCCTGCCCCAGCCGCATGGACAGCTGCCAGCCAGCCTTCAGCTTCCAAAACGTGCTGCGCCTCACTGATGATGCAGCTGAATTCAAGACCCGGGTCAGCATGCAGAGGATCTCTGGCAACCTGGACTCCCCAGAGGCTGGCTTTGACGCCATGATGCAGGCAGCAGTCTGCCAGGTGGGGATGGGGATGTGCACCTCTCATTGGAGGATGGGCATTCTGATACAAGTCCTTTGAATGTAAGAGGTAGTGGGTCATGTCGGACCGCCCTAGTGAAGTAGCATCCCAGCTATAACATAATTGCAACTTTTTTACTGCAATACAGTATGGCTGTGTAGGTTTCTGGTTCAATAGGAAAATGAGTCAGGAGAAGCAACCCTTAAAGTGATCCATCCATATGTACTGCATATGTGGCAGCAGAGTGATGGTTTGAGGCTCGTCTGATACCTCCGAGCCTTGATGACTTACAGCCATTTAGCCAACCATATGGTCCATACTATTCCCATGTAATTTACAGCTAAATCTAATCCTATCCCTCAATTCCCATAGAGATCCATTCAAATGCATATAGCATCGCTTGTAAGAGTACCTGAAAATAAGATATCAAGAGTATTTTGATGTTTTTGAAATGCTTTATGGATGTGTTTTTCAACTGACAAAATCATTAGAGCTGGCCTAGATTGCTTTGGAGGTAGCACAGAAATATAAAACAAAAGAGGCGAGCGACCCGTGTTGAATATGAAATCCAAGTATTTTTAAAAGGCTATTGCCCATAAGCTTGCACTGACTCATTTGCTGGATACTCGCTGATTATTTAGCTAGTTATTGTTAAACATTGATTTAGTGGTTTGATAAAATCGCATTAAAACGTATCTCCAGTGAAAAGTTTCATGTTATCCTACTAGGATTCAGTATTAGAATGATTATTTCAGGCCCATTAAAGGGTTAGTTCGGAATTTTGGACATAATGTCTCAATTGCGACTTACCCATGATGTAGTTGATTGATGGAAACCATTTTCAGATAATTCCATGCTGTCCCTTCTTTTGGACATACACACATTGCTAATGCTAGCGCTACGAGTTGTAGGAAAGTAGTAGCATCCACTACCAAACGCACTTAAACACTCCAAGGTGCACCCAAAGCAAATAAAATACGACGACAGTCTATCGGGGTTATTTTCAGTGATTATACCATCATTTTTCAAGTCAAACTATCGTTGAATCCTTTACTTTGTGCTCACCTAAATTCTCCGTGGAAGTACGGCGTTAGTTTAGTAGCTAGGTAACGTAAAGTAGCCTATAGCTCTGCCGGCCAAAAACAATATCGCGCGTGTGAAAGAATCAGACTCGTAGTATTGTTAGCTAACGTTCAGGTAAGATGGTATTTCGGTGTGTATTTCAAGGTTGTTCAAATGATCTATGACCGCGACCCCTCATAAGCCTCTGTACATGAACGATGCCGGCAATGACTCGTCCAGCGGGTTCTGTGCAAAATTCTGTCATCTCTGTACTGTTGACATTAAGCTACTTGCTTAAAAAATATACAGTATATAATAATAAATAAGATATGGTGGTTGCTGGGTACTGACTAAAAATGAGTATGTCCTTTTTCGATCCTGCTGTCATCAGGTTTCTCGTGCAGTGGTCAATGGGGATATCGATTCAGGACTTCCTGATTTTCAGGAAGCAACAGGTGCCCTGTTGTTACACATAGCTTTTCTCACTAGATAGTATAAGCCACACGGCCAGGGCGGCCAGGCTACACATATCCTACTTAGGCTTCACATTGCGAAGTATAGCTAATATCTGATCCAAGAACACAGCCATGTTCTGTCTCTGTGCTGGAGGGATATTGATATGGTCTTCCTGATCTTCAGGAGACAGCAGGTGCTCTGCTGTACACATAGTCTACTGTCACTAATGTAGTTTGGCCAATGTCTGGTCCAAGATCACAGCTGTCTTCTAGCTCCATGCTGGAGGGATATTGATATGGTCTTCCTGATCTTAGGAGACAGCAGGCGAGGTTAGCTACTGGATGATCTGCTGTTGGGGGTTTCTGGTCATCTCCTGTTTAGCGGGGAGAGATGCCCGTGCTCCGGAGCAGTACTAAAGCAGATCCATTCACCGCCAAACTAAAATAATTATGCAGCACATTCATTCATTTAACGTCATTTAAATACGTGAGTTGACAGAAAAATGTTTTACGTAGTTACAGACTAACGTTACATCTAAATGCTCATGCTTTTTACCAGCCTGCTTCAGAAAAATGCCTCAAAACACTTCACCACTTTATCTCTAAATCTTGGGTTGTTAAAAAAAAAACCGAGCCTCAGATTTTTGGCTTTTTGCCTTTTATCTTTTTTTCAGTAATATTTTTAGGGCTTTTCAGCTTTATTGGACAGCACATTGTAGAGCGAGAGGAAGAACAGGAGCAAGAGAGACATGTGACAAAGGTTGTGTGGCCCGATTTGAAACACCGACGTCACAGCTCACAATGAGCATGCGGACGGTGCTCTTGCAGGCTTTTCCTGTTCTTAGTTTTTCTGATTTGTGTTGTGGGTTTTTCTGCAGGAGGCTATTGGCTGGGCTAACGTCACCCGGATCCTGGTCTACACCTCTGACGACACCTTTCATATGGCGGGTGATGGCAGACTGGCTGGCATCTTTCAGCCCAACCAAGGAAAATGCCATCTCAGCGCAGAAGGGTACTATAACAGAGCCACTGAATATGTGAGTGACTGACAACATAGAGAGAATTGTTCTCTCTCCTTTACATGCTCTGTTCATTGTTTGAGCTTAGGGGTATACTTCCTCTGAGGTGTTAGTGTGGAATCAGAGGATGTTGACGCGCCTTAGCCAGGTGCATTATCTAAGAGCTCTGAAACATTGCAGACTGATGTTTAGGGGAACTGATGTTTTGGTTTTTCAGTTGTTCAGGTGTTGTTCCTTTTTGATGTCACAAAATCAGCTGGACCATGTGCTTTTTAAATTATTTCTGAAGGCAATCATGCATTAGCTCAGTATTTTTAGTGTTAGTTTACATTTTTTGTGTGCTAACTGAATTCCGGAGGCACCCCATGTCACTCCACACTTACAGTAGGTCCTCTGAGGCCTGCCTTTTGACTGTACCAAAGACCAAAAAGAAAGTTGGTGAAGGCTCTTTCTCCTCTTACGCCCCTAAAGCGTGGAACAGCATACCGCTGTCTATTCGCATGTCAGAATCATTTTACATTTTTAGAAAGGATTTAAAAACATATCTGTTTAATTTAGCTTTTAAATAGAGACTACGCAACTCAACCCCAGCTCCCACATTCTTTTTATTACCATGTTTTGATTCTTTCTGTTTTATTGTTTTGGTTTTTCTTTTATATTCTTATTGTAGTCCTTGGTGTAAAGTTTTGTGTGTTTTTATAGAATGTTCTTATTGATCTGCTTAGATATGTTTATGTACAGCACTTTGAGCTGCTTTTTGCATGAAAGGTGCTATATAAATAAAATAAGCTTAAACTTAAACTCCTCGTTTGTAAGTCTGGAAAATCAGATTTTTCCCTGCTACTCATTTCAGGACTACCCCTCTGTTGGCCGTCTCTCCAGGGCCCTCTCAATCAACAACATCCAGTTGATCTTTGCGGTCACAGAGAGGAGTGTCCCCAGCTATCAGGTTAGCCAGGTTTGCCTCACGTCCGTTTAACATGTTGAGGATCTTGGCGATTGGGCCGCCCCCATTTTTTTTCATGGAAGTTTTTCATACTTATTGACCCACCCCCCCTCATCCCCATCCTTTCCATCCTCAGGCTCTGAGCAAACTCATCCCCAAGTCAGTGGTTGGGGTACTGGAGGCAGACTCCAGTAACGTGGTGCAGCTGATCTCTGAGGCCTATGGGGTGAGTGTCGCACTGACTGCCTGTCTCTTATCCAGTCACCTGGAGATGTGATTCTTTAAGCCCTTTATTTTATCCCTACTTTGAATTGATTTAAAGGCGGAGTCAGCGAAGGAGGAAACAATCCTGTATTTGTCACTGTTCCGAGTAGGGACACATCGGAGATCAAGCTAGCTATCATTGCAATTTTATTATAATGTCAGAAAATTACATTGATAGGCTTTGTAGTTTCCAAAAGATGTTTTGGCAAACTAAACCAAACAGGACTCGAGTGCTGTCGGTTACAGAGTGCAGTGGCCTCCGGTATCATTCCCTGACATTTTCCGCTGCCTTAACATTATTGAATCACCCGGTAAGGAACCATGTCAACTAACGTTACATTATGATCCATGACCATGAAAAGTAGACTAACATTTTCTGGGCTAGTGTCGTTAGCTGTTGTTAGCCACAGATTTCTTGGCTAACCCTGCATTTGTTTATGGCAGAAGTTCAGACATCGGAGGTGGTAAATGCGTCTTACGACAGTGCGTTCGTGCCGCACAACTGGAAAAGTTTTGGCTTTGCTAGCAAACATAGCTAAAACAGCTAACAACTACAACAATAACATTTTAACTTTTAATTGTATATGTTTATCATTCTGTATCGGCATGTTGGCCAATACAAAAGCATTTCATGCTGAAAAACGGGAGGTCAGTGGTATTAGCTGTAACTGCCGTTGTTTGACACCTCTTGGTCGTTGTGGTTCACAGTAAAGCAGGTACCGGATACATGCGCAGTAGTTTGGAGCTATATCTCTGCTCTCACTACAGGTAGAAAGTTGGCTGAGAGCTTATTTTAATAAGAGGAGAGCTACTTTTATACAAATCAAGCATCATTAGGGGACCGAGCAGCATAGCTGTTTTTGTTCGGATTTCTTTTTGTTTTGTTTATTTTATTATTTTTTTCTCCCCTTTCACCTAAAATTCCCGTGAGCTGGTTTGGCCTAGAATCACCAAACTTGGCAGGCATGTTGGGATTGCCAAACTCTTGGATCCTCTACATTTTGACACAGATTGAACACCTGGTGGTGCTGTAGTGCACGTGACAAACGTTTGACATTGACATGCCCACTGCTGATGCCCCGTTTCACCTAGAGTCACAAAATTTGGTATACTGGTCCCTTTGTCATGCCGAACAAATTTGCCTCAAGGACCCATAAAGTCCGCCATATTGTATTTTCTGCTAATTAGCATTTTTTGTAAAACACTTAAAATGCTACTCCTCCTACATAATTCAGGCAATTTGCATGAAAATTAGTATGTGCACTCAGCTCACAGGCATTCCTTAATGCATTACTTTTCTAAGACTTTAGTCAAGAAATGGCCAAATGACGAGCCAATTAATTTTTCAGGCTTATTACAGAAATGCTAATAATTCCAAAACCATTTGACATAATTCCAAAACCATTATGAAACTTGGTAGGTCTCTTAACAGTCACATCAGAACGTGATCTCTGTTTCAACCCAATCGAGCCACGTGGTGGCACTATAGAGATCTAAATATAAGAAAATATTTAAAAATTCACTAAAAATCATTGACACGCCCACTGCCGACACCCCGTTTGATCTAGCGTCACAGAATTTGGTGTACAAGTCCCGCTGTTCATGCCCAACAAATTTGCCTCAAGGAATCTGCCATCTTCAATTTTTATGCTAATTAGCATTTTTTGTAAAACACTTAAAATGCTACTCCTCCTACAAGATTCAACCAATTTGCACAAAACCTGTTTGAGGGACTCAGCCCACATCCCTTCATACATGCATTACATTTCTAAGGCCTATGTCAAAAAATGGCCGAATGAGAAGCCAATGAATTTTGCATTGGGCGTGGCTTATCACAAAAATGCTAGTTATTCTAAAATCGTTTGACAGAAAGTTCTGAAACTTGGTGGGTTGATTGAGAGTTAGATCAAGACTTGAGCCCTGCAGTTGTAACCCAATCAATCCATGTGGTGGCGCTATAGAAATACATATGTTGGGATGGCAGGTATGCCATTCGCCAAGTACACTATCTATGCTTAACAGGCTGTCTACCTACCTTGCTGACTGTGACAGTTCCTGTAGCTTAGTGGTTAAGGCATTGTACTGTCATGTAGTAGGTTGGTGGTTCGATCCCCACCTGTTCCTAACATTTTTTTTGAGACACACAATGTTAACCCCTTGGCGCAGATGGCAAATTTCACCTATTTAGGGGTACTCTGTTTAAGGCTTTATAACTCCAGGTGTGAGCATCACATAAACGTGGTGCAAAGAAACTTTGGGAAAAATTTTTTTTAAAGTTTTTTTAAAATTTACTGAGAGCCACATAAGTGAAATCGGTAATATATATACATTTCCTGGATCATAAACTCCATGTCCACAAGTTTTGCAAAATCTGAGGATGATATGCAGAACTACTAAAGGTCTATGATGCAAAATATAGCAGTGTATCCTGTTGTCCATTAGTGTCTCCAAATCTATCCAAATGGCTAAATTGTGCACTGCTGCAAATTTAAAAAAAATTATGATATATTTAACTACAAATCAACAGTTTGGGCTCATAAAACTCACTTTTGCATAATTTCCAAGTGAGAATTATATATTTTCAGCAGTATAGGGGGGTAGATATCTATGGGTCCAAAACCCCTATGCAAAACATGTCATAAAATGAATAAAATTAGTTTTGTACATTATAACGCATACACATTTGCTCCCTCTGGTGGCTTAAGATAAAAAAAAATTGATATCATAGTGTTACATACACCTAAATATGTTGCCTAATACCTCAATAAAACATCACTTGTCCCTGTACTCTACAGTATGTATACTTTTGTCCTGGGTTTGCATTTTTCTGTATTCTTTTTTCCTATTCATAATGACTCCAAGGAAATTTTTACCTTAATCTACCACATATCAGCGCACAGCAAATTGGAATGAGCATTTGTCATGCCCTAAGAGACTAGTATATGCCATAGCCTATATTATGTATGACAACATGAACATAAAATAGTTTTCCGCCATCTGTAAAATGCTGCCAAATGTTCTGTCTTCAATGAACATCGGTAGCCTACTTCAAAAATACATTTAGCTAACGATTGCACTACAGTATGTGAAATGCACTCAAAATGCGAAAATAACAACAGGGCTATCAAACATATTGGAAAGATAGTGCTCGGGTGGAAACACGAACATACGTATGTAGCCAGCGAGACCAACGGTATTTTAGACGCAAAAATACTTACATATCGCAAAAGGGAAATTCCCCTGCATAATGCGTATTGTATATCGCTTGCGTAATACTAGAGTTAAAACGAAAACTGCCGTTACGCTGGGCTGTAGTAAATTGCTCAAAGCACCCAAAAAGACTTGGCATATACCGTTGCGAAGGTTATAATGTACTCTATTGGAAAAAAAAGCCGACAATTAAACCAGAGTGAACTGTAATGCATGAGACAGGCTTACAGGGCATGGGGCTATTACGCGGCGACGTTTCAGATAGTGTAATAGCGGTATAAAGTGTTGTATATTTCTCAAACCGATTGTACCAGACAATAAATGACAACTGAATTTTGAAAGGAACATCTCGATGTGTAAAACCAATGGTAGGATTGTATATTTATTTCATATTTAGTAGCATATATTGCTAGTAGAATACATGGTAGAATGAGATAGTACTTTCACAGTTTATTTTGCATTTGAGTGAGCAGGGCTTTTAACGGCTTTTCTGGCATACGATCAGGCTATTGTTGGGTTTATCTCGTTGCTATGACGTTATTCTAATTTTATATGATGAATAAATATATTTATGAACTCAAACATAGACGCTATTGTCCACTATGTCACGCATAGGTAGGTATAGACTAGGTGGGGGGTTGCTTGATAAATGGACTTGCTACAGGGAAATAGTGGCACTTAGAAACTACGTATTCGGCAGAAATCGTCACGAACCATCTACCAATAAATTTAAAACACAGAGTTTGTGATTTCCAATAATAGTTTGGCTGCAGTAGCAACGAATGTCTCAGTTGAGCAAAAAAGGTCCCGCAGGCGGGACTTATGCGCCAAGGTGTTACTGTCATGCTAAGAATGTTCTTTTAGCATAAAACAAGTTTTGCATTATGAAGTCAGTAAGCCAACCCAATCTGATACCGCAACACAAAAGTCTTATTTGGCCTCCACATTTCCGTTACCCTGCTTTGGCCTAGAGCAGGGGTAGGGAACCCTGGTCCTGGAGAGCTGCAGGATCAATTAAGTGGGGAGTAACAACTAAAACCAGCAGACCCTGCGGCTCTCCAGGACCAGGGTTCCCTACCCCTGGCCTAGAGGTTACAATCTTGGCTTTCCATGCGTGAGGTCAGTGGTTTGATTCCCGCTTGGCACAAATCATAATTTCTGTTAACCTGCCTTGGCCTACTGGATACAGTATTGGCATTCCATGTATGTGGTCAGCGGTTCAATTCCGGCTTGGTACCAATAGCTAGGTTAATGTTTGGCAAAACTATTGTGCAAATGCTATGCTTCTTTTAATGTTGTTTTCACATTAAGAAACACTTTTTATTGCAAAGGTTAAGAAATATAACAGTATTAACTGTTCACTGTTTCACTTGTACTTAAAAGATGTAAAAGGCCGCCGACATGGCCCAGTAGCTTACGATACTACCGACCAACGAAAGATTTACTGCAGGTCACGTTTACGCAGTTGGCTATGGGAACAAGTATCCATTTGTCAGACACAGAAAATAAGGTTTTCACGCAAAATATGATCTGGTACAGAGCGCGTTATGTAAAAAATCTAATCATAACTGTGCCATTGGCTACATGTTTTGAACTAACATTTCTTTTCAAACATCGTCATTAGTCTCAATCTCACACAAAAGCCGACAAAAACATCTGTCTATGTGTAGGCCTACCTATGTTGTCCTGTTGCGGTTTAGCGGGCAAGATTGCTTGATTCATTTGCCACAAAGAGGATGTGCACTTCAGCTCTGTTCGGTTTTCACACATAACACAATGTCACCATAAAAATGGAGTAGGCTACTAGGAAAATTAAGAATTTACGATAATACGCAAGCCCTTACGGGATTGGGTTTAGATACCATCAATAATGGCAAAAGCCCTGATTAGAAACTAATATTTGCTTTTTGGGTCAACCCTGTCTAGAGTTGTCTACCATTTTGCAGTCTCTGTGTTTGACAAATGCTGCTCATGCCGCTCGGTCCCCGGGAATCGCTGCTTGCAGCTATATTTTTTCGGTAAAATTCCCCTTTAACGCATTTAAGGGTCGATTTACTAAGATCCCAAATAAGGGGTGTTATTTTGCGTGCGCAGCCAAGTATTTTCACATGTTATCATTTCACACTTTGTGGGTAATCGAATAACAGTCATTATGTAAATTACTCCAGCCGCAAACAGCCGTATTTAAATTGCCAGTGAAAAAAACATGTAATGAATGGACATAAAATGTATAAATTAAGCTGGCAGTTTACTTACGAACTGTTTCACGTGATGTCTCGGTTTCTGCTGTGAGTTACAGATGTTCGTCAGGACTGAAATGATCATAACTACTAGCATTACTCAGGCCATTAGTCATTGGCGTGAGACATAAAATCACGTTTCCATCTGATGCTGGGTTTTATTTTGATAAAGTTTTTATTTGGTTTTTTATTCACTGTTTGTTATAATAGACGTTGTATTGCTTGTTTGATTCAAATACTAGTTTGCCTACTCTTGTATTCTGTAACATGATTTGCTTTATGATAAAAATGTATTTATTCTTACTGTTCATTATGTATGTATCCACAAATTCTCTTTTTGTGCATTTTGAGCGTCAGCTAGAATGGGCCAGTTAATTAGCCCCCATTGTTATGTAATCAATCAGAACACACCCGTACATGTCTTGCTACAATGACAGCCGTCATCTTATCGATTGCGCGTCTTTTAATACCTGCTTTCCATTTGTACTAAAATGCACATGCAAATACCTTTCACAAACGTGCTTTCGAGTCAACTGGGCGGGTGGTTCTTAAGATGAGGTGTGGCCAGGATAATTTTTCACGTATTGCTATCTTGAGCCAGCAGAAAGCGCTTGTGCTAAAACCACAACAAACCTGGTCTAAAGTCATGTCAGTTATTTCTATATTATTTTAACAGCGCAATATAAGTGCGTCTACATAGGCATCTGCACAATGCGCGTACACCCTCCTGTCTGTTACACACAGGGGTGCACACAAGCATGCATACAATATATAAGACCACATTGTGAAATAGGGATTAATATTTTTTCTGAAAAAAAATATTTTCTCTCCCGCAATAGACGCAAGTTGTCTCTGCAATCCCAGGGAAATTGGCTTGTTTTAAAGCATTAACAAGTAAAATGCGTTGGTCATATTCCCATAAGCAGGACATTATAAAACATCCATGCATAACAGTAGGCTAAATGTTACTGAGATACAGTACTGTGAAAAAGTCTTAGGCACATGTAAAGAAAATCTTTAAGGTGAAAATCCTTTCAAAAATAATTAAATTAAAGGTTTCTAAACATCAAACAATTCACTACAAAGAACAGTAAACAATAAAAAACAGAATCAAATCAATATTTGGTGTGACCACCCTTTCCCTTTAAAACAGCATCAACTCTCTTCGGTACACTGTTGTTCAGTTTTATAAGAAAATCAGCTGGTAGATTGTTCCAAGCATTTTGGAGAACTTCCCACTGTTCTTCTGCAGAATTTGGCTGTCTCGCTTGCTTCTGTCTGTCCAGGTAATCCCAGACAGCCTCGGTGATGTTGAGAACAGGCCTCTGTGGAGACCATACCATCTGTTGCAGAACTCCTTGTTCTTCTTTTCTCTGATGAAAGTTCAATTAAGTTTTTGGAAAATCTACAATTTTCTCTTTTCTACTGACACACTAATGCAGAAGACAAAAAATAAACATCTAAGAAAAAATCTACATAAAAAATCTAGGGTGCCTAAGACATTTGCACAGTACTGTATATTAGTAACGTTATCAGCAACATTCAGCCTGAAACAATATAACGTTAACCAGTTCATATGAATTATCTTTATGCTAACGTCCGTAGCTATGCCAGAAGAATGGTCAGTGGAAGGCAACAATATGCAGATATTCATTGCAGCATTGGATAACTTAGTGAACTATGAATCCCACAATAAAGTTGTCATTACATTGTAAACAATCGTGTCTATTTTCATTATGTTCGCGCTGTTTACCAGCTGTAGGTCTATGCAGTTATTCTGGCTACAACTTAGAAAGTAGAAATGGAGCCGGTGATTAATCAATAAAAACTTGACGTTACTACACCCATAACCGAAATCATTTTGAAAATGCAAATTTAGGCTATATGACTAAATACATGGATTTGTCTGCATTAGCCTACATTAGTCTTGCTCTTGTTTGGATGCTTAAAGTAGCATTACACAGCAAGGGTCACAGTACAACAAAAAACTGGGTAACTAAGATAGTCAATGTAGCTACAGTAGGCTACTGGCGTAACATGACACTAACGTTAATAAACAATACGATATTCGTATGTGCCGGAGTAGCTACTGTATAAATTGACGTTACTGTAAATTGATGGTATGCTACTGTAGGCTACCAAGGGTATAACGTGATCTAATGTTACCAAGTGCGACGCTAGCTAACTGGGTTGATATACAGCTAGCAAGTAGCCTAAGTTGGAACTGGGGACTGCAAATATTCATGTTTTTCTTTTAGTATTGCTGTGTCTATTACTAACACCATCATTATCTGGCTTAGTTTAACTTTACAGTTTAATTGTAATTGTAACGTTATGTAATTTAATAGCTTGCAAATTGCATCGCAATTCACATATTTGCAAAGATAGCTAAAGTTAGCTACATCGTTAAGCTAGATCTCACAACTGTGGTCCGCCATTAAGACGGCAAATTTTTGATATTGGGACCTTTTTCTCAAAAGTAATTATGGGAATTATTCCGGTCAGAGCCTTTGGTCAGAGCACGTATGCACACTTCAGATTTTGGGAAAACGGAGCACGCATACGAGTACTTTATCTGTCTTCCGCACTACCGTATGTCAGTTTGGACTCACACTCCAAGATGGATTGCATGCTCGCTATGCGTGCTCGGAGCATGGAAGTATGCGGTTTGGGACACAGCCAATATCTTGCTGGACAGCTGAACTCCTGTTCCGGATGGCTAGACATTATGTCAATCATCAGGATGAGAACGCGCACACGAGCATGCTTGACTGAAATACTTCAGTGAGTGCTTCACAGGTGGGCTCAAAAACGTGTCATAATCAACAATTATCCAATCGTGTCTTATAAAGTCGCCCATTGATTTCCAATGGGCCGGCAATAATAATAATAATAAAACTTAAGAATAATAGTAGTGTGGTTTGCTATTGCAACCACACTAATTAAGTGAAAGCAATACAGAAGAACATCTCACGTAACAAATTGTAAATGGCGTTCAGAATAAGTCATGTGATCTGGTTTTATACCTTCCTTTATCGGTCATTCCATAACCAAGGTTTGATAAAAATAAAAAAAAACTTTAATACACAAAAGCTCAAATTTTTCTGTTTTGATTTTAAAAAAGTTTGCGTTTCTCTTTGTTTGAATAAATGATTATGGTAATTTATGGAATTTACTTTTTTTTTTTTTTTTTTACTCATACCAAAAGCATTTTAAGAGAGAAACTGGAGTTTCTTATCCTGATCAAGAGATATTTTTAAAAGCACTGCATATTTTCGAAAAGGATCAGAATCAGTCTTGCTTTTTGACAGGTGAAAGTCATTCCAATTGAAATAATACTAGATTGTTAAATGGAGGATTCCAAAATCCAGATAATTTAGCACCAGATGAATAGGTTTAAAAAGACAGGCCCAAGATTTTATTCTTGAGCTTCATCCAGCCCCTTTCCCCCACAAATGAGTTAATGTTTTGACAATTATAAACCTGTTCACTTCGGGTGGAAATTATAGTATGACATCTTATATGCATGAAAAAAAATTTCTCCTGTCTGACAATTAAAGATTTGGCCTGTTTTAATGTGAAAATGGAAGGAAGCACAAACTGCAAATGTACATAAATAATCGTAAACCTCCTTCATATACTTGCTAGAAGTGTCATTTTGAGACCGTTTTAGCTGCCCCATAGAAGTGAATGGAGAGCGACAAATACCCTATTCTGGATTATCACCCCAGGGGAGCACAGAGCAACTAATGAACATATTTCGCCACCATTTGGACTCATATCATGGCCAGGTAACTACACAACCCAAAGTTCTACCAAAGTTCAATTTTGCTGTAATGTACCTTGATAAATAGCCCAACAGACACATTTGAGATCACACACATTTATTAAGCACAGGATTGTCAAAAGAATAAGCATTTTGGAGCAAGCTTGGAACGTATGGCACTTTTTACAGAGAATTGTTACAAAGACACAAAGAAAATTGGGCACAGTCTAAGCACAAGAAATTATTTACTAGCTACCATTAGCTCAGCCTCACTTGACTTGTCAGTCACTTGCCCCCTATGGCAAGCCGTTTTAACATTTAATCATGTTCCATAGCTAGCTAGATCATATGGCTAGCTAGTTAACTAGCTAGGTCGTAAGCGCAGCTAGTTAACTAGCTAGGTGGCACAAAGGCCACCTAGTTAACTAGCTAGGTGGCACAAAGGCCACCTAGTTAACTAGCTAGGTGGTACAAAGGCCATCTAGTTAACTAGCTAGGTGGTACAAAGGCCACCTAGTTAACTAGCTAGGTGGTACAAAGGCCACCTAGTTAACTAGCTAGGTGGTACAAAGGCCACCTAGTCAACTAGCTAGGTGGTAAGGACAATTTTACAACCTAGCTAGCCAACTAGCTGAGGCCAAAAGTCTTGTAAAACCTATGGGGGAAATGCCAGCTAGTTAGCTAGCTGTGTTTTAAAACATGGTTTACGACCTAGCTTGTTAACTAGGTGGCCTTTGTACCACCTAGTTAGTTAACTAGGTGGCCTTTGTACCACCTAGCTAGTTAACTAGCTAGATGACATTTCTTATTTTTAGCGACCTAGCTAGCTGTGCACAAAAGCCAGTTAGGTAACTAGCTGCCAACTGTTTTTTAGCTAGTTAACTAAGTTAGCTGGCTTTTGTGCACAGCTAGCTAGGTCGCTAAAAATAAGAAATGTCATCTAGCTAGTTAACTAGCTAGGTGGTACAAAGGCCACCTAGTTAACGAGCTAGCTAACTAGACGGAATTTCCCCCATAGGTTTTTACAAGACTTTTGGTCTCAGCTAGTTAGCTAGCTAGGTTGTAAAATTGTCCTTACCACCTAGCTAATTAACTAGGTGGCCTTTGTACCACCTAGCTAGACTAGTTAGCTAGCTGCGCTTACGACCTAGCTAGTTAACTAGCTGGCCATACGATCTAGCCAGCTACGAAACACGATTAGACTCAATGTTAAAACGGCTTGCCATAGCCCCCAGTATATTATGCATTCAGCAGCAGGCTATTCAGGCTTCGATTTTATCCCGTTTTGAAATGTCATCGTTTCAACAATAAAGAAAGCAGTATAAAATCAGCAGAGCAGTTATTGCGATGCCTCAAACCGTAATCTAAGGTCAGCTAACAGTAAATTACTGCAGAACTGTGATCAGTGAGCTGGAGGTTAGCTAATGTTGACTTACCTCCAAGTGCTTTTTAAGATTAGAAGTTGAGTCCTTTGATGCCGACAGTGTCTTGATTGCTGGAAGACACAAGGTACACTGGACCGACATATTTTTCCCATGGTCTTCTTTAAATTGGAAATGGTGTCGATAACGCCAGGAATTGAAAGCCGACTTTTCTTCCTCCATCTTGTTACTTAGTGTGGGCGCGCGGTTTTTTTTTTTAAACGCATTTTTTTGTTTGTTCTGTCAGCGGCGGTAGTTTTCGTGAGTTGTGTGATGAGGTGTGAGAATTTCATGCTGTAGCTTTAGTAATGAATATCAGCTCATTAATGTTTGTAAGGAAAACTTTCCACCAATAATTCCAATAAGTATTCCAAAATGTATTCACTTCAGGTTTATAAAAGTAACTATATTCAGATTACTCATTTTTCAGATATAACGCGAGCTGAATACAGTTACTTGATTTTTGTATTCTGATTACGTAACGCCGTTACATGTATTCCGTTACAGTGTAGAGTTGGGAATTTGTTGTTTTTGTATTGAATGTACTGTAGCCTACTTGATGTAGGCTATCCAATGGGTTCACCCAGTTTCTTGTTTTAGCAACCCAGTATTTGCCTGTTTCTTAATCCTACATGGAACATAAACCCGAATCCCACATCTTGATAGAAAAGCAAAAGGAGCTCATTTGTTGACGTCTTTTCTTGAAGGTTTCAGATTCAACCCCTGTCCCCTAGCTGTCTAATGAGTTCAGCTAGCTTATCACAGCCACATCAAACAGCATTTCTGGGTCGATCCAAAACAGGCTTTCGTGGTTACCGTAACGGTCTAGGTAGATTAACTACCCACCATACTCCACCCAGTTTGGCAATCCCAATGAATTTACTGTTTCTATGGACCTGTGTGTTCCTATGTCTAGCATGAACCCAAATTCCACAAGAGCTTCTTTCTTTACTTGAAGATTCCAGATTAAACCCCTCCCTCCCAGCAGTCTGATGTGTTCAGGTAGCTTATCACAGCCACATCAAACAGCATTTCTGGGTAGATCCAAAACAGGCTTTCATGGTACCCACCATACTTCACCCTGTTTGGCAACCCCAATGGATTTACTGTTTCTATGGACCTGTGTGTTCCTATGTCTAGCATGAACAGAAATCCCATAAGAGCTTCTTTTTCTTGAATATTCCAGATTCAACCCCTCCCTCCCAGCTGTCTAATGTGTTCAGATAGCTTATCACAGCCACATCAAACAGCATTTCTGGGTCGATCCAAAACAGGCTTTTCAACGGTCCGGGTAGATTAACTACCCACCATACTTCACCCTGTTTGGCAATCCCAAATATTTTATCACAGCCACATCAAACAGCATTTTACGGTTCCGATGGCCCTATGTACTGATTGCTTTGCTCATTCCTTCAACCTGGAGGATTCAACCTGTGTGTGTGGGTGTGTGTGTGTTTGTGCACGCACGCACGTCAGACATGTTAGTTGCAAGTCCCAAGTCTCCTTCTTTTCTCTCATCCAGTCGATGTTCCAGCTCCTAGAATAAATTAAACTTCAAGTAGATTTCAATTTCAATATTAGCAATGTATCGTATATTATCCAAGTAAAAATTAATACATACGATTCCATATGCTGTCTGTACTGTTTTTAGCTCTTCCTTCCCCAGACCCTAGCAAGAAATTATCTAATTTTCTTTGCACAAGATCTCTCTTCCTTTCCATTCTCCTCTTCAGGTAGGTACCCCTCGTCCTCTTTCTTCGCTCTTCTGAAGAAAGATGAGAATCTCTCTGTGTTTTTCTTTATGTCCACCTGCGGTTCTGGCTCCAAAGTTAGATCATCCATTAACGGAAGCTTTGGTGTTTTCAGCCAGATTACTTCCTCCTCCATGTCCACTAACTCCATCATCGCTATAATTTTCTTCCTCTCCTGCTCCATCTGCTGGCTCTTCATCCTTAAGGTTCTCTCCATTTATTCCTTCTTAAAATTCACTTGCTCCTCCTTCAGTAAGTTGTTTTTCTTCCTCAAATATCTTCCCTTCTCTCTCCATCTTCTCTTTTTCAGCCTCCATCTTTTCTCTCTCTAAATGCCATTTTTCCTCAATTTCCACTTGCTGCAGCTCCATCTTCTGTCTGCTCCAGTCCCAAAGTTCTCTCTCCAAACTGAACTTTTCCTCCATTTCCTTCTTCTCTATTTCCATCTGTTTAATCTTCATTGCCATGTTGTACTCAACATCTCCCTGCGTTTTCAGCGCCAGCTTAAACAGTGCCACCTCTCCCTTCAATTCTTCTCTTTCCTCATTCATCTCTGCCTCGAGGCAGTCTCTCTGCTTCTTCATTTCTTCTTTCTCTTTAAGAATCTCTGCATTTTTTTCATTATTGTTCTTAGTCCAATGTAGTGCTCTTCCAGTTTGCCATTAAAATACTGTGTTCTGCATTCATATTTAGCTATCTAAACCTTAGGCATTTCATTAGTTGCCACTCAGCAATATAAATTTGCAATAGCATTAAAATCATTTAGGTAGCTCTTTATATCGTAAACCCTTCTGTGTAAAATCGCCTTTCCATTGTGACGTTATGTAAGAATGTCAAGCACTGGTTCAGCAAGTCCTTCTGCGTAACATCTCTTTTCCACTGTGACGTCATGTAAGAACGTTATTAGTAATTCATGCAATGCTGTCCAAAAAGTGACACAATGTGGAGTCATAATAATAATAACTAGAAAGGTCACTCGGAGAGCGCATCCCTCCGCCCATGCTGCATGTTGATGCATGTACCGTAAAATCAGGTATACATTGATAAGCAGTTGGAATTAGTTTTGAAGATTTGTTGGGATTATTGAAGTGCTTTTACTACTGACTCTGCAGGGGAAGCTCATACCATGGGCAGACAGAGTATGTATGGGTAAATATTTTCCATGTCAAAATGAAATGAAAACTAGTTAAATATGACAGGACTGACAGCAGTAATCTTGCATGGTGTTTGATCCATTTGTCCTTCTTTGTAGGCTATCAGAGATCATTTAGTAGGCCTAGAGTATAATAAAATCTCAATAGAAGATACATTTTGACAATTAACTGGGAATCAGTTTGAACGGGTGCTACCAGCCTGATCACGTGACCTCACATTCAGTTTCACTCCCATATCAGTCTGGTAGCACCCGTTCAAACTGATTCCCAGTTAATCACAACCGTTTAACTAATATGAGGCAGGGCTAATACGATGATTGTACCCACATGACTAACCCACGTTTCATTGCTCAGATTGGTTGTAGGTCTATCCAATTCCGTGCAGAATCATTTTGGTCTGCAATTGTTGATAAGGTCCCTTGGAAATCCAAAATGAATCGAGTTTCCAGTCAAACCCCATTAACTTTTTTCGAATTGGGCTTGGCGAAGCCAGGCTAATGTCATTATATAAAAATTTGTACATCTAATGTTCTTTTAACAATGTGAACAGAGTTCAATTGGCCATATTTAGCTAGCTAACTAACTAGCGTTTTTTACCTTTCTGTTGTGTGCGCAGGTAGTTCCCTGCAGCACCAACAGACAGAAAAAAAATGGAGCCACATTGGCTACGTTAACCATGAGAGTTCTGATTCACTTTAACAATACATTTTCAAGTTATTTAATACTGGTTAGGCTAACGTTACCAAGCGTAACAAGCCTACAAGGTGCGTGGCTAGCTAGCCTAGAAGCTAACGCCGTTGTAATAATGTTACTATTTTGGTCACCTTCCTAAGCCAGTACACCCAAGTTCACTACTTCTAGCTAGCGAGGTTGCCTGATTCACTTTAACAATACATTTTCAAGTTATTTAATACTGGTTAGGCTAACGTTACCAAGCGTAACAAGCCTACAAGGTGTGTGGCTAGCTAGCCTAGAAGCTAACGCCGTTGTAATAACGTTACTATTTTGATCACCTTCCTAAGCCAGTACACCCAAGTTCGCTACTTCTAGCTAGCGAGGTTGCCTGACTAGCTAGCCTATTTAAGCTTATCAGTTAATTGATGATGGCTTGAATAGGCTACTTCTATAGCCTATCCGTTAACCGGAACTCCGCTGGTCAATCACATCGGGGGTTATGTCAGAAAACGGGTTTACTGGAATCTCTGAGTTTGCTAACCCTGAGATTGAATTGAATTAATCTCAGGGTTAGCAAACTCAAAATTTTCACTAAACCCGCTTTCTGGAATACTCCCCCGAATAGTCAGTTACATCAACTACCCAAATCGGCTAGGCTACCAATAACACAGAGAAAGGGACCACTTCACGTGAACAGAAACATGTAGCGTAATACTACAATATGGTTATTATTACCTTATATTTTCCAAGTACCTCGAATGTCGAACGTAGAGCTGTTCCTGTTGTATCCAGCAGACTAGATGTAGTTTTTCTGAAAGAGCAAACTATTTATGCTCCGGGGTTTTAAACTTTAAAGTTTAAAGTTGAGGACTAGTTGAGGACTAGAAGAATGGGCAATGTAAGGCATATATTCTATTTACTAAACGAAAAGGCCAAAATTATTACACAAAAATAGAAAAACTGTTTGTGGGCTTCAGTTGCTGCCCACGTTTCACTGCCTCACTGCCTGACACCATCTAGTGGTCAAAATCACTAAACATGGCGGCGCCCCCATTGCAAAACATTGTAAATGCGTATATATTTATATTTATTTCGAAAACCACTGATCAAATCCGCTCCAAAATGTAATGGGTTCGTCCTTGGCCCATACTAAACATACATACTATACTACACACAAATTGGTCAGGCAGTTTTTACGTAATCCTGCCCACAAACAAACAAACATACAAACAAACAAACAAACTCACCCACACCACCGAAAACATACCCTTCCGCCCCCAGCAGGAATAAAAGCCGTGTCCAAATAGATGATTGTAGTTGTAGGTAGTACTGTCTAGGCCAGAGGTGGGCAACGAGGGCCGTATCTGTTTCTGGTTTTCATGCCAACTTCTGGCCTTAATTACCTAATTAGCCATAATATATACGCCATCTGACATTTTATCTACAATTCTTAATAAGCGCATGAATGACAGCCGAAGACTTCTTGTGTCCCTATATGAAACATTTTAATGTGATCTAATCTACCAGTGTTGGTGTAAACAGCCAATTAGCTCATTTTGCTGGGGTAATTGGTGGGAACAAAAACCTGCATACACACCGGCCCTCCAGGACTGGAATTGCCCACCCCTGGTCTAGGCCGTTTGTTAAACACCTTGGTAGAGTGATCGCCTAATTATCTTCGAAAAGGGCACAGCTTTTTTCAGTCTGCTTCGATAACCTCATTTCCACCTGGGAACGGCCATGCATGAATGAAATACAGCGGTGAAGGCTCTCTCACCCTAGTGCAATAGCCTTGGCTATTCTGTTAGTGGTGCTGCGTGTGATGACGGTTCCTGCCTGGGAAGTGC
This sequence comes from Synaphobranchus kaupii, assembly GCA_029718625.1. Lineage (NCBI taxonomy): Eukaryota > Metazoa > Chordata > Actinopteri > Anguilliformes > Synaphobranchidae > Synaphobranchus > Synaphobranchus kaupii. Next base: position 22,094,121 of record CM056380.1, read on the forward strand.
TTGTGTGGAAATATCACGTAGGCTATAGACCCATTTCTTATTGGTAAACAGAAGAGGATGCGCGCCCAACCCTGGGGCAAAATGTGTATCATCTTGGCAGGATATCACAATGCGGCAGGCTTGATCATCAATTAAATTAAATTAAAAAATTTTTGTATAGCGCTTTTTACAGAGCACTGTCGCAAAGACGCTGTAGGCCTACAGAGAAACAACGATTTAACGTAGCCTACTAAGTGCATCTAATTTTGTGTCTGGTTCTTTTATTTCACTTTCATCTTGGCAAACCAATACAAATGAATTAGCGTTAGTCTTATTACATTACATTACATTACAATCATTTGGCAGACGCTTTTATCCAAAGCGACGTACAATAAGTGCATATTGAAGGTCATTGACGCGACTACAAAGCAAATCCGACAAAGCACAGCTTTCTCACAGCGTAGGAGCTATCCCTAGTAATAAACATGAGAAGTACACACAGTCAGCTATACATTCTGAACTATAGAATAACCAAAAAACACAAGTTAAATAGAAAACAGGAAGCGAATACTATAGAATGGCCCTATAGGTATAATTTTAGTCGAGGTGGAGTCTGAAAAAGTGCGTTTTCAGACCACGCCGAAAAACAGACAGTGTTTCAGCTGAGCGCAGCAGAGTGGGGAGTTCATTCCACCACTGGGGAGCTAGGGTGGAAAAGCTCCGCAGACGGGACGAGCGGGAGCCTTTAACACGGAGGGAGGGAAGTGCAAGTTGCCCTGCAGCAGCAGAGCGAAGTGGTCGAGCAGGAGCGTAGTGCTGGATTAAGTCCTGTAGGTAGGAGGGGCCTGACCTTTTGGCTGCAGTGTAGGCCAAGGAAAAAAATTATTAAGTTTAAACTCTGAATACACGTGTCTTGCAGACGCCTCCTTTTCATCAAATCTCCACCCCGCGCGCGTAATCAGGGGTGCTGCCAGGGATTTTGGGCCCCATGAAAAGATCTTGCAATGGGCCCCGCCACCCTTGCACAATTACTGTAACCACACCTCCAGAAGCTAATAATCCACCCATTGGTTTTAAATACTAACATTTCATTGACTGTCATTTTAACACTGAAGTTACAATGACATTACATGACTATCATTTAGCACTGGTAGTCACCTTAACATTGCCTGTCTTTTTCGACAGTAGCATTACAATGGCTATCACTTTGGCTGTCAATTACACTCAATCAAGTAGGGGGTCTGGTACACCCCCAGAAGATTTATAATTTACAAAAGCTCATTTCATGCATTTTTGTGACTTTTGAGAGATAATATAACAGTGTTTCCCATAACAGTAAACAATAGCGGCACACCACCACACCAAGAATCTGTCCGTTGCTACTGTATTATGTAGGCTGTACCTGACAATAAACTACAGTAGGCCTATGCATATACTCTCATTTCATACCAATGACCTAAAGCTTACCCAGCTCAATCTCCAAAGGTTGAACATGAATAAAATGTATCCATTAGTTAAACTCTGCTTCTGCTTTTTTATACTGAAAAAAAGATAGAAAACAATGAGTCAGAAACATTTTTTTAAATTCTGAGGTTAGGGTTAGACCACTGGCCTCTCACATGGCGTTTTTGTTCCATGTTATATCACTACATTTTATTTTTCTTTCTTTTGTAAATCTTTTTGATTGTCTGATTATGAACAACTCTAGGTTTGGCTATAATTATATAAAATAGCCTTAATGGTATGGGAAACATTGCATGCACATCATTATTGATCTTCGGAAATTAAAGGTATTCCAGTTACAATACAGCGTTAGCCTATGTAAACACCTTATTCCGAAAAGCAAAACCCGCTGGAAAATCCTCAAAAATATGCAAAAAGCTGAATAAATAAATAAATAGGTTGCACATGCATAATAACCTACAAATGAAAAGCATGTAGGCTTAACAACATGTTATTCGGTTTACAGCGACACAATCTGTGCATGTAGCCTACAGATTCTGAATGTGTTTCAGGTGTTGAAGTTAGCCAGCTAATTTACGGTAAAAATGAATAAATAAATGTTGCAGCAAGCACGCAACCCTCAGTTCTGGTCCGATGAGGAGACAAATCTTAAATTCTGTATTAAAAGAAAAAAATCATTGTGCAGTTGGACGACAGAAAACCTTGAAATAGTGATTTGTTTAAGGATGTAGCCTGTAGCAGACAAAATGAAAGATCCTGAGTTCAGTAAAAAAAAACAAATGAAAAATAGGTGGAAAACGTTGTATTATAGTTAACTGTTTTGTCATTCAAGATAGTGTTGCTCACCTCCTTCAGTTGGGAGTAGAACTGGTTCATTGGGTGGGGTATGGAGTGACTGGGGTTCTGAGCCTGAAGTTGAAACTGTTGGGCCTGGCACCAGGGACAACTGATTTAATAGGCCTATGAATAGCTTGCTAAATGCTTGCCGGCGTTTAATAGATTTCGGCTAAAAGAGCAAAATGGAAAGACTCAGAATTTTCTAAGTGAAGATATGAAGTAGGCTAGCATGCATATTTCACTATGGAATTAGATAACATGTTAATTTGCACCCCTCACGGATTTCCTTTGTGAAACATTGGGTGATGTACTGTTGCCCACTCTTTTCTGACTTTCCATTTGTGGAACCCTAATTTTACTTGAGGAAGATACAAGATGACACTGTTTGTATTAACCATAGAACTGCGGTATTAACTCAAAATTTAAAAAAAATGTACCTAATGTTCTAATAATTTTTTAGGACCCCTGTCAGTCAGGGGCCCTTAGAATCGTCCCCCATACGTCGCCCCTGAATGGTCTAGTGAAGCAGTCAAACACTGTGCCTCACTGAAGTTAATTTTAAAAGGGGTGGCGCTGTTTTTCATGATACAAGGAATATTTTTTAATCTAGGACTAGATTTAGCTGTAAATTATGCTGGAACAGTATGGAATACGTGGTTGGTAAAATGGCTCTAAGTCATCAAGGGTCTGAGGTATCAAACAAGCCTCAAACCATCACTCTGCTCACAGATATGCAGTAGATATGGATGGATCACTTTAAGGGTTGTTTCTCCTGACAAATTTTCCTATTGAAAATAAGTCAGGAGAAGAAACCATTCAAGTTATCCATCCATATCTACTGTATTTCTGGCAGCAAAGTGATGGTTTAAGGCTTGTTTGATACGTCAGACCCTTGATGACTTAGAGCCATTTAGCCAACCATGTGTTCCATACTGTTCCAGTGTAAATTATAGCTAAATCTAGTCCCACCCCCCAATTCCCATAGAGATCCATTCAAATGCAGAGACATTTAGTATCGCTTGTAAGAGTACCAGAAAATAAGATATCAAGAGTCTTTTGATGTTGTTGGGTCACAGACATCAGGAAGTCATGGCATGCAAAGATATGCGACCAAATATTAAAAATGATTTTATTCAATATATAAATGCAGGGGTACCAATAATTGTGGCCAACGTGGTTTTGTTAAAAATAATTATTTCTTGATGAGGGATTTTTTTTTCTCATAATAAATGAATGTCAATTAAAGGTTGGATTTTTCTCATTTTTTCAGTGTGAGATTAAGCTAATTCACCAAACGGTGAATTTTTTATAACCCTTTTTACCCATCTTTACCAGGGGTACCAACAAATTTGAGCACGTCTGTATATACAATGCCCTCCACTATTATTGGCACCCCTGGTAAAGATGAGTAAAAAGGGTTATAAAAAATTGAATTAGCTTAATCTCACACTGAAAAAATGTGAAAAATCCAAGTTAATTTATTATGAGAAAAAAATATCCCTCATCAAGAAATAATTATTTTTAACAAAACCATGTCGCCACGGTGGTACAGCGGTAAAAGCTCTGACTTTCAGTACCGGTCCTGCCAGATCCCAGCATGGCCGGTGCCTAGAGGGACTAGCAATTGGCGGTGAAAATTCACGGTGAAATTTGTCGCGCATACAAGGGCCTCGGGCGGGTTGGATTGCGGTCAGGAGCTCGAGGAGACGCGCCCTGTAGAGGACGTGGCGCCCACCTTCCTACTACCGGCTGACGGGGTTCTGCAGAGGCGATTTCAGCGGTTGCAACATGGGGGGGAAATTGAATAATATAATTGGCTACCAAAATTGGGAGAAAAAGGGGGGAAAATCTTAAATAAATTTAAATAAAAACCATGTGTGCCACAATTATTGGTACCCCTGTATTTATATTTAGAATAAAGTCATCATTTTTAATATTTGGTTGCATATCCTTTGCATGCCATGACTTCCTGATGTCTGTGACCCAACATCAAAAGACTCTTGACATCTTGTTATTCTGGTACTCTTACAAGCGATACTAAATGTCTCTGCATTTGAATGGATCTCTATGGGAATTGGGGGGTGGGACTAGATTTAGCTATAAATTACACTGGAACAGTGTGGAACACATGGTTGGCTAAATGGCTCTAAGTCATCAAGGGTCTGACGTATCAAACAAGCCTTAAACCATCGCTCTGCTGCCAGAAATACAGTAGATATGGATGGATAACTTGAAGGGTTTCTTCTCATGACTTATTTTTCCATAGAGTTCAAAAGGAATATTTGTCAGGAGAAACAACCCTTAAAGTGATCCATCCATATCTACTGCATATCTGGCAGCAGACTGATGTCTTCTATTCGTAAATTGCAGTTTCTGATAGGGTGAGACTTCAGGAGGCATTTTGCTTCGAAGGAAATTATGAAGGATGCACATAACCAATATACGTACAGTCAAGCCGGAAAGTCTGCACACTCCTTTCACCTTCTCCACGTTTTATTACGTTATAGACATATTCTACAATAGATTGAGTTCATTTTTTGTCTCAAAATTCTACACAAAATAGCCCATAATGACAAAGTGAAAACAGGTTTTTTGCTAATTTATTAAAAATCAAAATGTAAAATATCATATGTACACAAGTGTGCACACCCTTTGATATGACACTCAAAAGTGAGCTGAGGTGCATTTTGTTTCCACTGATACTGCTTGAGATGTTTCTACAACTTAATTGGAGTCCACCTGTGATAAATTCAATTGATTGGACATGATTGGGGATTGCCAACACCTGCCTATATAAGGTCCCACAGTTGACAGTGCATGTCAGAGCAAACTCCAAGCCATGGGGTCAAAGGAATTATATGCAGACCTCAGAAACAGGATTGTGTCAAGGCATAGATCTGGAGAAGGGTACGGAAAAATCTCTGCAGTTTTACAGGTCCCAAAGAGCACAGTGGCCACCATCATTCGTAAATGGAAGAAGTTTGGAACCACCAAGAATCTTCCTAGACCTGGCCGCCCGGCCAAACTGAGCAATCGGGGAAGACGGGCCTTAGCCAGGGAGGTGAGCAGGAACCCGAGGGTCACTCTGACAGAGCTCCAGCGTATCCTTGTGGAGATGGGAGAACCTTGATCAGAAGATCAACCATCCAGGCAGCACTCCACCAATCAGGCCTTTATGGTAGAGTGGCCAGACGGAAGCCCCTCCTTAGTAAAAGGCACATCACAGCCCGCTTGGAGTTTGCCAAAAGGCACCTAGAGGACTCTCAAACCATGAGAATCAAGATTCTCTGGTCTGATGAAACCAAAATTGAACTTTTTGGCCTGAATACCAAGCGTCACGTCTGGAGGAAACCAGGCACCGCTCATCACCTGGTTAATACCATCCCTACAGCATCATGATGTGGGGATGTTTTTCAGCAGCGGGAACGGGGCGACTACTCCTGATAGAGGGAAAGATGAATGCAGCTAAGTACACCGAGATCCTTGAAGAAAACCTGCTCCAGAGCGCTCTGGACCTCAGACTGGGGCGAAGGTTTACCTTCCAACATGACAACGACCCGAAGCACACAGCCAAGAGAACAAAGGAGTGGCTTCGGAGAAGGTCTGTGCATGTCCTTGAGTGGCCCAGCCAGAGCCCAGACCTGAATCCAATTGAACATCTGTGGAAAGAGCTGAAAATGGCTGTGTACCGACGCTCTCCATCCAACCTGACGGAGCTTGCAAGGATATGCCAAGAGGAATGGGCAAAAATGTCCAGAAACAAGTGTGCCAAGCTCGTAGCTTCTTTCCCAAGACGCCTTGAAGCTGTAATCGCTGCCAAAGGTGCAGCAACCAAGTATTAGGCTAAGGGTGTGTACAGATATGTAACCCCTAAATAACCTATTTTTGTCAGTAAAATAAAATTGCATATTTTCTAAAAACCTGTTTTCACTTCGTCATTATGGGCTATTTTGTGTAGAATTTTGAGACAAAAAATGAACTCAATCTATTGTAGAATATGTCTGTAACGTAATAAAATGTGGAGAAGGTGAAAGGAGTGTGCAGACTTTCCGGCTTGACTGTATCCATGGCCCCAGTGTATTATTCATACCCCCAATTGCCATTAAACAGTACCAATTGCAGGGAAAAAAAGCCTAATCACTGGAGCAAATTATGAATGACAGGATTAGGGTCTGTCTGCATATTCCTCTTAACTCCTTGTGTGCGTGTGCGTTTGCTTGTGTGCGTGTGTTGATGTTGACATGTTTCTGGGTTCTGTCCACAGAACCTGTCATCCACCATCCTACTGGAACACCTGCATGCCCCAGTAGGGCTGGACATTTCGTACAGGTCCAAATGCAGCGATGGCATCCACACCCCCTGGCAGAGGAATGGCGAGTGCAGAAATGTCAGGATCAACGAGCAGGTTTGCCATCTTCTGCCGCTAATGAGCACCCTCTGCTGGTGAATGATCCTCACTCTTAACTTTCATATGAATCTGCATGTTAGTTGTTCCGCCCATAAATATTAATACTGTACCTGTCAGAGGTGTGTAAGAGACTCAGGCGCAGACAGTACGTAAAAAATAAACCGAAGTTTATTTTGGGTCGAAACCCAGGGATGAGGCGAAGACGTAGTCAAGGAGACAGACAGAGATCAAAAACCAGGAAGTCACAAAAACACAATCCAAAAGACGAGGGCTGTGTTCGGAATCGCTCCCTATTCACTCCCTCCCTATACACTACTTAGGGAATCTACATAGGGCACTAGATAGGGATTCACTGGTGGAAAAGAAGGAGGCGATTTCGGACACTACATAATCTGAATAGGTTACTTAGCAACGCGCGACGCTTGCGTGACAGCGGTCACCGGCTTGGTGAGAAAGCATGCAAGAAACGATAAAAAAGTTTTTTTTTTGTTGTCTCGTTGTACGTATATAGGTAAGTTAGGTAACAAGGTAGCTAAATTAAGTTGCATTTTCCATTAAACAGTAATAATTGTTAAATAAAAAAAATAGTTAACACTTTATAATATATTTAATCTACTGCGTTTATTTATATTTCAGTTATAAAACCGATTAAACTGATTTAATATAGGCTACAAGATGAAACTTGCATTTATATTTACATTTGTAGACGAGCGCAGGCTCAGCCATCGCCATCCTGACAAAAAAATATCTCCGTTCATGGTGTACATCGTTTGTACCCTACATTTTGTGGTGCATTGTGGGGGATATTGAGTGGACTATTTAGGGTGCCAAATTGACATTTTGAATTTTGGACACCCTACAAAATGGCCGATACCCTAAATAGTGCACCATATAGTGAATAGGGAGCGATTCTGAACACAGCCGAGGTCAAAAAACAGAATCAAAATGTCAGGAGCGGGGACTAACAAGCCAACGAGCAAACGAGAAACAGGTGAACCACATAGGTAATCAAGGGCTGAGACGAGAGGCGGGGCTGACACAATGGGGAAGTGAAAACACAAGCACATAGATGGGAGACGGAGAATGAAAACAAAAACACACGAACAACACCGAACATGACCAAAAACGAAGTAACAGAAAATACAACACAGACTCAAATACTGACAGTAACACACAATTTGAACTTTACATTCTTACTGTTTGCCATTATGTGTTACAATGGTTTTGCTTTATTTTGGCTATTATTACTGTTCTGCAAAGGGTTGGGTATCGAAAAACGACTGAAATTAGTGGTGTGCCGTTCGTGAACGATTAGTTCCTTTTGAACGAATCCATTTGGTGAACGAAAGGGCGGCAGTGTATAATGGTTAAGGAACTGGCCTTGTAACTGAAAGGTTTCAGGTTCGATTCCCAGGTAGGAGACTGTCGTTGTACCCTTGAGCAAGGTACTTAACCTGAATCACTTCAGTATATATCCAGCTTTATAAATGGATATTTGTAAATAATTCGCGAACGAGAGGAATCAGTGAATTTCGTACACTCTGGATAAGAGTGTCTGCTAAATGCCTGTAATGTAAGGCTAACTGACTCACCGCCATGTCCGGATTCGTTCCTTTAGTTCCTCTCTCAATTGCGAGCTTCCCATTCGCGGAAGTTGCAGCTACTCCTATTTAACAAGCCATTAGCCAATGGTAGCATTGATCCACTTGCTGTCTGAGCCCCTCCCGTCTGTGTGTGACCGAGAGCGGTGGAAAGTTACGTGAACGAGAGGAACGAATCCGTGAAGGAACCATACATGCTGTCGTGACGTTCACTGGGTCCGGATTCTCCCGAGTTTGGCACAATAATATGTCGCTGCAGCTCCGAGCGTCCTTTCCCTCATCTTCGTATTGCACTGAACACTTGCCTGAGTATAATTAAACGCATTTAGCTTTCTAAGCGCCCTGCTACATCTGAGAAACACTAGGCTATAGCTCTTTGCGTGAAGCAAATAAAACTTAAACGAAAGAGTAGCCTACATTTTCAGTAGGATGCATTATTGCATTTCCCAATGTAGACGTCACATTTTTTAAAGACAGAGTCACACATTAAGTCATGGCTACAAAATTCCGAATCGCCCTATCTAGCCTACTATGTCCTGTGTAGCCTACAAGCATAGCCAGCTCTTTAATGACATGCAGTAGCTATGCGATATACTCCATATTATCAGTGAAAATCCCGAAATATATCATTTAAGTAGGCTACACTACATTTAGAGAACATTATAAATATAACATGATATAGCCTAACATCTAGAAGATAGCCTGCACATTTATAAGAAATTGTCCCACACTGATTAGGCTATGATCTTTTTTAATAAAATAAAATAGCCTATAGATTAAAACCTTTAGTAGCTAATTGGCTATTTAGTAACTCGCCCCAGGCCACCAATTTACAAACTAACTTGCCTAAATTGCAAACCCGATGCATTTATTTAAAAATGTAGGCTAAATATTTCGAGAAGATATGTGAATAACATAATAACAATGGATGCTAGGCTATTGTAGGAATTCACCTACAAAGGGCAGTAGTAGTTTAATTTCTGAGCAGTTTTTCAATTTCAAGTTGGGTTCTGCCATCAGTCCGGGGAGTCCCCCTCACTGCATGTGCACACGTCTCGTTCTAGTTCGCGAACGAGAGGAATCAGTGAACGAGAACGAGAGCGGTGAACGAGAGTCTGAACTAGATCAGTGAACAAATCCGGGAACGAATCCTTTTAGTGAACGGAGTCAAAGGAACCGGGTCCCTGAAAGGAACCGTAATGCCCACCACTAACCGAAATACGTCGGTCCTACTGATTATTGAAACATTTTGGAAAAAACGGTACCAAATTTCGATACTTTATGGTAGGCTACTTCTCAACGTGAATGCTATTTTCGCAGCCAGTGGACAATCCATTGCATCAAATGCAACTACAATTAAATGAAACACCAGTAACACATTGAATATGGCAAAGCATTTGATCGTCCAGTGCTGGGTCTTCTGACTGCTGAGAACGATTGAATAACAGATACGGTTCTCGCAAACAAAACTTTTGGTTTGGATATTAAAGGCCCCACACAATGAAAATTTACCTCTTGTGATGAAATGGTGAGCTATAGTTTAATTACTTCATGGACATGATGCAGACCAAAAAAAATACAAATTTATTTAAAGTTGATATTTGCGCTGCTAAATATTTCCCTCACTTCTTCCTGTAAACGGCTGTGTGATGTTTTGGTGACGCGGACCTGTACTGGTAGGCAGTGGAAAAGTTTTTCAACTTGTCCTCATCGTCAATGTGAGTGACAGCTAGCTTACAGTAATTTAGGCTGCTCACAGTAGCAAGTTAGCAACTGTCAGTGCGAGTGCGAACAAAATGGGAACTTGTTTGGGTGTGAGAGTCCTCACACGCTATTTAGTTTCTCCACAAACGCATGCGGCTACGGAAAAAATGGCTAGAATTTGGCCACATGAAGGAGGCTGCAATCTGCTCAAGCTCAAGGATCTGTAATTTGCATTTCGAGAATTATTTATTTACGAATACAATTGCTGTCCAGATGGGACTTGGGAGCTTCTACTCCCTCACTGAGTGGTAGTGATGGGCGGGATTGAACAAACAAATCTTTTTAGTGTCCGGTAGGTACCGGGTCCGCATGTCGAATGTTTGAGTGCTCAATCGGACTCGCTGTGGCTGTGTCCCAATCCAGTTTTTGCTCCACCCTCGTAAACTTCACTTGCAAACTTCACTTGGGGGAATCCCTTTTGAGACCAGGATGTACCCTCGGTCTCCATTTTAAGTGTGAGTCCAATCCGTTAGAAAGCCAAGTGAAGTTTGTGACATAGCCCCTCCACCCTCAACTTTTCTCAAGGGACCGAGTCTGCAAAAGAGTAGACTCTGCAAACTCATATTACCCACAATTCACATCGAACGTCCTGTTCAGTGATAATCACGTTAATGTTTATCGCGGTATTATACATTAAAAGCGCATACAGAATGGAAAAGACGCTGTATAGGCTAATAAATACAGGTTAATCAAGTAGTAGTTTGCTATTTTGTATTTCATGGTTTAGCAAATTGCTTTATGCAGCAACAGTATAGCGTACTGTGTGATGTAGGCTACCAGGTTCTCTATCTTAATCTTGCTTTTAAACGGATTATTAGGCTACTCGTGTCTAAATATTTTTCCGTAGCCTATAATTTCCCAGATAGCCAAACAATTTAATTTCGCAATAACCAAGACGAATAGGTAAATAAACTTGTACAGCATTTTACTAGGCTTTATCCACATTTGTGCTGACGCAAAATGCGTTAATTGACTATGTCATGCGAAGTGATCAATGAACAGCACATATTTAGGTAAATTCGTTTTTCTAGCTTGAAAGCATGCATTGCGCTAAACGCTGGTTCCAGCAATTTAAGAGGTTTTTCTTTCTTAAGAGGTATGCTTTCTAATGTATAAATCGTTTTGACCAAATCGAAAGTCTTAAATTACATTCTTTAACGTGATGAGGAAAAACGCAATGCTAACGTGCAACTCACAGAAAACGCTGGGATTTTTTGCCAGTTTATTATTCAGAATTATTGCCACCCTTATTAAACAATCTCACGTTAGTAATCCCTTTGTCATTTGTTAATCATTAGCCTATAGGCTATATAATTGATTCAGGGACTTTGTTTGATTGACATAAGCAAGCAAAATGAACGGAAACAGGTTGCGAATATGTTCGGTTTAAATGCTTTATTCCAGCGCACGGACTGTCCTACATATTTAAATGCTACACGATTTTATGACATAAAGAAATAAGCTTGCCCACAAAACTTGCTGTATTTATTGATATTTGTTATTCAGTAAATCAATTGCTTGACTGATAATTAATGTAAACAGGTTGAGAGTTTCATCCATTTAAATGTAGTCTACGGTGACAGGCGTTTTACATGATCCGAGATCCCACGATACGCCACTGTGCAGCAGCACGGTTACTTCCGAGTATAGATGGGGGTTAGTGTTGTGTCGTTCGCGAACGATTCGTTCAAAAGACCGAATCTTTTGGGTGAACGAACTGAACTGAATCACTTACTGAAAAGATCCGTTCATTTCTCAGTTCAGTTGAGCTCTCGAACGGATCTGATCAGCAGCGAGCGTGCACCGTGCAGGGAGGGGGAGGGACTGCCGCGAGCGAACGTGATTCGTCCCTTGCGAACCAGTTCTGCTGTGCTGAACGAATCATTCGCATTTGCTTCTTCCTATTCCATTTCGGACGTATTGTTCTAAGTATTGTATAGCCGAAATGAGTACCGTGTTTGCGTGTTGTATACTAGAAAGTTTTTTTTTCTTTTTTTTCTCTAATTTGTTTCCTAAATTGTTCGAAATAAAGTTTATAAAAAAAAAAAAATTTATTTAAAAAATTCGCGGGCGGGCGCCGAGCGAGGTAGCGAGCGTGCAGAGTGGACTTCTGCGAGCGAACGTGTAGTGATTCGTTCACTGTGAATCCCCCGGGGGACGTTCGCGAACGACACAACACTAGTGGCTGAGACTGTCTCAGATCCTTAAACTGTGACGAAACGGTGCAAGTTAAGTGATCCGTTCACTGAAGGCTACTAGACACAGTGAGTTAACGTGAAATATCAAGATTTGTAAACGGAGTTTGGCGCATTTGTCAAAGCGACAGCACTTCCGCATGAACTGTTCGGCCGTTTCAGTTCACTTCAGTACGCAGTCGGAGCTCCGCCCAAGCACTGAACGATTCGGTGAACGAATCTTTTGAACGAATCTTTTTAATGAACTGATTCTAGTGATTCGTGTCACTGAAGTGAACTGTTTTGCCCATCACTAATGGGGGTGAAGTGCGTCTCAATTAAAATAACCCGCTCCGCCCTCGCTCCCTCCCACTCGCTAAACGCAAGTCTATACTCCTGTTTTATTGGTATGTGCGTCACATCCTCCCAAGTGAAGTTTGCAAGTGAAGTTTACGAGGGTGGAGCAAAAACTGTATTGGGACGCAGCCTGTTTCCTGCTCTGCTCACGCTACAACCGCGGTGCACGCCCTCAGGCATGACAAGCGGTAGCCACAACCAATGAATGAGCGAGAACCGAGTGAATCGGACTATTGAACGAGAGAGAGCGGCCGTCCGACTACAGTACACTGAACGAGATCGAATGGTCTCAAACTCTCGAACTGAGAACGTAGCAAACCGCGTAGCTCAGTTACATTTCCGTATCGTCGTATTGAGCAAGAATCACCACGTTGATCTTGTGTTTTGGAATAAGTGCTCAGTGTTTGCCAGATAGTTCACAAGGCTGATTTAGATTAGATTGGGAAATAAAAAATAAAAACATTGTTTGGAGGAATTAAAAAGTGTTAGTGTGTAAAGTTGTAAAAGTGCTTCTTTATTTAAATAGCAATACAAGACAAAACAACCAAACCAATAAAGTAATAACAAATACTTAGAATGATAAAAAATAGCAGCTGTACTAAATAAAGTTACAAAGTTTTCCCTGTTTTTTTACATCGCCTCCATTCATTTTCAATGGGAGGTGATTCCCCGCATCTGCAAGGCATTTTTGGATAGCTGGCGATGCGAGGCAAGCAGCCGAAGCGACCAGAAGAGACGGGGAACGTGGCGTGATAACTAGTCAGATTAAAGATCCGACGTAGCCTATAAATGGTCCCCCTTTTCAAATTGTATTTCCCCATTCCTAGTTCTGTCATGGAGGACCCGTCAATTATTGCTGTGTTGTGATTTCCCAAAGAATCGATAGCTTAGGCCTATAATTTAACAAAATAGCACATATTTACACCTATAATGTATATTCGTTTGCATATGCACAACAATTTTTATTTTATTTTATTTTAAAAACATAATTTTAAGACCCCCGTAGACCTACAATAATTTAATATTTCCCATCTGGCGATACTGGAGCGGGACGACCAATTGAACGAGACAGAGTAGCCAGCTACACTGAACGAGATCGAATGTACTGCTCTTTCTTTTTGAACTTGAACGTCTGATACTGCGCTCAAAAAGAACGACAAATCGCCGCAGTGGGTCTGTAACATAATGTATTAAAAGAAGTAACTGATCTATTTATGTAAACTTTATTAATGGTATGCAATGCATTGAGAGAAGTTTGGTGGGGAGGGCACTGGCCGCACTGTTGAACGTGCATACGAATACTTGAAGTTGTCACGGACCGAACTGGCGCCATTTAGAAAATGTATCAAAACTCGAAAGGTTCGAAAAGTTTGATACAATTAGATGTCTCAGAACAAGATCACTCGGACTGTGCAAAGATCCGAACCGCCCATCACTACTGAGTGGGCCATTCCCACCACCATCCACTAAAACGGTCCCTCACTCCCTTTGAAAGTAACTAATTAGCATTTATGAATAACGTTATATTTAATTCACCATCGGAAATATATATACTACTCAAAAGAAGTTAAGGGTCAAAAATATTTGTGCATATAAATATTGTCCTGAACCTCTGCCAGAGTCTGCCGATAACGCTTTGGCTTACATTTAGACGCTGAGCCACAGTTCTCTGAGTTTGTCCATCTTGTAGCCAGCCAATGGCCCTTCCCCTGTCTTGGATGCTGAGTTGTCGACGATCTTCAAATTTCAAGTGATGATGAATGGAAAATGCTCAGCCCTTTTATTGCTAAAATCGGCATGCATGGAATGACACTCATGCAAAACACGTGCAAATGGTGCATGAGGTGTCACAATGGGTGTTTCGAGGCAGTTTGTCAGTTTAGTCTGACTAAGTTTGTGCTTCAAATCCATGAAAAGGAAATCTGGGTTAACTTTAAAAGCTTCTTAAGATAAGTGCAATGATTGCATTTCCCATAATAACGTGATGTCTATAGTCCAAATGACAACCCAACGGGGGATATTCTAACCCTATCTGGCTTAAAAAGACATACTTACAAAAATGATAAAAACATTTCCTTTGACCCTTAACTTCTTTTGAGTAGTATATATCGGAAACTTATGTATATCATCTTGCTATGCAGCCAGAAACGAGAGGTTGCATGTTAGTGTGAGATTGAGTGGGTTACATCGCTGTCGAAACTGGTCTGAAACTGGTTTGAAACTGAGGCAGGTGCCTAGGAGAAGTAAAGGTAGGCTAATAATGTTAGCTGCGCTGAAATTCAGTTTGTTCATTCATTTCTGTCATTCGAGGTAACTTAGGCACATCTGCAAATAAAATTTGGGTGAGTCTGCTTTCTTTTACTAAAGGCCTCGATATACTCCAGTTTCATACGTGTACGTCTGTACATACGCGAATGCTACGCAAGCGGCATTGTTCACATACTCCACTGCGTACTTTATGTCCACTAGGAGGCAGGTCAGCGACAAAAATTCACCGCCATTGTGTACTACTACTTCTTCGCTGTTTCCTGTTTCCATCTCCTCGTCATAGGATCTTTGGTATACTGCCCCACGATTTCTGTTGGTATTGCACTTTGCGTATGCGTACACTCAAGGCCTAGGGAGACATGCACGAAGGACGCACCAAACAAACGCAGGATACGTGCGGCAGCTACATACTTAGCGTGAAGTATATGGCCTGGTACATACTCTACGCAAGGAACGGGCGCACCGACGCAAAGAGCAATGCAGGGGGCGTTTCTCGCGTTCTCGCGTAGCAAAATGTGCAGTCCAAATTTTGTAACGTGACGCAAATGTGTGGTGCAATTCCATGCGTTTCCGTTAGAGGCGCTAAATGTAAATACTGTTCAATCCCTGCAGAATGAACAACTACACACAAAGAAGTAATAATTTCCAGTGTAAGGTTACTTGCAACAACCAGATTAGCCTAGGCTGCCAACTAGCGGACAGGGCGAAAAGAATTTCCGGGATTCCAGATTCAAATTAGCGAGATATTGATAATTACAGATATTACGACTGCTATTAGTGGCAGTAGTTGTTGCTGTCCAGCAATTTGCACACAGCTATCCTGTTATTGCGGTAATGGTAACATAACGTTAATAGAAAAACAAAACAGGGTTCTAGGCGGATTCTAGGCAAATATTATTACAGCTGTTGACGTTACATACCATTGTTGACTGTTATCATACCATTCAGAAAGATTCTCACGGGGGTGGACCGCATTTTCTGCAGCTCCGGCAGCAGCAGCAACGGGGTGGCTCAAATATATAGGGCAGCAATCCCTAACGAAAATGAACTACAGTAAAACTATAGTATGTTGACAGTATATACTATGCAAATACTATTGTATTACTGTAGTTTTTTCATACACACTATAGTCATACTATTGTCCTATAGGGATAAATACTAAAGAATTATTATAGGGGGTAAAAACACTATAGAAAAGTGATCTCCCTCCCTCCCCGTCCTCATCTCCCTCTTCGTTCTCACCCTCCTGCCCCTCGTTGTCCCACAGAAATGACGCTTCCACCTCCTCCTCAACAGAGATTGACGGAATTGATTACGCAGCAATGCGGAGGCAGAACACACGGTCTCAGACAATTTATCCATACAGTTTAAAAATACAAGCAACACAACTAGCATAAATACAATAATGATTTTGATAGCCAGTAAGTGACATTTCAAAACGGGACATAGGCTACAATGATTCTATTCTTTTGCGTTCTTTTAAAATGTGTTTCTACGTTCTGGCGAGATTAGGCGCAGCTAAATTAGAGCGAGCAGTATTAAAGGCATAGTATCACGTTTGCATGCAAGATGTTGCGATTTTTCATTTAACATTTTATTTCTTTTTCTTTTGCTCTCACAAGAAAGAAGTAGGCCTATATGAACAAGGCACATAATTTCAGGGACTGCCGATTGAGTCACATTGCTGATATCCAACGGCTCCATCCCGAATTATATATGTTAATGTTTTTAATAACCCAATAAACAATCCAATGCTTAAGTCTGTAAAGTTCAGAAGAGGCATACAGACAGGTGGGCATTGAATCAGAGATTTCCCTGCTGCAATTTAATTATTTCCCGCATCTGAATATGAACTGGCAACTTCGGATAGGAAAATATCCGTTTCCAACCCACTATTCGTGCACTTCCGGATTTCGGCTTCGGGCACAACCCTAATACAGATGATGATGATAACCGTTAATAAACTTACAGATAATGCCACTCAAAGGGTTGTAAACGATGGGATGATAAAATATTTATGTCACATTGAAAACACAAGACCACCTTGCAGTGCTGGAGAATAGGAACTTCCTGATTGGAACTCTTCTTCTTTGTTTTAAACGGGAGTACAATTAGATTAACAATTCCTAAAGAAATTGTAGGTGTGGTTGCTTCACAATTATCAATTGCTGGAAATGGCATAGAAAGATGGTAATATGGTATAGTGTGAGGTGGAAAATAAAAGGTGGAAATGGTATGAACTGGTAATGTGGTATAAAGGGATCTAGTGAAGGTGAAAGTGTTAGAATATGGTGATGTAGCCTATTTTGTGGTAAGTAGTCTAAAGAACCTGGAAGTGATACAAAGAAATAATGAATTGTGATTTAAGCACAAAAAGGTAATGTCAAATCATCTGGGATAGTATTGTTGGGTCATTAAGAGTGTTGTAGAGGAAGGCATTGTGAATGCCCAATTTACTGTCCTGTGTACTAGCATACAGCTTACTGTAGGCTATACTGTAGTGACATGCAGTATGCGAAATATCCTCCATATAAACCTGGACATAAAGTAGGCTATATCAGTTGCCTTTACACTCTTTGGCTATATCATCTGGGGATATTGAAAACACTCAATTTGGCTACACAGGGAAGGCTAGCCTAATTTAACAGCTTTTCAAAAAAAGCATACCCAACTGGCATACTCAGATAGTAGTGTGTGCTGATTCGGACTATTCAGACACAGTCGTAGTTGTGTTTGATTAATACACTGTAGAAAAATATGGGTTAATACAGTTTTTGCCTAGGTTTTAACCAAATGCTCATCTACCGATTTCTCCACTTTATTAAACTCTGATTCCGATTACAGATCTCACCATTTTGTGAAGTCCAAACCACATGTCATGTGCTGAATTCAGCGTTCTATTCATCTAGCCTACCTAGCATGCAGCTTTCGTGAAGCAATAATTAAACATCGTTTGGCTAATAGTAACTTAGTTTAACTTTGTTGACTCACATAAACTTGAGATTATAACCCAATCATGTGTAGCGGATAGTTTGTTTGCTGTAGATATGTCATAATCGATTGCATTTAGATTTGCTAATGTAGGCTGGCACCTGTCACCTTGGCATTTTCATGCAGAGTGACAGGTTTCTTTTTCCTGGTAGCTTAACCACAGTAGCCTAGCTAGCTTAAGCTTTTGTCATGTTTTGTCAGGAAGTTGTCTGTGCTAACGTTATTAAGACGTAAATCGGAATTAGTTGAATAATGTTGAATGGAGTGATTAGTAGATGAGCATAGGAAAAACATAGGCAAAATTGCAACAGCGCTAAAAATATTTTTTGTTAACAATTGTATTTTGTAACTTAGACAACATAACGTTACGGTTTTGTATTTCTCTGTAATATAGTAAACTTCCTATAGATCAGATGGAAGTCAAACCATGTTCTGATGCTCAAAAATATGCATTTAAATGATTTAATATATCATAAATTTAGTCGACGGTTAGTTGACTATGGGTTTGAACTGACGACTACTGGTCGACTAAGAAAATCTTTGGTCGGGGGCAGCCCTAGAAAAAATTGTAATACATAGTCTACGTGCAGTAGCCTACGCAAAGGAAAAGACACCGAATGTTTATTTGTAACAGTTTCAACTTTTTAATAATAGCCTAAAGGCAGCCTATTATTGTTGCTATATCAGAACAAACATTTTTGTAGTGTGTAGAAACGCTGCATTTTATGCATGTTATTGTCTGACTGTGGCAAGATGGTTGTAAACGGGTTTGGGCTATTAACAGAACCCTGTTATTTTATCATGCAGTGCAACTTGAGAGGTTGATGTATGCACAAGTGGTGACACTGTAGCAATCCTGCATTGGAATTTTGAGGGTTTAAAGTTGTTTACAATTTCAGAGAAATATGAATAGGCTACTATAATTGGGACATTGATGACTAGGCTAGCACTGTAGATAGGGCTAATAGCCTGCGTGTTCGTGGCGAAAGAGCGCATTGGGCTTGATGCCGCATTTATTGTGGTTACAGTCCAATGATTATCATTTTTGAAAGCTAAAGTGAGTTGGATCATTTCAGTTGCAGCCGTTTTTTGTTGTGGTATTTAAAAGATGGTTCGGCTGGGGGTGGGGGGGGGGGCTCCAATTGGTTTTTGAAACGGGCCTCCAAATGGCAAAGGCCGCCTATGGACAGAAGTAGGCTACGTTGTTAGCTATGGAATTTCTCATCACCATTTTTCCAAACTCAGAAGGTTGTTGACAGTTGCTCAGCGCTCACGTAGAGCAGAACATTAAGTGATTCAAAATCCTCACGTGAGCTAGCCTACTCCACGTGCCCATTGACTCCCATTCATTTTTTGGCAATAAAATGTTAAATATCTCAAAAAGTGTGGAATAGGCGGAATAATAATAAGTATGAGGAATAACAATAGGTGTGGTTTCCCAACCACACCTAATTACAAGAAGTACTAAACTTCATGCAATGCCACAAACAGTAACTAGACGGGAGAGAATAAATTAGTAACAGGAAAAAAGGTTCCAACACAATATTATTGTTCCTATATCGGAACATGGTTTTTTAGTGTGTAGAAATGCTACCAAGAGTGTGATATGCAGCTGTGGCTGTGGCAAGGTGAAGGTTGTGGCTATTAGCACCCTGCTGATTTATTGCCCTGCAGTTCAACTGAAAGGCTGATAAGGATATAAACTAATGTTTTCACTAGCGGTGACACAACAATCAACATTGTGTCGGAATTTTTGGGTTTTCTTAAAAAATTTTATTGATAATGTCAGAGAAATATTTATACTATAATTGGGATGTCGACAATCCACCACTAGGGGGCCACCGTGTATAAGGAGTTAAGAATCTCACCTAGATCGGTTACTGTAAGCCAACATTCAAGGGAAATTTGGTTTTTCAAGCACGGCAGTAATGGTACTTGATTTCAGAAATGAAATACGTTCGTATATTGCCTACAATAAACATTGGCCTATAAGCTTTGGTGTGATGGCTGCTCAAGCAAGCAAATTAAATCTCAGTATAGCCTATAGCTACAGTTTTCATTGGGCCATTTGGTGTGATGGCCTTTTTGATCATTAACTTCTACATTATTAATAAATAGACTATGAATAATTTTTTTATTTTGTCTATGTTTTTCAAGATTATAAAAAAGTTTTCGCCCTCTTCCAACCATCTAGCCTTGGAACGTATAAATGCTCCTTCAGCCTCCTTCATCTAATTGAAGATGTAAAGCGTCAAGATCTGTTTTATTACAATAGTTATTAATTTAGCCTATAATATTTAGTCTTTTCAACCTTCTTTTTTGTGAGGAGGATTTACCAAATTCTTCTAACATTGTACTTAAACCATTCCCATTTACTCATTGGTGACATCTGGTCTATCTGTGTTAC
Source organism: Synaphobranchus kaupii (assembly GCA_029718625.1). Lineage (NCBI taxonomy): Eukaryota > Metazoa > Chordata > Actinopteri > Anguilliformes > Synaphobranchidae > Synaphobranchus > Synaphobranchus kaupii. The sequence goes on from CM056380.1 coordinate 22,114,371, forward strand.
TTCAGTGATAATAGATTTAATCTCATTACAAAATAATTAATCTTTCAACAAATGACAGTTAAATTTCCAGTATGATTTGAAGTTAGAGCAGTCTTGCTTGAGAGTATCTAATGTCAAGGTTATGTAACAATGGACGGACAAAACGCAAAGGGGAAATAACTCCCGGTGTACAGCCAAAGAATAGCAACCCAGAAAAGTTGGCGAAAAGCTTGCAGACTCAAGCAGGAAATAGGAGAAAATGTAACAAAGGTTACTGCCTCAGAGAGGAGAGGGGAAAAACAAGGCAAGGAACAGAAAGGGAACGAGAAAACAAACTCCTAAAAAGGAATAACTAACACGCACCTACAGGCAAGTCCCGCGTTACTTTTTAGCAAAGCTTAAAAGCAAAGTGGTCGCCTGAACCTATACCTGTTACCGACTTTTCGTGGCTAAGTAAGACACAAAAGCAACAAACCAGGAAGTTGCTGCGCTTAAATAACCAGCAGACACTAGCACAGGTGAAAGGATTGAGTGCAGGTAAGCGGAAAAACGCGGCAAGGACGCTGTCCCGCGGACCCAAAAGGAAACGTCCGCAAAACAGAAATGGCAAGCTGCAAAACCATGACAATTACATTTCAAACTACTTGAGATCAGCCAATAATCAATTCTAGATGTGATATCATTTCTAGTAGAGCTAAACCAAGTAAATTGCTTTACATTGGGGTTCATAATTCTCCATATGTCTATGAGATCATCTGTGGGTTTAAAAAAGGACCTTCAAGATGAGTTGGATGTCTGTCCAGCCATTCATCTTGAACCACATTAAAATCGCCTGCAACAATCACTTTATCAGTTAAGAAAGATGTTTTCCAGCTATTGAATAGAGTGCCTATGTTTGGAAGTAAAAGTTTATTTTTATTTCTGACATTATAGCCATAAATGTTTACTAGAATATAATACACACCACCCTCCTGCAAAACCACTGCCAACCAATGTCCGTATCACACTTTTTGAGGATAATCTTGCCAGAAAAGCATCTAAACAAAATAATTACACCTGCAGAGTGAGATGACCCATGGCTAAATAAACATTCATCACCCCACTGTGACTTCCAGAATTTCTCATTGTCAATGGTTGAGTGTACTTCTTGTAACAGAAAGATACTTGATCTTGAAGACGAGGACCTTGAATCGTGTTATGGTTGCTCCTTACAAAAAAGAAATAGTACTTTACGTTTTGTGTTATCACAAATTCCCCTAGTATTTTTAAAAAACGAATGAAAAAGACATGTAAATACACTGCCTGGCCAAACAAAAGTCGCCGTTGCACCTGTCATGCATAGTGCCCACTGTACAAGCCTCTGGAGGCAGTGTTATGATCTGGGGTTGCTTCAATTGGTCAGGTCTAGGCTCAGCAACTTTTTTTTGGCTAGGCAGTGTAGAACACAAACAATTGTATTGATTGTAGAATGGTCACTTAACAAATTAACTCAAGGCTGAGCGAATGCCTTCATTAACACAATATTCCAATAAACAAGTGTCAAAAAAGTAACTAACATCACTGTTACTTTATATTTCAAAACTAGCACACATATTCCGAATAAAGGATACAATTTAATGCAAAATAACCTGCCTGTAAGTGACATTTTTTGTGTGTATTTTAAACTGATAGCGACTCAATGCGCTTCAACTGTCGATTCTCCGTTCATCTATCACAGCGTGGCCTTCACACAAATACGCCTTCACTCCTCTTTTCCTTGCTTCTTCCACCCTTGGCCACAGTTTTGCTTGAGTCTCCCGGTCCTCCTTGCAAAGGTCCTCTGCGAACCTGATTCCCATTTCTTTGCAAACGGCTGAATTCTTTGAAGATCTCCATGCTTCGTCTCGTGGGTTCGCATTGCGAATTGAATGATGATCTGCCTCGGTCTGTTATGCCCGCTGAGTTTCGCTCCCAACCGGTGCACAATGTCAATGGTTTCTCAACCGAATACGGAACGATCTTGGTAAGTACACCAATGACTGTTTCCTTAGCCGATTCGCCATCCTTTTCCGGCACACCATTCAAACACAGCCCCCATCTTCTTTTATACCTGGCATGTTCGAGACACGACTCTTTCAAAGCACAGTTTTCTTTCTGGAGACTGGCTACTTTTTAACTATGTCAGGTCAGCGGTATTCTTCTTAAACCCAACTGTGTTGAATTCAACAGCCTTGCTCACATTTGCAATGAAGATAGTTAATTTGTTTTTCAAATGAGTTTAGCCACTCTGCCTGCTTGTCAAATTTGAGGTTAAGAGATTGAATGGCCTCAAAAATCAGTTCATTCGAGACTACAGAGGGTTTCATTCTCTTTGGCATTGGGCTGTTAACTGGAGTGTCTGGGAGTGACGGTAGGGGTTCTAACGGGGTTACCTCCATGTCCACTTCAATTTCGGCTTCAACCGTAATATCTGGTTCTTCAGATTCGACGCTAGCAGTAGCCATCTCTGTTGCAGGAGTTAGCATTGACCGCGTGTGTGTTAGCAAGTTTTTCTTCTTTCTTTTGACCATCGAAGCATTGAAGTAGATAACATTAAAAATTGTCACTATTACTGTCACATTGTCAAACAGCAGGGATGGTACATTACATGTTATTGGATGTCCAAAAAACGAAATATTAGCTAATGTGAAAGCACCTCACTTTGTTTGCGACTGTTCACTCGGCCATCTTTTTTCTCTGGTTTTGTCTATGTGAACAAGTACATAAATGGAGAAGTCAATTTCTCAAATATTGAGAGAAACGGCAGATAGGTTGTAGGCTATATTGCTAAGTGAGCAATATAGCGATCTTGTAGGCTACCTGAGAAGGATATATCCCACCCTCTGCCTGCTAGCTTGTAGTTTGAGTGCTCTTATTTATATATTTTTAGATTATTTTATTCATTTTTTAATTCATTTCCAGATTTATTTATTTTCAGATGATTTTATTCATTCATCTTTATATTTCCACATTTATTTATTTATTTATTTATTATTGTGGCACTCTCTGTGTTCCATAAATAACAGCACATGAGCATTTGAGAATGAGAATGGGGAAAAGTAGCCTCACGTTTTCACGTTGATTGGAAGCGAAATGTTTTCCCATTCTTACTTGATATAAGACTTCAGCTGCACAACAGTACGGGGTCTCCGTTGTCCTATTTTGCGCTTCATAATGCACCACACGTTTTCAATGGGAGACTTGACATCCCTGATTTAATGTTTAATGAAATACAATGAACAGCACCACCTGAGCTATGGATCATGAAGACGCATGTAAATTAATGAACCAAGTCTATAGAGACATGCACGCACAATGGGCTAGACGCAAACACATTCTAGCTGAAAGACATACAGCCTAAATAGCTAGTACAGCCTAAATAGTTTGCATCAGTAAAATATGGAAATACAGTTTTAAAATAGGGCTATTAGTATTCTATAGAAAATGAAATACATTTAATGTTAGGCTATTCGACACTGGATTGCCGGATGCGTAACTCCAACCTTCCATGTGTGGGCTATGAGCTAGCGAGCGAGTGAGTTCATAAGCACAGCAGATCGCAGTTTTTTTTCCGGTAGTGTAGAACGTTACCTGCGGGAAATGTTTTGGTACCGGACAGCTAGGTTTAGTTTAGTTTTCTGTAGTGCAATGAATGTAGGCTATAAGGCATGTTGATTTCGCTTCGTAGTAGCCTAGCTTGTATCTGCTTCCTGACTAGAAGCAGACTAACGTTTCTCTGGCAACAGTAAGTTGGCAAACCAAGTCTATAGAGACATGCACGCACAATGGGCTAGACGCAAACACATTCTAGCTGAAAGACATACAGCCTAAATAGCTAGTACAGCCTAAATAGTTTGCATCAGTAAAATATGGAAATACAGTTTTAAAATAGGGCTATTAGTATTCTATAGAAAATGAAATACATTTAACGTTAGGCTATTCGACACTGGATTGCCGGATGCGTAACTCCAACCTTCCATGTGTGGGCTATGAGCTAGCGAGCGAGTGAGTTCATAAGCACAGCAGATCGCAGTTTTTTTTCCGGTAGTGTAGAACGTTACCTGCGGGAAATGTTTTGGTACCGGACAGCTAGGTTTAGTTTAGTTTTCTGTAGTGCAATGAATGTAGGCTATAAGGCATGTTGATTTCGCTTCGTAGTAGCCTAGCTTGTATCTGCTTCCTGACTAGAAGCAGACTAACGTTTCTCTGGCAACAGTAAGTTGGCAAACAAGCTTAATTGGACAACGCATATTTCCCAGGAATCTTAGCCAGAAAGAAAACAATAGGTACTACTAAGAAAGTACATACCAGAGATTATTATTCTTCTTATTATTATTATTATGTGTTTGCAGTGTATTAAAGTGTTTGCAGTAAGCTACATTATCTGCAGAGTAGCGTAGACTAGAGCCACATTCGGAGTTTTTTTAAATTTTTTTAAGTGTCTAACCATGAATCAGATATGTTTGGGGAATTGGCGGTTTATAAATCCGATCTCTTAAAGGATTGCAGCTTAAAGGAGGCTATCGTAAATTCTTAATTTTCCTAGTAGTTAATTTTATGTGTTATTGAACCGATTATTATTTTTTGTGTTATGTGTGAAAAGGATAAAGTGAACAGAACTGAAGTGAAGAAATGAATGAATAAAGAAATGTTGGCCGAGGCAAGGGTAAGTTGAGGTTCGGATTTCCACAGTCAGTCAGTCATGACCAAGAGCAGAGCGTAACACCCTCCCCAAACCAGACAAGAGCATCCGGTTTGGGGAGGGTGTGATATAGTACAAGTGAAACATTGAACAGTTAATATTGGAAACCTCTTTTGCCTTTGCAATAAAAATACGTTAATGTGTTAATGTGAAAATAATAACAGTCTAATAAAAGTTTTTAAAAAGTACTTAACAGTTGCTAATTGTTTTTGTGGAAAATAAACATGTACCCTGTTGGGCTCGAACCCACAATCCTCTGTGTGAGAGACTGCAACTCTGACCATTAAGCCACAGTAGCTTCTTAGAAAGCATGAAGCCATTAGCTATATTAACATTAAAAAACATTAGTATGAAGGGTTTTTATTAGGCAATAAGCTTGATGGGCAGGTATACGGACCATACCCTCAAAGAATAATTCTCCCCATTGGATAACATCACGACGGAGGCAGGCAGTTTGGCAGGCAAAATAGGAAGAAGAAGCGGAAGAGGAAGGAGAAAAATGGAAAAATAACCCAAGTTTGGGGCTTTATTGTGTGGAAGTCTGAAGTTGTATCTGAATGCTGTGTGGTTACATGAGGTCAGAACATACAGACGTTAATGTTTTTAAGGGCTGAGAGTCTATGGTAATTGTGGTTACTTCTGTAGGAAACCCTAAAAAGTGCCAAACTCTCGGTGCTGTATAGGTATGGGGCATGCCCCGCCAAGCCGTAACTTGGCGGATGGCATACCTGCCATCCCAATTTCAAATCCCAAAACATAGTGTTCTCTATGCTTTGCTTTTTCGAGCCAACTAGAAGTTTGTCTTCAAACTTCCTTCTCTAGTTAAACATTACTGACAGTAACCAAGTGTTCATGTGTGTTTTTTTTCTCCAAGAATGTACCTCGCTCTGTATTAATGCTTTCTCCCAGATCTCTCCTCACTCTGTCTTTATGCCTTCCACCTATTCTCCCCTCCCAGGTGAATTTCACTGTGAAGGTGACTGCCACCTCCTGTCTGCCAGGGGTAGAAACATTCGTCATCAAACCACAGGGTATTGGTGAGGAGCTGAAGGTCACCGTGGAAACGCTGTGTGACTGTAAATGTGGGGACAAGGAGGAGCAGTCCTCCCACTGTAACGGCAACGGCACTCTCAGCTGTGGAATTTGCAGGCAGGTCACGCGCAAATGCTGAAGATGGTAACCAACAGCAGTCATGTTGGCAAACAACACAAAGTGGTCATCATTTTAGAGAAATTGCATCCCTTTTTTTCCCAAATGTAGAACAGACTTTTTTTGAGAAGCATCTGGGCCACCTGTGTAACTATGTTAATACCCAGCCCCCACTCAGGGACAGCTCCTTTAGCTTCTGGGAGTTCATAGAGTTCAATTAGTTAATGGAGGCCACCACTAAGATTCTTACCAGTAATGGACTCCCAAGTGGCTGAGTAATTTTTAAATCAAATTTTTCTTTAAATACAACCAAAAAGAAGCATTGTCAGAGGTGGAAAGTACTGAACTACTTTGTTACTGCACTTAAAGGGATAGTTTACCCATTTTTTAAAAATGTATATTGTTTTACTCACCCCCGAAACAGTATGTTAAGCTGTACTGGTATCGCTGTCCTTAAATAAGAACATCCAGTAAGAGAGTCAGTATCATTCCGCGCGAGAACAGTGCCCAGTGTCTCGCGATATGGAAGTAGACTGGAAGTTAGTGCTAGTGTTTTGTCTGCCTGTAAACAAAGGAGAAGCAGCTAGCGTGTTTTCTTAGCTAAATGTCTGATTATGAAGAAGATGACTGGGTGGAATTTGTAGTTGAACCATACTTCGAGCCAGAATATATTGATTTGGAGTTAGAATTACTGTCCTCGTGTGGAGTGATACTAAAAGTTACTCTTATCGGATGTTCTTATTTAAATGTAACATCATATCCTGTAATTTGAGCAAAAATATCGTCCTTGTGCACTCTGTAATCATATGTGCATTTTCGATTCCAACAACGACACTTGTAAAGCTGTTGTAAACCTTATTTGAGTGTATTTTGGCAGTTAAATTGCAGAAAGTTAGCATGGAGACAATTATATCCAATGGCAAGATGCTAATTGTTAGCATTGCTCCAATTCAGGATTTACAATAATTTAGCTACAACAGCGAGACCTGGACAACTTAACATACTATTTCGGGAGTAAGTAAAACAATATCAAATTTTTCAAAATGTTTTTTCAGAACGTTTTCAAGACATTTAAATTCTACCCCACTACATTTCAAATAAATAATTAATACTTTTTACTCACTAAATTTTTAAAACAGAGTCCTTACTTTTGAAAAAGAGCATTTAAAAAATCATAGCTTTCCTGACTACGTTTTCTCATTTCACACTGGAATTGGCTGGTTGACAGCAAGTCAAACGCAAAATTGTGCGTTGCCATTACGTAAAGGGACAAAGAAAGGGGAAGTTAGTGTAGCTGCGTCCTAATCTCCTCAGTTTTTTCAGAACTTTTCCCTTAATTTAAATTACCTTTATTTTATGTTATTTTAAAAGAAAGCAAAGGCACAGATATAATCATTGTGTGTCGCATATTGAAATGTCACTTACTGACCATCAAAATCGATTATTGTATTTGTGCTAGTTTGCTTGTATTTTTAAATTGACTGACTTGATAGCCTGTTCTCTATCGTATCTCTCCACCCATATACATATTACATATGTATGGGATTATCTCACCACCGGTGGCATGTGAAGTGGTACTTTAAAAGACACTCTAGCTCGCTAGCACATGCGTAGGGGCACTGACCTTAGCATATATAAGCCGATGACCCACGCATAACTTCCTCATTTGATTCCAAGCATGGTGTATATTGTGTATTGGTAAGTATACCATACTTCTTTTCAGGGTTTTGTGGATAATATCGCACAGCTATGCAGTGCTTCCAGCACCTCTCCAGATCGTCGCCTGCACATTTCTATCTGGGAGTGAGGCACTCAGTTGCCTGTAGCCGTGTTCCACTAGCCTCTAGTTGATATCGTTTCTTTGTACTGTTTTCAATTAGTATATGTAAAAGAGAATTTACAAATCACTACTTTCTGCTTTTATGTGCATTTTACATACTGTCCCAACTTTATTTGGAATTGGGGTTTGTATGTAATATATAAAAAAATTTAAGTAACGCCCCCAACTCTGCTCGGGAATAAAAAGTTGAGGATAAGGACCTGAAAGGAATGAAAACATAAGATACTGTAGCATGTTTTGAGATAAAACTGAATAATATATTGAATAATAATTTGAACACGTGGAGGCTTTTCAATACACACCAGCATATGGTAATTTTGCTTAATATCAGGTACTGTATATCCCACTGAGACCAAAGTGCCAATAATTAGCATATTTTCTAGTATAGTTCTAGATATTATTCCAAAACATTTTCAATACAAATGGCAAAATTTTCAACATTTCAAGTATCAGTTTCTTATTACACAAATAAGTTGGTGGTCTGCATTGATATCATTGGTATGTGTAGATAAATACTGAAAATATCATCAGAGCAGCCTACCATTGTTACAAATCGAGATAAATCAATTGGAGCTCCAGATATGGAAAAATATATATAATGTTGTTTTTTTTTTACATAGAGAACCCTTATAGAAATTGAATATACTGCAATATATTATATATATTTGGACATTTTGTAAAATATGATTTTCACTGCAGAATTTATCTTTAAAATGTTTTGCAATGTCTGAAAGCAACAATCATTTTCAAATCTCAACATATTTTATTTAAAGATATTTGCAGTGTATAGCATTTTTGTGAGGGGAATGGGTTGAAATGTACATTCCATAAAATTAATCCCCATATATAGAAATATATATACTTCAGTTGCATATATTTGGAGGAGCGCGGTGGAAACGCTCACATGCTGTTTTGTGTTCAGCTGTGACGAGGGGCTCTTGGGCCAGAGGTGCGAATGTGAGAAGCATGGTGCTGAGGACAGCATGGGGGCCATGGATGCCCAGTGCCGGCAGACTAACGCATCCCAGCTGTGCAGCGGGCAGGGGAACTGTGAGTGCGGCCGCTGTGTGTGCCGCGGGACCCACCAGGGGGAGCACTGCGAGTGTGACGATGCCAGCTGTCCCCGCCACAACAACGTGCTCTGTGGAGGTGAGCCAGGGCTGGCTAAACTGGGTTCTCTGATGAGCACAGGCCTTTCAGTCCTGCTATGCTCATCTACAGATGTGTGTACATACAGGCATGTATCTAGGCTCATCAATGCTTCTATGGTGTATACGTGCAGAGGTGTAGCTCGGCTTACCGTATTACCTGTTGTGTAGAGCAGTGGCTTCATATTCAAGCCCTGGGCTAGGTAGATAGTCCGAGTCCTTTTATGGTTTCCTTTCAGTCATCAGCTAATTTAGGCCTTGGAAATAAGGTGTGACGTTATTAACCACTATAATTAAGCAATTAACGTAAAAACACCAAAAACAGTACAGCGTTCCTGGACTCCTGCATTGTGTCAAGCCTGTTCTTCACCACCTCACGGGTATTTGCTTGTATACCCTGGACAGTCAGTTGTCAATTTGTTTTTTTATATGTATAAATTATAAAGCAGTATTATTTATAAAAATTAAGCAAATCTTCAGAAGATAACAAGATCACATGGCCATTTTGAACCCACAGGGCACGGGCTGTGTAACTGCAGCATATGCAACTGTCATGCTAACTACACTGGCGCTGACTGCGCATGCTCCATCTTCAAGGATAAGTGTATGGGGAAAGATGGCAGAGAGTGCAGTCAACATGGCCGGTGCGTGTGCAATGAATGCCTGTGCCAGAAGGGCTTCTTCCAAGATGACTGTTCAGAGTTTAGAGCACCATGCCAAACCTTCCTGTAAGTACCATTCCAGCAGTCCAAGACCAAAGACCGATGTTGACCTCTGTAGCCACTTACTAAATGAAATGTGGGTTAAACAAATTTGGGACTTTGGGATACCAATAGCACAAACACACATGGCGCAAGTGGAAACCAATAGCACAAACGCACATGGGCACTAGTGGAAATCAATAGCACAAACGCACATGGGCGCTAGTGGAAATCAATAGCACAAACACACATGGCGCAAGTGGAAACCAATAGCACAAACGCACATGGGCACTAGTGGAAATCAATAGCACAAACGCACATGGGCGCTAGTGGAAATCAATAGCACAAACGCACATGGGCACTAGTGGAAACCAATAGCACAAACGCACATGGGCACTAGTGGAAACCAATAGCACAAACGCACATGGGCGCTAGTGGAAACTAATAGCACAAACGCACATGGGTGCTAGTTTTGTTTATTTATGTGCAGCTATTCTGTATATTGTACAAATTACTTTGAACATGTGGTATCTTTCAGGGACTGTGCTCTGTGTACATTATTAAACGAGAAGGAACACGGCGCACGAAACTGCAGCCTGCGCTGTGGCTCTGTAAAGCCTGTGAGAACTGACCACGTACAGGACTTTGCCTGTTTGCATGCCAAGGTCCGCTTCAATGTGGATCCAAAGACAGATGATGGCAGTATCCACGTTGTTTACACCGATCCCCCAGGTGAGTTTCCTGAGACCTGTACTTCTATCACAGCACCACACCCACTGTTACTTGTACCTCTATCACAGCACTACACCCATTATTACCTGTAACTCTATCACAGCACTACACCCACTGTTACTTGTACCTCTATCACAGCACTACACCCATTATTACCTGTACCTCTATCACAGCACTACACCCACTGTTACCTGTACCTCTATCACAGCACTACACCCACTGTTACCTGTACCTCTATCACAGCACTACACCCATTGTTACCTGTACCTTTATCACAGCACTACACCCATTGTTACCTGCACCTCCATCACAGCACTACACCCATTGTTACCTGTACCTCCATCACAGCACTACACCCATTGTTTATATGGTTTACAGTACATTTACTTGTATTGTAAACACGTGACCATAATCAGAAAGGAATATCCATGTCTGACAGTTTGAAACATCCAAAGGCAGAAGTGCCACTGAGTTGAATATCAAAGTAGCAAAACCTTCCCAGTATGGCAGAATTAATTTATATTGATATTAAAATGATTAACATGTTGACATGTCCTGGTGTTAATCTGGTGCGTAGTCTGTTTACAGTAAGGTTCGCCGCCGAGAACACCCACTCCGAGGGCACGGATGTCCCCGGCACACACAGATAGCGTCTGGCTAAGGTAGCCAGTCTGGAGAATCGGACGCTGTTAGTTTTCCACCATTCTAATGAATTTGTTTCCAGGGGTGGGGAGATTTCTTTTAAGTAGCTATCCACTTCATCTTCTGGCCCAGTTTCTTCAGAAGTGATGTAGTAATCTCCGAGCAGCAGACGCATCGCGTTCTTCTTGGCATCCTCATCTGGACATAGTGGATCTCTCTGGCTTGCAGATGCTCCGTCTCCATCTCCAGCAGTAACTGCGGCCCCAACACTCGTAATATCTTGTTCGGCGTCGGTCTCAACCAGCGGCATTTCCACTGATGCTGCCATTTCATGCAACTTGGTTTTCACACCCGCTCTGTCGGCGAAAGAAATGGCAGACTGTTGTGGCGAGGGTCCAATGCAGATGTCATGAGAATTTTGGAAATTAAGTCATCAGAGAGAGTTGACCTGCATAAAAATTTAAATAAATAAAAACAGAATAATATTAGATAAATATATTAATTGAGAAAATGGAGTTTAAAAAGTTTAAAATATATATATTTCCCATAACTATTTGAATAAAACTATAATGGCATTACCAGTTAGGCTGGCTATTAAAAATTAGTCTACCCCCCAAATTCGCTGTAGGCTAACGTTAATATTTACCTTCATTCGTTCTCCCAGTGATGCTCTGACATGTGATTTGAACTCTGAAACTCGTGTGCTTTCAGCCTCTTTGTTTCTGGAGAAGACTGAATGTGACTGGGTAGACGTTTGAAATCGAGACTTTCTGCTCCGTGGACATTACTGTGGTGGTAGATTTAAGTGTTGATAACACCGGCATGATTTCCTCCATGACTTTCCAGTACTCATCCTGGAGCTCGAGCACTCTGGCATCCGCCAGTTTAGTGGTTGTGTGATCGGACAACACGGCTGATACTGCCCACCTCTTCTCACTCAGTCGCTGGAACATGTTGCACACAGAGTTCCAGCGTGTTTTGCAGGATTGTAGAAGCCTGTGTTTGGGAATTTGCATCTGTTCTTGTTTCTTTGCCAGTGCTTCTGTCACGGGCGTGCTATGGTTGAAATGTTTGACCCATTGACCAGCCGCAACAAATATATGGCTTAAACCCGTCGTTTGCGGCCAACTGTAATGTGTATACATAACAGGGAACCGACATCCATGTGACGTAGACCAGGAATTTAGCCTTGACTACATTGCTTGCGTTATCATGAACACAGGCTGTCGCATGGTCAGTCAGTCCCCAGGTATCAACAGCACTATTCAGCTTCTCGGCTAGGTTTTCAGATGTGTGCCTAACTGGCAGGCTTTGTGTCAGCAGCACCATGGATTTAAGCAGCCAGTCTTGATTGAGGTAATGGCACGTTATTGTGATGTAAGTTTTCTTTCAGCTCGAGTGATTTCTAGTATTTATTAGTCAAAAATAAAAGAAACTACAGAAAAATGCAATCCCAGGACAAAAGTATACATACTGTAAAGTAAAGGGAAGAGTGATGTTTTATTGAGGTAGAAGAGTGAATGATTAGGCAACATATTTAGGTGTATATAACACTGATATCAATGTTTTTTTATCTTAAGCCATCAGAAGGAGCAAATGTATATGCTTTATAATGGACAAAACACATTTTATTCATTTTATGGCATAGGGGTTTTGGACCCATAGATATCTACCCCCCTATACTGATGAAATATAGTAATTCCCACTTGAAAATTATGCAAAAGTGAGTTTTATGAGCCAAAACTGTTGATATGTAGTTAAATATAGCATAATTCTTTTTATTTAGAGCAGTGCACAATTTAGCCATTTGGATAGATTTGGAGACACTAATGGACAACAGGGTACACTGCCTATATTTTACACCATAGACCTTTAGTAGTTCTGCATATCATCCTCAGATTTAGCAAAACTTGTGGACATGGAGTTTATGATCCAGGAAATGTATATACAGTATATTACCGATTTCATTTATGTAGCTCTCAGTATTTTGTTGCAAACTGCATTTGTGGCACTTTATTTTGACTTAGATTTGTTTATTTTCATAATTTAAGTTTGTATTGTAAATGGTACACCTGTCTTGTTTCATTTAAGCCATTTACCAAGTTTATGTGATGCACACACCTGGAGTTGTAAAGCCTTAAACAGAGCAAATTTGCCATCTGCGCCAAGTGGTTAAACAATCCTGCATTAAAATTTATGGGGTTTTCTTAAAGCTGTATTTTATCATTTCAGACAAACATGAATACTGTAATTGAGACAGATACATCTCAACCACTAGGGGCAAAGTTTATGGAGTTAAAGTATGTATTGTTGTCCTGTGAACAACTAGAGCTGCGTCTGCTACTCTTTTTTTGCAGCTCTTTTGCAGTGATCTCACTGTATTGGTCTCGGGCCATTCTATCTGAAATTGTTCTTGGTCTTCCAGATCTTGCCTTGACTTCAACTGTTCCATTTCTCTTCCATTTTCTGATAATGTTTCTGACAGTGGAAATAGGTCGTTTGATACGTTGAGTTTTTTTTAGCCTTCTTTCAATCAGCAGCCAATTTAGGCCTTGGAAACAAGGTGTGCAGACTCTTTAGCCAATCAATGACTTAAATTAAACACTTAAGTGCAGGAACACATCGAAAACCAGCAGACACAGCGGCCCTCCAGGAATTGAGTTTGAGATCCCTGGTTTAGAGGAACCCATGGTTGTTAACACCAGACAGAACAGCCACCGCAGTCGGATACTTTAGAAGGCATTGAGTTACTTCAGAATAAATAATTCAGCCCTGGAATTATATTCAGACTCATTGAAGCCCTAACAAGTAAATCACCTGGGTCTGGGCCTTAGTAATCATCTTCTTAAAAAGTAACAAAGAATAATCCAAAAGGGTTCCCAAACTTTTGCACAGGGCCTTTTTCCTTTTTTATTATTTTGAAACTGTAAAAAATTAAAAAAGTAATCTTGCTTTAAAATTTGAAGAAATTTGTCCTGTTTAACTTTGTACCTTTTATAGGTCAGGTTAACTTCTGTTCACTTAGAAAGGCATTTTGACCAGGGGTGCCCCACTTTGTACCTCTTTGTACCCCACTGTATATGTATGTAACATACAGGTATTTTGACCGATAACTCATAGGTCATCATAGTCTTCTTCAAGAGTAATAAATGGATGGGGATTCCCTGTGATGCCTTTAACCCACTGGTCTCCCCTGTTGCCTTCTACAGAGCCCATCGACATGACAATGGTGGCCGTCAGCAGCTCAATCTCAGGGATCATCTTCATCGGCCTTGCCATCATCATCATCTACCGGCTGATTCTAGAGCTGTACTACCGCAGAGAGTACCACAGCTTCTTAAATGAACAGAAGAATGCTCAATGGAATGAGGTAAGGATGATGTCCTCACATATTCATATCATCGGATTCCTATGTATTTGTTTATTTCAATATTGGTTTGTGTGTTTTAATACATATGAATATGCGTGAAGGAACCTGTGCTCCTTTTTTTGTTGATCTGTGAAAGAATTGGAACAGTTGCTTAAATATTTAACATAAATTGACACTTAAGTACTATGGAAAAATGTTATAAATCTCAATAACAAATTATTTTTCTCTAAGAAAAGGTTTTTTTAAAGAGAATTTCCACTGGGGGAAAATGAGAAGATTATATTCTTAAATTTTATAACTGTTTTGTTCTTGAGACATTAAATGATCAATAAAACAACAAAATACGAAACAAAAGACAAAATATTTAGGCAAACTCTACATTGACAGACACTGCTTGTTATCTGAAGAGACTACAATGAGCCTAAATGAACTGAAATTTTAAAAGAATATTGAGGAACATGTTTAAACTAACACGTATGCGTTTCATAGGGTACTTAATGCGGTAAACATTCATTTTAGTGGCCCAGTTGTCTAGTCAGGACTTTCGTCGTCTGTGGTGGCTTCTACAAATTTAAAGCCAGTAACATTACCTAACCTAGCAGGTAGCTAGCTATATGATGATGGACTGCAGCATTATTGTTTGTTTTCCATTCATTATCTAGTAGAGCTAACGTTAGTTGCTGCCAACTAGAAATAGCCTGTTGAGCATAGCGTTAAATAATTTAGGAAAGTTTGGGTAGCATTGCTTTGGAATAGAGCTAGTTTATTTAGTGTGAGCTACGATAGGCAATATCGTTAGTTGTAACTTGGCCACATTTTGATATCAAGACTTTTAAAGGCAGGCCTAGTTTTTGCAAGTTGGAATTAAGAACTTATGGAGAGGGCCATGTAGGCTATGCGTGAGTAACTTGGCTTTTTTTATGTCGTAGACGTTTTTGATCTGATATCACTTATTTTTTTATAGCTAACTAATGATGAATAATGCATGAAGATAAACACGGAGAGACATGCATTCCAAAGAAATGTATGCAGACATTCGCTTAACCATAATGCCCTCTATTAACAAGGATGAGAACAGTTATCCTATTACAGACAGCACACAATTACATTAAAAGAGTTTGTAGATGAGCAGTATTTAATGTGTAATGAAATACAATGAACAGCACCACCTGAGCTATGTATCATGAAGAAGCATGTAAATTAATGAACCAAGTCTACATGGAGACACACATGCACAATGGGCTAAACGCAAACACATTCTAGCTGAAAGACATACAGCCTAAATAGCTAGTAGGCTACAGCCTAAATAGTTTGCATCAGTAAAATATGGAAATACAGTTTTAAAATAGGGCTATTAGTATTCTATGAAATACATTTAACGTTAGGCTATTCAACACTGGATTGCTGGATGCGTAACTCCAACCTTCCATGTGTGGGCTACGAGCTAGCGAGCGAGCTAGTGAGTTTCTGCACAGCAGAGTTTTTTTCCGGTAGTGTAGAACGTTACCTGCGGGAAATCTTTTGGTACCGGACAGCTAGGTTTAGTTTTGTTTTCTGTAGTGCAATGAATGTAGGCTATAATGCATGTTGATTCGCTTCATAGTAGCCTAGCTTGTTTCTGCTTCCTGACGAGAAGCAGGAAGTAACGTTGACGAACAAGCTTAATTGGACAACGCATATTTCCCAGGAATCTTAGCCAGAAAGAAAACAGTAGATACTACTAAGAAAGTACATACCAGAGATTATTCTTCTTTTTATTATTATTATTATTATTATGATTATAATTAAAAGTGTTTGCAGTAAGCTACATTATCAGCAGAGTAGCGTAGACTAGAGCCACATTCGGAGGCTATCTATTTATTTATAAGTGACTAACCATGAATCAGATATGTTTGGGGAATTGGCGGTTTATAAATCCGATCGCTTAAAGGCTTGCAGTTTAAAAGAGGCTATCCTCAATTTTTAATGTAGGCTATTATCGTAAATTCTTAATTTTCCTAGTAGTTCATTTTATGGTGACCTTGTGTTATGTGTGAAAAGGATAAAGTGAACAGAGCTGAAGTGAAGAAATTAATTAATAAAGAAATGTTGGCTGAGGCAAGGGGTTTCCACAGTCAGTCAGTCATGACCGCAAGAGCAGAGCGTAACACCCTCCCCAAACCAGACAAAAGCGAGCGTCCGGTTTGGGGAGGGTGCGATATAATACAAGTGACACATTGAACAGTTAATATTGTAAACCTCTTTTGCCTTTGCAATAAAAATACGTTAATGTGTCAATGTGAAAATAATAACAGTCTAAGAAATGAAAAGTACTTAACAGTTGCACATTGTTTTTGTGGAAAATACACATGTGCCCTGCTGGGCTCGAACCCACTATCCACTGTGTGCAAGACTGCAGTCTTAACCACTAAGCCACAGCATCTTCTTGGAATGCATGAAGCCATTAGCTATATTAACATTAAAAAACATTAGTATGAAGCGCTTTTATTGGACGATAAGCTTGATCAGCAGGTATACGGACCATACCCTCAAATAATAATTCTCCCCATTGGATAACATCGCGACGGAGGCAGGCAGTTTGGCAGGAAAATGGGAAGAAGAAGAAGAAGCGGAAGAGGAAGGAGAAAAACGGCAAAATAACCCAAGTTTGGGGCTTTATTGTGTGGATGTGTGAAGTTGTATCTGAATGCTGTGTGGTTACATGAGGTCAGAACATACAGAAGTTAATGTTTTTAAGGGCTGAGAGTCTATGGTCATTGTGGTTACTTCTGTAGGAATCCCTGAAAAGTGCCAAACTCTCTGTGCTGTATAGGTATGGGGCATGCCCCACCAAGCCGTAACTTGGCGGATGGCATACCTGCCATCCCAATTATGCAGTTTCTAAGCTAGGCACCTGGTTTTTTTTAACCAGGGGGTGCCCTAAAAATGCAGCCACAGGCAAAATACATTTTTTAAAAACCTTAGTTAATATGAAATGCAACCTTAAATGCTTAACGTTAACTCCGGTCCTTTCAAAACAATATTTTAATTTCGCTATATGTAGCCTATACAATACGTCACGTTTTATCCTATTTTCATACAGTTGAATGCCTCCGTCAAATAACTAAAAACTATTCAACTCATACAATCACGGCACATGTTTTCAACTGCAACAGCCCAAGCATTAGGCTAACACGCAAGATGCCTTGCCTAACACGTTCAAAAGCTTTTTTTCCTCATTCTCGTAAGCTATGACTGAAAAATAACATCATCATTTCAATCTATTTGTGCATTTGCTGTCTTTTACCAAAGCAATTTAGGCTATTACTATTTTGCATAATTTACCATATTTCATATCTAAAAAGTAGGCAAATGGTCTCGGGTCATTTTTTCTGAGCTACATATTGCCTTCTCAAAATGATCGCATCGCTGTGTATGTGGGGGGGAAGCGAAACGAGGTGCCGTATCCAAATTACGCGTGCAACAAGTCAAGGGCCATCGGTTTGGGAATGCGCTCCACCACTGTATAGGTGCACTGTCGGATAACCTGAGAAACGTACACTATAGTCTGTCATTTTACTGTCTCAGTAATCAAACAAAGCATTGACGTTATTGCTCATCTTTACCGGTCCGAGCGCATCGTGGTGAGATGCAGGGATTTTTTACCGATTAAAGATGTAGGTGTAGCTTAATCAACCATACAAATCCAAAAAAATCATAAAACAGTTATGTTTTAATTCAGAAGGACATAAAAGTTTATTTATGAAGTTCATGAAAACATTTGAATAGTCAATGCTAAATTACTAAATTAAACCGGCTACAAATAATTGGCGATGCTTTGCAGAACGAATTATATTGCAATAGCCTAATAAAAAAATGCACCCCCTCACAAGCAGCCGATGACATCGCACATCGGTGATGTTTGATTGGCTGATGTGACGATGTGAAATATGTTGACATCGAACAACCATACTCATAACTGAATAATTCTATTTTCATTCAGGTAAACTTTACAACCATGTAAGCTGACGAAAACAAAGCAGGCTTATTAGCCAACAAGCTATATGCTATGCTGTCATTATGCATCTTTGAGATGGGTGTAAATCTAACGTTAGGTTGACAGACGTGTCAATTGAATTCAATTTATCCATAATTTAGCTAAGGTTTTACCCGGATATAGCCTGGTTACATCCTAGCCGGTTAAAAATACTCACTTTTCAAGTACATTTAGCCTTTTAGTACATTTGCATGTGGGAAATTGGGGGTCATATGGGGCTCAACCCTCCTTTCTCAGGGAGGCCTGTAGAGAGCAGGCAGAGCGTGAGAGGAGTCTGATTGGATTTGCCGACTGGTCTCTGTCGGATCAGCAGACCTCCAAGTCCGATAGATTGCCATTGGTAAACCGAGCAGCAAAACAGTTTGCTAGCTAGCAACCCAACCACATAATACCACCGGGAGCCGCCCAACTCATCCGCTGACCCGCTAGCCTCTTGCTATCTGGGTGGTCTTTCACTACACGAGACGGCATTTCCCCGACTTTTCAACATGTTCACTGGGGTAGGTTACTAATCAATCAATCAGACTTTATTTGTATAGCACTTTTTCATACAAGTAAAATGTATCACAAAGTGCTTCACACAATAGAACAACCCCCCCATCCACACACAAAACACTAAATGAGTTTGTAATTAAAGGGCAACAAAACACGCTGGTTCGCTTGACCCCGCCCCCTTTTGAAATTTGAAAAATGCCTAAATCTGGACGTGATAAGGTAATAATATAGGGGCTGAGCTCCAGGTATCAAACCACGCCCCAGAAATTTTTTTTCACTAGTAGCCTGAGAGAATGTCTGCTCGGGATGTACAGTTGAAATCGGAAGTTTACATATTTAGGTTGAAGTCATTAAAACTTTTAACCACTCCACAGATTTCATGGTAGCAAACTATAGTGTTGACAAGTCAGTTAGGACATCTAGTTTGTGCATGACACAAGTAATTTTTTCAACAATTGTTTACAGACAGATTATTTCACTTTTAATTCACTATACAATTCCAGTGGGTCAGAAGTTTACACTACATTGACTGTGTCTTTAAATTTTAAATATTTGGTCGCATGTCCTATCTTATTTTCTAGTACTCTTACAAGCGATACTATAACATCTCTGCATTTGAATGGATCTCTATGTGAATTTGGGGGTGGGACTAGATTTAGCTGTAAATTATGCTGGAACAGTATGGAATACATGATTGGTAAAATGGCTGTAACTCGTCAAGGGTCTGAGGTATCAAACAAACCTCAAACCATCACTTCGCTGCCAGACATGCAGTAGATATGGATGGATCACTTTAAGGGTTGTTTCTCCTTGTTCCTGACCCCACGGCCGGAGTGCCGTCCACATTCCTGACCCCCGGGCCTGAGTGCCCGTCCCTGCCTAGCCTGGTTCCTGACCCTTCCCAGTTCCTGACCCTTCCTGGTTCCTGACCCTTTCTGTTCCTGACCCCTCCCAATCATAGACCCCTCCATGTTCCTGCCACGCCTTGTTCCTGCTGTCTTATCTGGTTTCGTCTTGCCCCTGCCTTGTTTCCCCATTAAATGTACTCCCTGGTGCAGTTTTCCCCTGAGCCGTCTCAAACATAGCGTGGGGTCCAGAACATAGCGTGGGGTCCAGAACAAGGATGGTACACCGGCCGTGGGGTCAGGAACAAGGATGGCACACCGGCCGTGGGGTCAGGAACAAGGACGGCACACCGGCCGTGGGGTCAGGAACAAGGATGGCACACCGGCCGTGGGGGTCAGGAACAAGGACGGCACACCGGCCGTGGGGGTCAGGAAACATGGCGGCACTCTGGCCGTGGGGGTCAGGAAACATGGCGGCACTCCGGCCGTGGGGGTCAGGAAACATGGCGGCACTCCGGCCGTGGGGGTCAGGAAACATGGCGGCACTCTGGCCGTGGGGGTCAGGAAACATGGCGGCACTCCGGCCGTGGGGGTCAGGAAACATGGCGGCACTCTGGCCGTGGGGGTCAGGAAACATGGCGGCACTCCAGCCGTGGGGGTCAGGAACGAGGACGGCACTCAGGCCGTGGGGTCAGGAACGGGTGCGGGGTTCCCACGGATAGCGCGGGGGCCTGCAGTCTGGGCCAAGCGCGCAGCCAAGGGCACAGGCGCTCAGCCTGGGGTACAGGAACTCAGCCTGGGGGGAGCAAGGGAGCCTGGAGGGAACAATCAACAATCAAAACATAACAATCAACTGGATGTCATATTTTTTGTAATATTTAAATATATCGTTGGCAACACTCATACAATAATGCCTGAGGCAGAGATTTTAGGTTTTATTTGAATTTGAACACTTTTTGTAGCTTTTTTGCATTTCACCATGAGGTCCGGACAGTTATCCAGTATGACATTTTGTGACTATAATGTCTAAAAATTCTTAAACTCTCTTAAATTTTCCTTATATTTATTTCATAAAGGGGTTTGGACATCAAAATTGCACATCACGTCATTGGGCCATATATAAGCAATAATCCACGAGGAGGTGTGGATTACTATGGAATCCTAAGAGCGACAAAAGTCACTAATAGGTTATCTGGATAGTAAAAAATAAAAAAGCGTTTAATCATTTCCTAGCCTCCAATCAGTCGATAAAATAAATTCAAAAACAATCATTTCCCCATGCAACATATCCCATTATCCTTGCCACATTTCCATTTCCTCAGCACATTTACTTTTCCTCGTCGCTTATATGATAACAAGAAGGGCGTGTCTATAATGACTGGGCGGTGTGAGCCAAAGTGTGGCGTCTAGTGATGGGCGAAACCACAAATCTTCTTTTCAATACGATACCAAGTAATACCAAGGCTAGTTTTCCGATATCGATACCAATACGATACTTTTAAAAAGTCTTCTTGTGTATATAAAAAAGGGGAGATCTTTGTGATTTCTACAGTGAAAATTGGTCAATGTGCACTTCAAAAAATTATATTTGAAAGCCTTTGCGTCAGCATTAACATATAAAGACTTTTCTCTTTTTTCTGTTTAACAACAGCAATAAAACATATGTTCAATTGTTCAACAATATTTAAGAAATGTTCAATTATATTACCTAATTGTGATAAAATGATGGCTGGGTTAAATTCACGAGAGAAAATTCCTGAAGGTAGCCTATTGGCAACATCTTTCCTTTCAAAATGGTAATATTTTATGAGATGTAGGCTAATCTATGTTTTAGAAACACTGAGCAATGAATATCAGTTTTTCCACAAAATGGATATAATGCAAAATGAATTCAGATGTTGTTTGAAAATGTGTCCATTCTAAGCCTGATATAGCCTACACCTATTCATCAGCCTATTACTGTAATGTTCTTCTCCTCAAGAAATAACCAGTGTTTCCTGATTTCTGTTCGAAAGGTTAAAATAACCTAATATTATCACTGTATGCCTGGAAAATGCCTGCCTCTCTGAAAGATTTTTTGTCAGAGAACTCTGCTTGACTCTGGCTCCAGTTGTTGGGGTATTTGCCTACGTTCCCTCCCCTCCTTTGATCGCTACCACTGTAACTCGTCATGCTTATTTTCATGCATTCCGGCAGGTTCGTGGTATTGCCACAAAATTGTACACACTTTTGACACGTATCATAGTTCACTTCAATACTGTTTAGTGGAGTGAACTCCAAACAATGCTTCGATTTTTTTCTGCAATATTAGCAGAGCAGCACTGGTGCTGTCTCGTTGAATGACTGTCTGACTGTCACTGCTGCTTTGCTTGTGTTTCTCGGCGTGCCTGTTTGGCAGAGGGAGAGGGCGGAAGGAGAAGTAGTTCCTATCCTACACAATTATTTGCTACAACATTTATTTTTTTCACTTTTTCAACAACAGATACGCATTCAATTTCCTTAAAAAAGAAATATTAAAATTACTGGATAAATAAAACACTTGGCATCGATATTTTTACATGTGGATCGATTCTGAAAAAGGAAACATCAGGATCGAAGTATTGATATTTTCAGTATCGATCCGCCCATCACTTTCGCTGAGTTCAGTTTGCCCAGTTTCAGTTTCCCTAGTTTCCATTTAAACAATCTAAGATTAAAAGGACAACTACAGGGCTGTGTTCGGATCTGAATTTAATGCTTTCTTCCTGTTGTTCCCTTCCCTTGATTCAAGGGAATTCACATTGAAGCAAGGGAAGGGAACGAGAGGAAGAAAGCATTCATTTTGTCCAGGCTACGTTCGGATCCAAAATGTATCCTTTCTTCCTGTCGTTCCGTTCCCTTGTTTCAAGGAGGGAATCCCCAAAATGGCAGGATGAAATATGGCAGCCACACCAAGTGTGATTCGGATCCAATTTAAGAAAGGGGAGGGAGTAATTATATTCCCTCGCTCCCTCGTTTATCCTCCCTTCCACCAAGGGTATAAAATGCAAGCTTCCAGCAAGAAGGGAATCCCACAATGCAATGCTTCACATGGAAAAAGTTGGCGGTTACCACAGAACTATGTGGCGGTCAC
The DNA here is from genome assembly GCA_029718625.1 of Synaphobranchus kaupii. NCBI lineage: Eukaryota > Metazoa > Chordata > Actinopteri > Anguilliformes > Synaphobranchidae > Synaphobranchus > Synaphobranchus kaupii. Next base: position 22,137,140 of record CM056380.1, read on the forward strand.
CACAGAACTATGTGGCCATCACATCAACTGTTGCACTTCCGAAATGTTGGGAGGGTAGTTCGGTTCCGTTTTTGTTTGTTTCTCGTCAATCCTTCCTTGGAGAGCACCTTTTAAGTTTGCTTGCTGCATGTAGCAAATTGCGTCACAAGATAGCTCCCATGAGGGAAGACAGCAAGGGAAGGGAGTGTGTTAAATTGGATTCGAATGCAGCCCAGCACTCCAATATGTTGTACATCTATGGCCCTTCTCTCGCCAGAACAGCTGCATTTGCTAGCTAACACTGTCCATTATCAGGAAGCAAGTTGTGTCAACGTTACATAACTTGCTTCTCATAGGCCTAGATCATTAGCTAGACTGCTAAATGACTACTATTATTAACTAGCAATCGCTATTTTAGACAAATGATCTGCTGACGTTAACGTTAGCCATTAGAACTGCTAGCTAACTAAAAGAAAATGACACCACACCAGTAAATTAAACTTGTTTCCAGACTGCTTTTGTATACGTTAGCTATTAGAACGTGACTGCATCATGAAGGGTGGGTGTGTTTAGCCGGAGTGGTTTGGTGTACAGCGCAGATTTCATTTGTTTTTCTCACTTCTGCTCATTTGGGATGACATACACTCTATTCATGCAAGACGCCATCTTGGAATTATACAAAACAAAAACGAGGCTGAGGTGGGAAAATATAGGAAGAATGAAGCCAGGATCCAGCAGGGAAAGGTTTAGCAAGCTGAAATGCTTCATTGTGAACTTGGCAGACTTGAGCACTTATTTCTACGAACGTTAACCAGCTACCTGAAGCACGTTAAGGGGTCTACTTTTTTCGCATTGAACGAAATGATCTCAACACATTCCTCGCTCCTGACTGTGAAACCATTGCATTGGATGATCTAGCATTAGCACACAAAGTAACAAGCAATACGAATACAACACAATCACAAGCCAGGTATAGACAGAGCGAGTATAGACAGAGCCGTTTGCCCCGTCTTGCACTTCGCTTTGACACATCTACCAGCATCTAGCATTACCTACCTAGCTAACAAGCTAAGACCAGTGGCGTAGCGGACACGGAGGGCCATAGTCTGATTTATTCATTTGAGATTTGAATATTAGACTGTAGTGTTGATAGACAAGCAGGGCGAAAAGACAACTAACAGTTAGCCTCACACAAAATGCGCAGCTGAATAAATCTACCGAAACTATCACTCTGGTCACTTCTGAATCAAGTTGGAGAGTGAGTATTAGAGTTCTCAGTTTCAGCCCGACGGGGCCCGAAAAAGCCCGTCCGGTAAGGCTGGGTTCGAGCCGACAATTTATGCTAATCGGTCGGGTCGAGTAGGGCTCGGGCTGCGCAAAAAAGAAAAGAATTACAGTAGGCTAATTTGCATTTTTACGTGGTGCTGATTGCTAATTTTGGAGTCAATCAATTTCTCTACTTGTTAAAATGTAGCTATTAATTTAATTCATCCAACATCTCCCGTTTGCTGTAACTATACGGCGAATGTAGGTGTTCGAGTTGAGGTTGAAGTATCATCTGCTGTGTGATAAATGATAATAGGGCAATAATAATGAAGCAAGAACATGCAAACTACACAACAATGAAAAAGTTGAATCGCGTTCTAACGAAAAAACACAACTAAATTATATTACAGCATGGCAAACATTAAAACATTAGTACAAATCTAATTGCTTGCTTTTGGCAAAATTGGTTTACTCTGCTGCTCTCAATGACTAAATCTGTTAACTCAAAAACAGTAGGCTAAAAACACAGCTATTTTGTGGCGTTCCTGCTTGCTCGCTCCTCCTCTCCCTCTCTCTCTCTCTCTCTCGCTCTCTCTCACCCCTTTGTGCTATGTGATTTAGCCGCCGCCTACATAAATTGCGTAGCCTTTTCTGGCACTAACCGACTTGTTTAACTAACCAACCTTTAACTAAGGAAATAGCATTTCAGATTTGCATCGTGTTATGCAGGGGAACATCTGAAAAATACTACGTTTGTTTGATGTAACTTATCAAAGAAATTTCACTGGATAAAAAGTTTTCTATATATATAGCCTCAGTGCTTGCATGAAGTAGCTTGCATTCACAAGCAGTCAGCGTGTTGCTGATGTTAATTTACAGATAAATTCCTACTATGATAAATTCATATTTTCGAACTGAATAAATACTGCACCTCTAACCACAAAAATATTTTGCTAGATTAAAGTTGTTGTAACTAAGATATTTGCCTAATACAAACCTTTTTTATCTGCAGATTAGCTAATGTTATTTACCAATTTTATATATCAGCTGTAGCCTATGCTGTTGCTATGGTAATTTATAACTAGGCTAGCTACATAAAGATGGATCTGGCTCACAGTAAAAAAAATAAAATGAAACATTCCACATTTAAACTCCAAACTGCTTTACTAACTCCATGATAATGTAACTATGCCTAGCTATATAGTTACCTAGCCACGTAGGCTATTGCATTTGCATTATCTTAACAATGACAAAAGTTTAGCCCAGTAATTAGCAGACTATGAGGCGGAGTAGCCGTCTGCCATCCAGGAACGTTAGTCACTGAGGGAAAGAAAGTCGGTTACATTCTGCTTTGTTTACTTTATTAATTCACTTTATTTATTCCTCTTATTTTCTTGAACATTTTGGACATTTTTGAATTAACTGGTCATGGAGCATAGTTTGTCATTCCCCTCAAATTAAAGCTGACAGTCTGCGCGTCAACCTCATTGTCATTGTGTCCTTTCAAACTCGTGCTAGAGTACAGAACCAAAATTACAAAACGTGTCACTGTCCAATGAATTATGGTGCTCACTGTATGTCACATCTATGGTTCTATATCTATGGTGCTCCCTCTCCAGCTGGTATTGTTAAAAGTCACTACATCAGCTCTATATACTTACATTGCTTCTTCTGAACGTCTCTTACCGCTTCCCCCTAACTTTGGTTTTGGTTGCAACTTACGTTAAAACCCAAATTTCGCCCATCAATATCTCAGCCGTTTTAGCACCAATTACCAAGCCACTTGGCAGATCATCAATATCTCAATATAAAACAAATATGGGAAAGATTTGTTAAGCCGTTTTCATACAATTAAGTACATAAAAAGATTTGCATTTAGATTAAGACTTTTTTTCCAATGACCTAGCTAAAATTATACAACTCTAATCACTAAAGTAGACATAGCAATATGTCGGGCGTGACATGGACTAATGCTTTTGATGGGTGACATTTCTGTTTATTGTTTACAGTTTTTAAATAAACCTTTATAATTCTACGATACCGGAAATTAATTGTCCATTGACTTAACATTGGGGCATAAATTTGCTAGCAGCGAAGGCTAATTGAAAGTTCGAACTACCGTTACAACAGTTTTGTGCAATGCAAGATTTCTTACTCGCTCTGTCTCTGAACCCACAGCACAGAAATTTTTTTTAACCAAAAAGTCTAAAGCGAGTTTTGATTTTATGTATGGTTTAACATTTTTTCTGAATCACAAGAAGTGTGGGCAAATGAACTCGAGAGAGCAAGGTGGATAACTTTATTTTGCTTAAAAGATATTTTGCTAGGTAAGTGATCACAGCAGTTCCACACAACCGAACAGCATCAACTGTAACGTTAGCTAACTACCGTTATCGAGTGACAAAGCTAGAAAGAATACAGCTAATGTTACTATCCAACTTCGCTAGCGAGATAAAAACAAATTTATGTTAACTTAGCTACTAACTAATTAACTACTAATAACCCCAGGTTATAGCAATCCCGTGCAAATTGACATGTTGGTAAATATCTTGTTATTTCCTGTGAGAAAGGAGTTTCCTCAGTCTTTTCTCCTGGTTTTTCTATGTATGAGGCACTCGAGGATGCCTTTGGTTGTGCTCTCTTCTTGTCCAAGTGCAAGCCATAACTATTGGCCGACCTCTACATTAAGTGTACATTAATAAGACAGAAGCAAATCCAAAAAACAGGCTCAAAAGTACTTATCAGTGGGGCAACGCTTGTGGCAGCTTTAGCTATTGTCTCCAGTAGCCTGACTATAGCCTTACATAACATTACATGTTATGGTCTAGCCTAACATTGTACTATTTTTCTCAAGCCAACGTTAACGTTAATAAAGAGATGTAATACAGGCTTCCTCATGCTTTTAGTGGACAGTTTGCCATGCCTACATTGCGTGCACATATTTATTTATTTCTTTTGAACACTTGAATTTTTTTCAGTTGCTTCCTGCCAGCGCTTTTCTGCCAGAAGCAATCAGTTTGCAGTGAAGATAGGATGTGTAACGTATGATGCATGGAACATTTTTGGTGTGAAGACTAAATGGAGTAGACACTCCCACCTCTGGATTTCTAGACACTGATTACAGAGATACTTTATCCCATCCAAATCGGTCATTAACATTACAGACGTCCTGTGATAACAATTACTTTACAGACATTGGGCCTCATTCATGCAGCGTTCCTAAATATGTGCGTACATTTATGTACGAAAAGAGATGGTACGTAAAATTTACGCCGGATTCATCAAACCGTGTGGGAAAGGCAGATTCTTTCGTATTCATGTACATATGGTCATACAAGCGCGTTCACATTATTGTGTGATTAGCATAAATCCACACCCATGAATGACCTTATATGGAGGCTGTCACTTCCATTTAAAGGTCCATACGAACTGAAAATGGCCCAGAAAAAGCAAAAGAAATAATTATTCCGACAATGAAATCAAAGTTTATTGGCAGATTGTAAATCAAGGGAAAAAAATTGTTTAGTATTGTCAGTACCAGTGTCATGAACTGGAAAAGTAAAGGCCTAGCAGGAGATAACATGTACCATCAATGCAGGATCATCCCTTACATGAACTCTTAAAATAGTAAAATAATTAATGGTTTGATATAAAATTAGAGGCGAAGAAATGCATAGCTGCGCATCTACGTCTGCATCAGACGAGCGAGTGCATTGCCGCCATCAGCCAAGCACACGGTCTTTCTCACAGCCTGGAATTAAATAAAACTTTATTAATTTCCTAATTTTGTTGGGGTTCTGTGCATGTGAGTTGTGGTTTGAAATCGGATAATCACATAGGCTACCTTATTTTAGAATCTCTCTGACTTACTGGCGCGTTCTAATTGCGGTCACATGATGCGCATGTCTCACTGTGCAAAAGCCAGAATTGAGCTGCAGGTTTTTACTGAGATAGCCTGGCTACATTCCAAACGGTTAAAAAATTTTCACTTTTCAATCAAGTTTATCCGGTATTTCGCCTGAACGGCGTTTCACTGACTTTTCAACAAAAACGTTCACTGGGGTGTCCATTCTATGCCACCGATAATATTGGACAGGTTGAAAATTTCATAAAAACCCCGCTTTACCTATGCTGTTGACCACAATGGCAATGCTAGCTACGGACCTGTAAGTCGCTTTAAAGCAAATTTCATTAATTGGTTAAATGTTTTAATTAGCATATTTAAGGTCATATAGAATTACAGCCATTTTTAGCAATTTAGAAAAAAAAAATTCATTAGCCTACGTTATGGGTCTAACTAAACAGCGTCATAGCCTACAATTGATTAATAGGTGTAATCTCAAGTGTTTGCTTTTTACAATCGTAATTTATTACGTTTGCAATGTGTATTTCAAGGGCCACATTTAGTCTTGTGAATTTAACAGAAAATATAAATAAATTCAGATTCTAATTATCACTTGGAAGGTACATTTACCAGCATTCAGAATTTGCGAACGCGGTAGCTACACGTGGTCCTGAGCAGGTGTAAAATTTGTTAGTACGTGCAAACAAATCTCAGATTCGAAAATGTTGATGAATGCCAAAATAAGACAGAATTTGCTAATACAAACTATTTATGTATAAATTCGTTCTGCTCACGTTTCATGAATGAGGCCCATTGTCCTGAAAACTTATCCCATCCGAATAGGGCTAAGTATAAATATATAATATAATACAACTCAGCATATATGACTTTTTATAAAACTTTGCAAGTATGATCATATATGATTTTTTACAGACCTTCTGCATATAGGCACATTTAGCAACCTTACGTTGTAACCTGAACATAAGCATGGCAAGCTGGGTTTCATATGTATAGCCTTTGTGCTTCATCAGCTAGCCAGGTCTGCATAGTGCACGCTCTGGGAGTAAGGTTAATGTTAGCCGAGCAAGCATGATACATTTCTAAGTACAAAACCTTCATTATCCCTATCTACGGTGGCCCCCTAGTGGTAGTCGTCAACGTCTCAATTATGCGTATTGTGTAGGCTATACTGTACGTGACGATTCCGACAAATATTTATTCCGTTGCAAATTTCTGAATGGTACAGCCCTCTTCTTCAATTCGAACTTTTAACCATGGATGACAAAACATTTTTAAGAAATGGACACCTTCCAGAGAAAAAACCCTGGGAATTAATAACAAAAAACTAAGTTTTAAGTGTGAAGTTTGGCTTGGCTAAATGTTTGTAAGTCATCAAGGGCCTGACTTATTTTTCCATAGAGTTCAATAGGAAAATGATTCAGGAGAAACAACCCTTAAAGTGATCCATCCATATCTACTGCATATGTGATGGTTTGAGGCTCGCTTGATACCTCTGACCCTTGATGACTTACAGCCATTTAGCCAACCATGGGTTCCATACTATTCCCATGTAATGTACAGCTTAATCTAGTTCCACCCCCCGATTCCCACAGAGATCCATTCAAATGCAGAGAGGTTATATTATCGCTTGTAAGAGTACATGAAAATAAGATATCAAGAGTTCTTTGATATCCTTTTATACCCAGTCATGATAGCATCACCTGTTTACCTGTGGAATGTTCCAAACAGGTGTTTTTTGAACTTCCCAATCTTTTTTTTTCCCCTGTCCCAACTTTTTTGGAAAGTGTTGCAGGCATCAAATTCGGAATTAGCGTATATTTACAAAAATCTATAAGGTTGATCAGGTAAAATTACGGGCCCTATCTTACACCCGGTGCTAAGCGGCGCTAACCCAAACACAAGTGTCTTTGCTATCTTACATCCAGCGCAGGGTTCATTACAGCGCCTAGCGCTCACGTCTTTTAAATACCAAGTATTCTTGCACCCATTGCAAGTGAACTGGGCGTGTTGGTCTTAAAATGAGGTGTGGCCAGGATTATTTTTAGCGTATTGCTATCTTGAGCCAGCAGAAAGCGCTGGTGCTAAAACCACCACAAAACTTGGTCTAAAGTCATGTCGCAGTTGTTTATTTTAACGGCGCATATACGTAAGTGCGTCTACATAGGCATGTGCACGACGCACGTACACCCTCCTGTCTGTTACACACAGGGGCGCACACAAGCATGTCTAAAAATATCCAGATTACAATATGAGATGTTATTATTGTGTAGGCTATATCAAAAAATGCATAATAATAAAAGGGTCCATAGGTCAAAGACCACATACCTGTCCCTCAGCAAAGGGGAATGCTGCATTAAATTGCTTTCAGCCCACTCCATCAACATCCAGGCGATGTGCGATGGTATGTGTAAGGTTACATGTATAGACTATTCGCAATTATCCTGGATCAAACTATGATTTCCTAATAATTCTTGTAATCTTCTGGGGGGACAATCTTCTGTTACAGGACAATGGCTTTCAATTAAAAGGAGTAAAGCAAGCAAAGCTTGCTGCTCCTGCTTTGCTTTGCTTTGCTTGCTTTACTCCTGCTCCTGCTTTACTCCTGCTCCTTGCTTTGCTTGCTTTACTTTCTGTCCATTTGTTTCATTTTATTGTTTTACTTTTTTCATCTTTTAAATTAATTTTATTGTTTTACTCTTAAATTTATTTTTTAAAGTAAGAAAGTCAGTTGAACACTTGGTTTTGAAAGAAAACATTTGGACTTGTTTCTAAACAACAAAGCTTCTCTGACCGGCAAAAGACAACGTGGAAGCTATGTCTCCAAACCCAGTAAAATCAGTGAGCTGCACGGAGTGTGAGCGATTGATTGAGAGGATATCGCAGCTTGAAAAGAAGATTGAAACACTGCATCAAATACGTGAGGATGACTCTGTAGCAGCGACTGTACAAGGTGCCGAGCCACCAAATGCTAACGGATTTTCATACGCGGGATTACATCAAATGTAGAGTACCTGTCACGGACTTGGCTGACACGCTTCTCTGGATGTGTCCCAACGCCACTGGATTAGCTGCGGAGGCTCCCAAACCAGCCTTCCCTAATGACGCTTTTTACTGGCACAGCATCGGTACCAGACCAAATTTTTTTACTATGGGCTAACAGCTAACAGGGCTGTTATCAGTTATCCTCTCTACACATCCAAGTAATATGAGGATTATTATCCACGCTGGGTCTTTTGACATTCTGCGAAGGAAAACTGGCTCTGAGATCCTGAAAAAAGACTTTTCCCTGCTACTGGAGAAACTGAGCGACTGTCAATCGCAACATATATTCATCTCAGGCCCCATTCCAACTTTGGGGAAAGGAATTAAATCTTTTAGCAGACTCCTTGGCCTGAATACATGGCTGACATCGCCGTGCCTCCCCCATGGGATAAAGTTTATTGACAATTTCAATATCTTTTGGAACTGCAAAGACTGCTTCAGACCCGATGGGATTCATCCAAACATCACTGGATCCAGACTACTTGGTGCCAACCTACGCCATGCTCTTGGAATGCCATACCCAAACAAGATAAGCGCGAAGGACAGCGCACACAGGCAGACAGCTGGTATCTCTCCCGCTTCACCTGACCCTCTGCTCCACATCACCCAAGGCATTCGGAGGATGTCTTTGTCCCAATCAGGGACCCAACGACCCCCCTCCCCCCCTCCACCACATTCACCAATCAAGGAGTTAATTAAAGCTGCCACGCTGAAGCTCAGTCAAATTGATGAAATATTACACAACAGTAACCACAGACAACATCACTCAGGTGTCTACCAGAGATGAGACAGACCCCATGCCGCTTCTTTAAACATAACATTCTTAAACAGCTGGTGGCATGGTCAAACACATCGTAGCAATCACAGACCATCTCAGTAATCTTAAATTTGTCACTGTTCAGCCACAACCAGTCTCCTTTCCTGTCACAGAATCCCTACAGCTGAAATGAGCTCTTTTTAATGTCAGATCATTGACTAACAAATCCTTTTTGGTTAATGATATGATAATTTAAAGGAATTAGCATTTTATGTTTTTAGTTGAGACCTGGCTAAACAGCATATAGCAACACTGATAGAGGCTTGTCCTCCAAACTATAATTTTTATCAGTCAGTCAGACAAAACAGGAAAGGAGGAGGGATTGCAGCCATTTTCTCTGCACAGTTTGTGTGTAATGACATTGACCTGGGTGCATTTACATCATTTGAATATCTTGCTCTTGAGCTCAAAGCAGAATTATCAGTGCTCATCATTACATTATATCAGCCACCAAGATATTCATCACTATTTCTACAGGAATTCTCAGAGCTGATCTCACTTGGTATCACTAGATATGATAGATTAATCCTGAATGGAGACCTGAATATTCATATTAATAAAAAGAATGACTCCAAAGCTATGGCGCCAATTAATTTACTGGACAGCTTTGAACTTACCCAACATGTAAATGAAGCCACTCATCAGCATGGTAACACCCTAGACTTAGTAATAACAACAGGGTTAAACATTGATAATGTTTTAGTATTCGAATTACCTATTTCTGACCATCACTGTGTGTTTTTTGATGCCAACCTAATCTTAACAAAGACCAAAAGGAAATTTTTGGTTCAAAAGAGATTCCTAGATGACAAGGCTGAAGCAAAGTTCTCTAATATTATGAGATTGTTTGAGCCATACAGTTATGACTGCTCTTTAAATGACATGGTTGAAAATTTCAACAATACCTTGTCATCTGCTTTAAATACTGTTGCTCCACTAAAGATTAAAAAGAGGTCGACTGACAGAATCTCCCCATGGTTAAACAATAACAGTGTTAATGATATTAAGAGAATCTGTCGGGCAGCTGAAAGAAAATGGAGGAAAACTAAGCTCACAGATCACTGTAATATATACAAAGAAGCCATGACTGCCTATAACAAAGCAATACGTCTGGCAAGAAAGGATTACTTTTCCAAGATTATTACATAAAATGCTGGAAACTCTAGAATATTATTCTCCGCTATTGACCAGCTACTCAACACTGCCCCCACCCCTCCGCAGTTATTATTAAATCCCGCACCAGCTTCTGACATTCTTAGTCTGGCTTCTGCCTCAAAATGTGAAGAATTTGCAAAAAATTTTAACAACAAAATAATAACTATTAGAGCTAGTATTGTAATCACTAGTAACCCTTGTGATCTGCCCTGCAACAAGCCGGAAATTATTAGGAACTTTAGTAACATCTCTGATACAGAACTCTGTGAGATTGTAAGACACAGTAAACCTTCAACTTGCTGTCTTGACCCTGTCCCTACTAAACTAAAAAAAATAATGTTTTTCATAGTGTCTCCACATCTGTTCTAAAAATAATTAACACATCCCTTGAGACTGGAATTTTCCCCAACGCATTTAAAACTGCTGTTGTGAAACCGCTATTGAAGAAACCAAATTTAGACCATAGTGTACTAAGTAATTACAGGCCTATATCCAACTTACCCTTCATGAGCAAGATACTTTAAAAAGTAGTTTTTAATCAACTAAACAACTATTTAAATGAAAACAGTATTTTAGAGAAGTTTCAGTCAGGTTTTAAATCTAATCACAGTACAGAGACTGCTCTAACTAAAATAGTTAATGGCCTTAGACTCAGTGTCGCTGTAAACAAGGTCTCAGTGCTTATTCTCCTAGATCTGACGGGCCTGAAAATTCAAACCTGAACCAATACCGACCCGAGTGAGTTGAAGCCTGAGCCCGGCTCGCTGAGATCATCACATACAATACTGAGCCCGAGACCGACCAAACACGAAAAAAAAAAAACACAAGTTGGTTATTGCCAGAAAAGGCTGCGCAATTTACGTAGGCGGCGGCTCAAATCAGATAGTACAGTGGGGTGAGAGAGAGCAAGAGAGAGAGAGAGAGAGAGAGAGAGAGAGAGAGAGAGAGAGAGAGAGAGAAGGAGCGAGCAAGCAGGAACGCCACAGACTAGCTGTGTTTTTAGCCTACTGTTTTTGAGTTTTTAACAGATTTAGTAATTGAGAGCAGCAGAGTAAACCAATTTTGCCAAAAGCAAGCAATTAGATTTGTACTAATGTTTTAATGTTTGCCATGCTGTAATATAATTTAGTAGTGTTTTTTTGTTAGAACGGGATTCAACTTTTTTATTGTTGCATAGTTTGCATGTTCTTGCTTCATTATTATTGCCCTATTATCATTTATCACACAGCAGACGATACTTCAACTTCAACTCAAACGCCTACATTCGCCGTATAGTTACAGCAAACGGAAGATGTTGGATGAATAAAATAAATCGTTACATTTTAACAAGTAGAGAAAGTGTTGACAATTGATTGACTCCAAAATTAGCAATCAGCACCACATGTAAAAATGCAGATTAGCCTACTGTAGGCTAAATACACACAGAGACATTCTTCTTCTTTTTTCTTTTTTGCGCAGCCCTACCCGACCCGACCAATTAGCATAAATTGTCGGCTCGAACCCGGCCCTACCCGACGGGCTTTTTCGGGCCCCGTCAGGCTCGGGCTGAAACTGACAACTCTAGATCTGAGTGCTGCATTTGACACAATTGACCACAGTATTCTAATCAATCGGTTAGAAAAGTGGGTCGGTCTCTCTGAATGTGCTCTTAACTGGTTCCGAACATACATTACAAAGAGACAATTTTATATTAGTCTTGGAGACCAGGTATCAGAGAAATATGACGTATCTTCTGGTGTTGCACAAGGAAGCTGTCTTGGTCCCCTTCTTTTTTCATTGTACATTACCGCTAGGTAATATCATCAAAGAACACAATGTTAACTTTCATAGCTATGCTGATGATACGCAATTATACATTTCTGTGGAACCGAATGACGTTAATGCCTTATGCTCCCTGACTACCTGTCTGTCCGCAATTAATCAATGGATGAGCAATCATTTTTTAAAATTAAACGAAGGTAAGACAGAAATATTCCTGGTTGGCCCCAAAGCCAAAAGAGATGCACTTTCTAATAAGTTGGGAAATTTGGCTCATCAGAATAAAACGGAAGTAACAAGTCTAGGCGTTATTTTAGATTCTGATTTAAGTTTTAAAACCCCCATAAATAAGGTGACCAAGACAGCATTCTTCCACTTAAGAAATATTGCTAAAGTACGGCCGTTTTTTAACTCAACAGGATGCTGAGAGGTTAATTCATGCTTTTATTTCAAGTATACTGGACTACTGTAATGCTCTTTTTACTGGTCTTCCAAAAAAGTCAATTGAGAAACTACAGCTAATTCAGAATTCTGCTGCTAGATTTCTAATGAAGACAAGGAAAAGAGAGCATATTACTCCTGTTTTAGCTGCACTGCACTGGCTCCCTGTATCTTTTAGAATTGATTTTAAAGTTCTTCTACTTGTATACGAAGCTACATCACTGATTCCCTGTTGTTTTATGTCCCTTTCCGAGCCCTTAGGTCCTCTATGGCAGGTCTTTTAAACATTCCAAAAGTCCCCCCAAATAAAATTGGGGAAGCTGCTTTCGTCCACTATGCACCTAAATTGTGGAACACCGTACCAAAAAGTATTAGAGAGGTGTGCTGAAAACATACCTTTTTAATCTAGCTTATAATTAGCAACACTATTTTTATTCTTTTTAGTCCTTTTGTTCAGTTGTTGCTTGTTGTCTGTTGAGCACTTGAGAAGACCATTTTAAGAGTGGCAGAAGACCGTTTTAAGAGCGCTAGAAGACCGTTTTAACGGCAAAAGATCGTTTTAAGAGCGTCAGAAGACCGTTTTAAGAGCGGCAAAAGACCGTTTTAAGAGCGGCATTTATTGTATGTACAGTGCACAGCAGATAGCAGGCAAGCTGATTTTATTTATTTTCTGTATTTTTTTTCTCTCTATTTTATTACTTTTAAGAATAAGCTAAAAACCTATCTTTTTAAGCTGGCTTTTAATTAGGTTCTTAGGTTCTAATGTTCTTATCTATTATATTTTCTTTTATTATTCTGTATTTTGTTTTTATTATTGTGAAGCACTTTGGGCTGCACTTTATGTATGAAAGGTGCTATACAAATAAAGTTTATTATTATTATAAAAAAACTTTTCTGATAACACCTATATCAAGCCTAATGCGCAAATTGTCATTTACACCTAGTGCGTGAACTGTCATTCAGTGGAAAACCCGCGCACTGCAATAGACGGACATTTGAGTTCTGAAAATGCGCTTCAGATGTCATTACAATACAGCTGTCTTCATGTAGGCCTACAGCCTGTAAGTAAATAGAATGGTTTTGACTGAAAAAATTTCAAAACCTTGTTTTTCAAATAGCCTATATAGGCTACAGTCCCCGGGATTCGCTGTGAAGGTTTTTTCGATAGCCTACAGTTAAAAAATGGAGATTAATTAAAATTTCACCATGTTAACTGAATTTTAACCTTATTCTTCGTCCTTCATATTTTTTAAATTAGAGTGACCAGGTTTTCAGCTTATTAAAACCCCGCTGATTTCACCTGTTATTCCATAACTGAACAAAACAATTTTTAAGAGAACTAAGAGTCTAATTAGAAACTAAAACAAATTTGCAGCACATTACAGAATTAATTCACAATTAATTTTAATGCTATTCTCTGCATGTGCACTTTAACTTCATGCAGGAGCAGGTCGGTTTCCCCTGCTGTAAATCGAACTTTTCACGGTCTTCCTGGGAAAGTGGACTTGGTTTAAAGCATTACGCTACCAGTAAAACAGGTTGGTCACATTTCCATAAGCAGGACATTATAAAACAAGGGACAATATGCTTGAACCTATGGGTTCCCAACCTGACAGCTTTAGTGTATTTAGTGTCATCATTAAGGTAAAATTACAGTATGTATGTTAATAATCAATATGACAATGCACAATGAACTTCAGCTGAAGCTTTAACTTCAAGAACTCCATGAGAACAGCCTCACGGAATTGATGTTTGACAATGCTTTATTGTAGGGGTGTTAACGATTAATCGTTGATCGATTAATTGGCGTTAATAATTTGATCGATCGACCATTTCAAATTTAACGATCAAATTGAACTATTTGCGGTCTCATCTTAATTGTGTCAATGGGTGCTGTTGGTGAAATGAAATCATTAAGTTAAACACAAGGGGGCGCGCGCACTGCAATTAGGAAACAGGTTATTAACTTTACACAGAAGAAGACTCACTCGACCATGAAGCACGCTACTTATGCGTGCCTGGGACATCGGTCCCATCGGAACGCGTATTTTCAGCAGCTGGTCTCGCTGTAAACCGACTGCGCACACGACTCACCCCTGATAACGTAAACATGCTTATATTCTTAAATAAAAATCAGCAGGCCTAGGTATTTACTGCACTTATGCAGTTTAAGTTTTAAACTGAGGCCTGAGCTGTCGTAGTTTGTCGTAGCTTTCTCATTTCAAGAGGGAACCTATTATAGCGCTGTTTTCAAAAACGTTATTTTCATAATCGCTGAAAGCGCTGTTTCATAATCATTTTGCAAATTTAAGTTTTTAATTAAGGCTCATCTTATTTTTGTATATGTCATAGACGTACGTGTTAGTCACTGATTCGCCTCGGAAGAGTGAGCGCAATTTCCCGTGCCTTATTAAAATATCATACTTAAACAAAACAGCGTTCATAATTATATTTGTGTTATGCTATGAAACAGGCGTATTTCTCAAATGTTTCAATAAAGCTTTGATTGAGGAAAAAAACATGCATTTTGTATTTTCTATGTCATAAGCTATTTTTAGCTGTTTTGTTATCGATTGATCGATTGATTGTTCATTAACGTTGACGACTATCGATCAAGGAAATTCCTTAGAATTTGCAACCCTACTTTATTGTATAATCAAACTAAATTTGTTAAACAAGCAGGCTAATTTGGCGTTTTCTAAGGTGAGACTGAAGCCATATTCTAGTAGCTTATTCTCAGCTGTTGCAGGTGTTTTTAACAAAATTTAACCGAATATTGCCTATTTCCTAAAATAACAGGGAATACCGGGAACCAGTGCCGGTCTTAAACCCTAATGCTAAAGATTATTATTGTGTATATCAAAACGCTTCATAATGGTTAATCTGAACAATATAGATCATACTATTGATCCATATAGCCTATTCCTTGCTCGCACTACACACGCACAAGCATGTCTGTTTCGCTATCATATAAGCAATCCGCCAAGGTGGAAAAGCAGGCTTTTAAAGGGAATGGGATATGACATTTTCATTGGTTTATTGCATGTTACGCCCAAGACACACCTATAATTAATGAAGAGACTAAGTTCAGCCCATTTTCACTTTGCGCCGTGCTTAGCGCTCAAAAAACTTGCCGTCTAACTAGCAAAAGTGGACTTGGACACGCCCTAAATTTACCACACATTTTACCCCATGCGTTTAGACCGAGTGCTAAGATCGACAAGATAGAGCCCAACATATCTTTTCTTTGTACTGTTTTCAATTAAATATATGTAAAAGCTCATTTACAAATCGCTGCTTTCTGCTTTTATGTGCATTTTACATACTGTCCCAACTTTTTTGGAATTGGGGTTTGTACAGTTCAATGGGTAGAAATAAAAACAATAGGTGAAAGTATACATTAAATGGCCTAATGCAATCACAGCATACAATTATACATCTACTCATACAGCTTTAGAATACTTCTAAAACGGATTTGAAATGTAAAGACTGAAAGATTTAGATCCAACTTTCAAAAGCTACCTACCAATATTGTCACGTTAGCTATCAATATTGGTATGAGACATAAGAGGAATAGAGAAATAGCCTACACAAAACTGTAGTAGGGAAATACAAAGCCTTTTTGTACAGGTCACTATCATGGGTGGTGGCACATACTCTAAGAGTATGAATTAGGCTCTTTGAGAGAAGGTTTGAACTTTGAACAAATCTGCCCAGTGATGTATGTTGTATGTTGTTTGAAATACAGAACACCAACATAGCCAATGAACTGTATAGCAGTCAGAGATTTAAAAAAATGGAGTACTGGAAATCCCATAGTGTAGAGAGCTGAAGTTTGGCTTGGTGGTGCTCATTTGAATTTCCTATCTTTTGTGGCTTTTGACCAAGCCAGACTTCACACTTAAATGTAGTTTTTTGTTATTAATGTACTTGAAGTACTAATAAATAAATAAAAACTTACATTGCTTCAATTGGCAGTAGCACAATGGGTTGTGACAAGCAGACCCAAGCCTGGTAACGTTAGCAGTTACACTGACAGAGAGGAGGACAAGATTTTTTAATCAGCTCACAGAGCCCAGCAACACCAACACTACAATTTATCAAGGTTTTGCAGCAGGAAGCGAGGAGGAAAAAGACAAGCCTTGAGCACTGGGCAGTAAGGGAATACAGATAACAGGCTATAAGATAGACGATTAGTGAGCTAGCTAGTTTCCCAGACATTCTTCGCTACCGTTTTGTCACTCTCTTGTAAGATTAAGCAAGGTAATTTTAGCTAGCAAACTTTTGTAATATTGTTTTGCTGCTTCGATTAGCCAGCTAGCTTGCTTGTAACATCACGATCAGTCTGACCTGGTTATAAAGGCTACCGGCTACTATAGGGCATAGGATGCAGTTAGCAAGCAATCATCGGCTTGAATGATTAAATATAATGTTAATATTAGATAGTTTTAGCAAGCACCATAT
Organism: Synaphobranchus kaupii; assembly: GCA_029718625.1. Taxonomy (NCBI): domain Eukaryota; kingdom Metazoa; phylum Chordata; class Actinopteri; order Anguilliformes; family Synaphobranchidae; genus Synaphobranchus; species Synaphobranchus kaupii. The sequence goes on from CM056380.1 coordinate 22,153,927, forward strand.
TAATCGCGTTTATAAAACCAGCACACTCCCAGGTTTATTTGATCTATTAACATTTTCTTTCATTGGAATATCGATTTGTCTTGTTTATCAGCGCTGTTAGCTTAGCTCGCAAGCTATGAGGGGTGAAGTGGCAAAAGTAGGCAAAGGGTCGAAGGTAAAGGCTGACTGCTACAGCTATGGGCTAGCTGAAAGGGAAGGCTCAAATAGGCGACTGCCTATTTATTCATTTTTTTAATTAAATAATACCAAAGAAGTACAACGTACATTTTAGAGAACTTACAGAGGATTAAATACCTTTAGTTACACTTGAAAACACTCTGTTAACCATGCAGCCACATAGTGGCACTATTTGAAATCCATTAGGTCGTAATGGTTATAAGGTTACACTGGTAAGTTTGAAGATGCTACAGCTCTCTAACTTTTTCTGGTAACAGCTAAACAACTGCTGAAGCAACCACACTAAAGTTTATTTGTAAATATTACATTCTATCTTTATTTATTTTGCTATTGTCATGACTTCATGAATCTAGCATGTTTTGGTCTCTGTAACTGGCTCCAGCTTTTGAACAGTGTCCTACTGTAAATTATTGGGTGTGCATTTTGAAGCAGACAATCCACTGCATGTTTCGGCTGGCATCATTGGCAAGCATTACTTTGCTTTTAGCTTTACGACCTTTTTAATAATTAAATGTGCAGCAGATGATTGGAGGGTTTCACTGCTTTGCATATATGTACCAAGGAGCATGTGTACTCATAGTGCGGGAATAATAAGGTACTGCATTTAAATGGCACTTTTCACAGTCTCAAACCACTTCATGATGAAGGGGTGGTTACACCTACCTAGATGTAACACCCATCTGTGTGATGCAATGAAGCTATTTTGCTCAGCTCACGTCAGTGAAAATCCTCTCTGACCAGTTTTCCCTGTCTTCTTTGTTTATACAGGACCCCAACCCGCTGTTCCAGGAAGCTACAACCACAGTCTTGAACCCCATGCACATTAAAGACTGAGGCCTGAACCCACCAGGGTGGTCAGGCTGTGGGTGGGGATAAACTTGGGATGAAGGAGATAGCGTGCTATGTCTACCCCAGGAAGAAACCCTTGATGACTTACAGCTATTTAGCCAACCATGGTTTCCGTACTATTCCAGTGTAATTTACAGCTTAATCTAATCCCACCCCCCAATTCCCATAGAGATCCATTAAAATACAGAGAGGTTATAGTATCGCTTCTACAAGTACCTGAAAATAAGATATCAAGATTCTTTTGATATCCTTTTATACCCAGTCATGATATCATGACCTGTTTACATGTGGAATGTTCCAAAAAGGTGTTTTTTTTTTAACCTCCTAGTCTTTTGATTTTGCCCCACTCCAAATTTATTTGGAACGTGTTGCAGGCATCAAATATATTTTCTTTGTACTGTTTTCAATTAAATATATGTAAAAGTATTTACAAATCACTGCTTTCTGTTTTTATGTGCATTTTACATACTGTCCCAACTTTTTTGGAATTACTCTAATACCAAAAACTTAAGAGTCCTAAAGGAGCTACATACTTTTAGCCTTAAGATGTTTTGTGAATACGGATTGAATACCAAGGTTCCATTCCAGAAAGCTGGCTGCGTTCGGATCCGAAATTTATCCTTTCTTCCTGTCGTTCCATTCCCTTGCTTCAAGGGGGGAATCCCCAAAATGCCAGGATGAAATATGGCAGCCACACCAAGTGTGATTCTGATCCAATTACACTCCCTCGTGTAACCTCCCTTCCACCAAGGGTATAAAATGCAAGCTTCCAGTAAGAAGGGAATACCACAATTCAATGCTCCAAATGGAAATAGTGGGTGGTCACATTTCAACTCTATGGTGTTGCACTTCCGAAATGTTGCGATGGCGGTTCGGTTCCATTTTTGTTTGTTTCTCGTCAATCCGCCCTTGCAAAGCACCTTTTAAGTTTGCTTGCTGCACATAGCAAATTGCGTCTTCGAGGGAAGTGAGCAAGGGAAGGGAGTGTGTTAAATTGGATCCGAATGCAGCCCAGGCTCAAAATCTTAAACTAACCTAAAACTTGAAATTTGACTTGCGTGAGCCAGATGTGGTATATTCGGAGTTATTTTTTCTATAACAGTGGATCACAAATTGGATGATCAAGATCAAATAAAGCTTGCATTGGTTAAGTCCAAACCATTAGCTTTCACGGTGAACTTAAAAAGCCATCTCCAATCAGACACAGAAAAAATGATTCAAGAGTCGGAGAAACAACGTTCATCATTTTTTCACATCCATTGAAGAACAGACCATCATTACAACATACAACGAATACCTACATATGGGTTCATATATAGCCAAAACCCCCATCTCTGTTGAAGAGGGGGTGGGGTTGCTGTTATTTATAAATCTGTCTTTCAGTCAATTCCAAAATTAGAGTATGCATTTGATTCATTTGAAGTGTTAGTTATGAACACTCAGCCAGCAGTGGTTGGTAGAAACTCTTCTCAGCCTATTTTACTTGTGACTGTCTATAGACCTCCTGGCTCATATTCTGGCTTTATTCATGGATTTGCAGATTTTCTTTCTCATTTAGCTGTAAGTCATGACAAAGTGTTAATATTGGGTGATTTTAACCTGCATTTTGAAAATACAGATGATCCTTTTACCTCAGCATTTATGACCATTTTGAAATCATTTGGTTTCATTCAAAATGTTTTCGGCCCCACACATTATCGTAGTCATAATATAGACCTGGTCTTAAGTTTTGGTATTGATATTGTTAATGTTAAAATTCCCTCACATAATCCTATTCTGTTTGACCATTTCCTCATTACTCTGCATGTAAAATTAGCCCACTCTGTAGCATCTGAATTCAGAACGTATACAGGACGCACTATCACTACCTCCACAACTAGAAACTTTATTCATGTGCTACCTGATTATTTTGATTTAGGGCAGTTTCACACCTGATAGTCCGCTTCTAGTCCACTTCCTTGGTTCGCACCAGATGCGAGAATGATACATTGTTTCGTTTTTCAGCTGGTTCGGTTCCCTTTCACACCTATTTGTTTGCTCTGGTCTGAATCAGTTGATGAGTTGGTGAAGCGAACCAAAATGCAGCCGCACAAGCCACGTGAGAACGTTCATTTGACTCATTGGTCAGATGTGTCTGGGGCAGGAGCAATAACGTAGTTCCTGAACTGCTCTCCAATTGGTCAGAATTTCCATGCGGGAAAACTCGAAAGAAACTCCGGGAAGTAGAAGAGCAGACAACGCACCACTATAGCGCACCACAAGTAATTTCGCTGTGATTTCACAATGGAGAGACAACTGTGCGGGGTGAAACGTCAGTCTGCTTCTAGTCAGGAAGCAGATACAATCTAGGCTACTACGAAGTGAATCAACATGCCTTATAGCCTACATTCATTGCACTACAGAAAACTAAACTAAACCTAGCTGTCCGGTACAGAAACATTTCCCGCAGGTAACGTTCTACACTACCGGAAAAAAAAATGCGAAGGAATTCTGCTGTGCTTATGAACTCAGTAGCTCGCTCGCTAGCTCGTAGCCCACACATGGAAGTTTGGAGTTACGCATCCAGCAATCCAGTGTTGACTAGCCTAACGTTAAATGTATTTCATTTTCTATAGAATACTAATAGCCCTATTTTAAAACTGTATTTACATATTTTACTGATGCAAACTATTTAGGCTGTACTAGCTATTTAGGCTGTATGTCTTTCAGCTAGAATGTGTTTGCATCTAGCCCATTGTGCATGCATGTCTCCATATAGACTTGGTTAATTAATTTACATGCTTCTTCATGATCCATAACCCAGGTGGTGCTGTTCATTGTATTTCATTACACATTAAATACTGCTCATCTACAAACTCTTTTAATGTAATTGTGTGCTGTCTGTAATAGAATAACTGTTCTCATTCTTGTCAATAGAGGGCGGTATGGTTACACGAATGTCTGCATGCATTTCTTTGGAATGCATGTCTCTCTCCATGTTTATCTTCATGCATCATTCATCATTAGTTAGCTATAAAAAATAAGTGATATCAGATCAAAAACGTCTACGACATAAAAAAAAGCCAAGTTACTCACGCATAGCCTACATAGCGCTGTCTATAAGTCCTTAATTCCAACTTGCAAAAACTTGGCCTGCCTTTAAAAGCATTGATATCAAAATGTGGCCAAGTTACAACTAACAATATTGCCTATCGTAGCTCACACAATATAAACTAGCTCTATTCCAAAGCAATGCTATCCAAACTTTCCTAAATTATTTAATGCAACTTGGCCCTGTGTTTCTTCATCTTACCATCTCAAGGTCAATTAAACTGTATGTGCCACATCAAACTGCAAAATGAAAATAATTTGTAGTGGAAATACTCTGATTCAGATGTGTTGCACTTAGAAATTAAACAGAAAAATTACTACACTATAGGGCATGTTTGAACAATTGTCTGCATCCACTGCTTTGGGTCTATGAAAAGCACAGAATCAATAAACTGTCTTATTATTATTATGTATTTATTGATTTATTTATTTGGATTTCTATCAAAACCTGTGTGGTCCTACAGAGCATAGATATCCTTGTGTTCACAAAATTCTGTTTGCAAATATCATAAATACTATTATGTTAATAAAATTGGTACTATTACTTATTTGCCACCATCTGACCCACAAACATGTTTGGATACAAAGGATACCAAACCCGGACTACTTTGCTAGGACTAACCCGAGATAAGGAGGACTGGAGCACACAGAGCTCAGAGCAAAAACAAAAATTTTAATACGACTGACGTTTCGACGTCAACGACGTCTTCTTCAGAGTCAAATGAAAATACAGACAATGCACCGGGAGGTATATAAATACCCTCCCATCAATTACACAAAGTAAGGTGCGCATGTGTAGGACTAATATATCTCGTCATAGATACCACATACACAATGTTATCTTCTTTAACAGGGTAAAGAGAAGACCGACAAACGTCATAGGTAAATAAACTGAATGATTGTCTATTGTGAACATGGCATAAAACAATATAAAATGAAAATCAAAAAGCCTGTACACAAGTTACAAAAAACATGAAAGATTCAGCGACTCATTTAACCCATTGGGTTCCACACTATTGAGTGTATGTATCCAGTACGCCTCCCTGCGGAGCAGTTGCTTAATAATATCTCCGCCTCTGGATTATAAAGTGACTCTCTCAATACCCCAGAATTTTAGGGAAGAGACAGAACCATGATTGGCTTCAGCGTAATGTCGCGCAATAGCATAGTCCATGACGCATATGACGTCACATGGCGCTGTAATGGCGACATGTAGTCCAGCTGTCTCTCGTGTTTGTTAATTTTAATGTATTTTATTGTGTCTGGCTTTTGTCTTTTGTTTTTTTCATGCGCTGTGTGTCTGTTGTGGGACAGTTAAGCGGGCTGGAGATTGTTCAGGGCACTCATGCTGCTCGTTTTGATAATATTGACAAATTGTATATTCAGGATAATTTTGTTTGTGGTCGTCACCATAGAGACGCATTCACAACATATGCTCGGGAATGTCCGTTGGATCTGCAGCTACAAAGTTTACCATCGTTCTTTACCGGAGTTGAATATGTCGGGACTCGGGACTGATCAAGGACTGCAGGCATTCTTCAAAAGGCCACCAGGGAAGGGGAAGGAGAAAATAATGCGGGGGAGGAGTGAGGCGACGACTGGGAAGGTTGGCGCAGTTCGGTGCTCCATTTCGACAGTGTACAGAGACCGCAACACTGCGTGTATGGAGGAAAGTCGTGGTGGCAGAGTTTGTGTGTTGGACTGCTTGATAACACTGGACATCTCGGGACAGCAGGGGCTATTTTTAATCATGACGTTTGGCTGTAGGCTACTTAATTAGTTTGATTAATGCAATGATATGTTTGTTTGATATGTTTGTGTGTTGTGGGTCTGCCCCACTGTCTGTCTTTTTTGTTGTTGGGTCAGAAGTTTACATACACTCTGTTCGTACTTGGTAGCATTGACTTTAAATGGTTTAATTTGGGTCAAACGTTTCGGGTAGCCTTCCACAAGCTTCTCACAATAAGTTTCTGGAATTTTGGCCCATTCCTCCTGACAGAACTGGTGTAACTGAGTCAGGTTTGTAGGCCTCCTTGCTTGCACACGTTTTTTCAGTTCTGCCCACAAATTTTCGATTGGATTGAGGTCAGGACTTGGTGATGGCCACTCCAATACCTTGACTTTGTTGTCCTTAAGCCATTTTGCCACAACTTTGGAAGTATGCTTTGGGTCATTGTCCATTTGGAAGAGCCATTTGCGACCAAGCTTTAACTTCCTTGCTGATGTCTTGAGATGTTGCTTCAATATACCCACATAATTTTCCTTTCTCATGATGCCATCTATTTTATGAAGTGCACCAGTCCCTCCTGCAGCAAAGCACCCCCACAACATGATGCTGCCACCCCCGTGCTTCACAGTTGGGATGGTGTTCTTCGGCTTGCAAGCCTCACCCTTTTTCCTCCAAACATAACGATCGTCATTATGGCCAAACAGTTCAATTTTTGTTTCATCAGACCAGAGGACATTTCTCCAGAAAGATCTTTGTCCCCATGTGCAGTTGCAAACTGTAGTCTGGCTTTTTTATAGCGCTTTTGGAGTAGTTCTTCCTTGCTGAGCAGCCCTTCAGGTTATGTCGATATAGGACTCGTTTTATTGTGGATATAGATACTTTTGTACCTGTTCCCTCCAGCACCTTTACAAGGTCCTTTGCTCTTGTTCTGGGATTGATTTGCACTTTTAGAACCAAAGCACGTTCATCTCTAGGAGACAGAACGCGTCTCCTTCCTGAGCGGTATGACGGCTGCGTGATCTCATGGTGTTTATACTTGCGTACTATTGTTTGTACAGACGAACGTGGTACCTTCAGGTGCTTGGAAATTGCTTCCAAGGATGAACCAGACTTGTGGAGGTCCAGAATTTTCTTTCTGAGGTCTTGGCTGATTTCTTTTGATTTTCCCATGATGTCAAGCAAAGAGGCACTGAGTTTGAAGGTAGGCCTTAAAATACATCCACAGGTAGACCTCCAATTGACTCAAATAATGTAAACTAGCCTATCAGAAGTTTCTAAAGCGATGACATCATTTTCTGGAATTTTCTAAGCTGTTTAAAGGCACAGTCAACTTAGTGTATGTAAACTTCTGACCCACTGGAATTGTGATATAGTGAATCAAAAGTGAAATAATCTGTCTGTAAACAATTGTTGTAAAAAGTACTTGTGTCATTCAACACAAGTCCTAACTGACTTGCCAACACTATAGTTTGCGAACATGAAATCTGTGGAGCGATTAAAAATTTGTTTTAATGACTTCAACCTAAGTGAACTTCCGACTTCAACTGTACACACACAACACTACGCACACACCATGCACGCACAGGGGCTTGTGTTATTGCAGCTTGTCCACAAAGTAAAAGCGTGCATGCAGAGAATACATTAAAATCCTCAGAATTAATTGTGTAATGTGCTGCAAATTTGTTTTCATTTCAAATAGTTGAAAATGTTTATTTTACTTAATTAGACTCTTTGGGCCCTATCTTACACCCGGCGCTAAGTGGCGCCAACCCAAACGCAAGTGTCTTTGCTATCTTACACCCGGCGCATGGTTCATTATAACGCCTTGCATTCACGTCGTTTAAATACCATGTATTCTTGCGCCCATTACAAGTGAACTGGGCATGTTGGTCTTAAGATGAGGAGTGGCCAGGATTATTATTGGCGTATTGCTATCTTGAGCCAGCAGAAAGCACTTGCGCTAAAACCACCACAAACCTGGTCTAAAGTCATGTCGCAGTTGTAATATATATAATATAAGTGCGTCAACATAGGCATGTGCACAACGCGCGTACACCCTCCTGTCTATTACACACAGGGGCGTGCACAAGCATGACTAAAAATATCAAGATTACAATGTGAAATATAATTATTGTGTAGGCTATATAAAAAAATGCATAATAATAAAAGGGTCCATAGGTCAAAGACCACATAGCTACCTGTCCCTCAGCGAAGGGGAATGGCAAATTAAATTGCTTTCAGCCCACTCCATCACCATCCAGGCGATGTGCGATTGTTATGGGCTGGTGGGGGAAGGACCCAAACGCAGGCAGGAATACAAAAAACTGAAGTTTAATGCAGGGCAAGGCAGCGATCCATGGTACAAACAGGCAGGGTTGAAAAGCCGGGGAGACAGGCAACGATACAAAACACAGTCCAAAGAGTAGTCAAGGAACAGGCAGGGGTCTGAACCGGGAAGGCACAGCAAAGGCACAAAAACAGAATCCAAAAACAGGGTCGCGAGAACACAGGCAGGGGTCAAAACCGGGGAGGCGTAGGAGGAACAAAAAGAAAACAAAACAGACTGAATACAAAACAAAAACAACAACAGGCAGAAAACTAGGGATAACAAAAACTAGGAAACAGATACTAAGGACTAAACAGAAAACTCGGGCAGATTCTCTGAAAAAACAGAAGGAAACACAGTAGCAAAAATCTTGTGAGGAACTCGCGAAGACAGACTGAAATAACAGGGTTTAAATACACAGGGAGAAGATTAGACAAAAGGAATCAGGTGTGAAGAGGGCAAATGGGAGAGTACACAGGTGAGAACAATGAGGGTTAACAAGGACCAATAATACAATAACGGGGGAAACGTATGACACGGACTGGAATACACATAGACACAATGATAACAAACGGCCTGGGGTTAGCAGGTAGACAAGTGCACAGCTCGGAGGGGAGGAACGCGAAAGTGGACACACGTGCAGAGTAATTAGTAATGTTAGTAGCGAACTCTAAAATCCTAATGTTAGTAGGTTAGCTGGTTAGTATTATATATATGTTAGTTTGTTAGCAGGTTAGTATTAAATCTAACAGTATGATTAGTACATTAGTATTATATACAAATATTAATAAAGCCAGAAGGAAGAAATACAGGGGAAACCCGAATGTTCCCAAAATCACCCGAATAGTGCAATGACAAAGACAGGGAGTGGAATCTGAAGAACATGGAATGCGGACTGACAATCGCGAGGGTAATACGGGAAAATAGGAAAAGAAATCAGGAACAATAATAATACAGAATAAACACAGACAGATTACAGGATCCTAACAGTGATGGTACGTGTAAGGTTACATGTAGGCTATAGACTATATTTTTTAATTACAGTGACCAGGTTTCCATACTCTCAGCTTATTAAAACCCAGCTGATTTCACCTGTTATTCCATAACTGAACAAAACGATTTTAAAGAGAACTAAGCATCTCATTAGAAATGAAAACAAATTTGCAGCACGTTACACACTTAATTCACAATTAATTTTAATGCCATTCTCTGCATTTGTGCTGCATGTTCTGTTTCCCCTGCTGTAAGTCGCACGTTTCACGGTCTTCCTGGGAAAGTGGATTGTTTTAAAGCATTACGCTACGAGTAAAACAGGTTGGTCGCATTTCCATAAACAGGACATTATAAAACAAGGGGAAATATGCGTGAACATATGGGTTGCCAACCTGACAGCTTTATTGTATTTAGTGTCATCATTAAGGCAAAATAACGGTATTTATGTTATTAATCAATATTACTATGCAGGTAGCCTAATGAACTTCGGATGAAGCTTGAACTTCGAGAACTCCATGAGAACAGCCTCATGGAATTGATGTTGGACACTTTCATTGCATAATCAAACGAAATGTATTGAATAAGCAGGCTAATTTGGCGTTTTCTAAGGTGAGACTGAAGCCATTGATAGCTTATTCTCAGCTGTTGTAGGTCCTTTTAACGAAATTTAACCGCATATATTTTGTAAAATAACAGCCCTCACAGGAATTACCGGGAACTCATAGGCTAATGGTTAGTCTGAATAATATTGATCATACTCCATTTAGCCTATTCCTTGATCGCACTAAACACGCACGAGCATGTCTGTTTCGCCATCAAGCAATCCGCCAAGGTGGAAAAGCAGGCTTTTAAAGGGAATGGGATATGACATTTTGATTGGTTTATTGCATGTCACACCTGTAAACCTCTAAATGGACTTTATGCCATGCGCTTAGACCAAGCGCCAAGATCGCCAAGATAGAGCCCCTGGTTATCTTTAAAATAGTTTTGTTCAGTTATGGAAGAGGCCTAACTGGTGAAATCAGCAGGGTTTTAATTGCTGAAAGAACAAAAACCTCTTAATACCAAGAGCAAAATATAGCAATTTTTGTCTGTTTTCACTAGTAACCAACAAAGCTGTTTATCTCAAAAACTGTAAAGGCTACAAATATGGTTCATAGCTTTTATTAAAACAGAGAACTGCACCATTATGACTAAGTAGTCATAATTCATATACATATACTTCTTGCTACTTAAGTACAACAATTTATGTACAGAAATTGTGAAAAAACTAAAAAACGGGTACCTACATTCAAATTTCTGATTTTTTACCTGATGAGCTACAAGAGCTATGGAGGAAATAACTCCTTTTTGTGATTCCTCAATATGCTGCCTATCTCTGCTAAAAATATGGTGTCAATATCTCAAATCATTCAAATTCTACAGAGCTTTTTTTAAGGTGAACCATTTTGGTTACCAAAGTTGGCACAAATTGTGCCAAATTGTGCAAAATGGCAAGGTTGCAGAAAAGTCTCAATATGATTTATTTTTTAAGTTTAAATAGTCCTGTGCTATTTATAGCCGACAGGAAACCGAACACAGGTGTGGGAAATAATGACTGGGTGAGATCCAAACACCGGGATGGAGACGGAAAAAATCTGATGGAGCGAATAACAACCGCAGAAACAACAGAAGCTGCCAATAACCATGACAGTATCCCGCCCCCCCCCCCCCAAGGGACAGTTCCAGGCGATCCCTCAGCCTTGTTACAACGGAAGTCCCTAATAAGAGTGTGGTCCAAGATGTTCCTGGAAGGAACCCAGCAGCGCTCCTCTGGACTATAACCCTCCCAGTCCACCAAAAACTGGTATCCTCTGCCCACCCGCCTCTCAGCCAAAATGCGCCGAACGGTGTACACCGTACCTCCCTCCAAGAATCGAGGGGGAGGTGGCGGCTTATCAGCCGGAATGAGAGTGCTAACGAGCACCGGTTTTAAGCGAGAAACATGAAAGGTGGGATGGATGCGCATAGAGGATGGCAACTGAAGCCGTACAGTAACCAGGTTGAGTTTCTGCGCAATTTTAAAAAGTCCACGAAGCCAGGCGCGAGCTTAGGGGATTCAACTCGCAAGGGCAGGTCCCGTGTGGAAAGCCACACTCGTTTCCCCACCCGGTAGGAAGGAGCAGGATGGCGGTGCTTGTCGCCCACCATTTTTTGTTTGGCTGAGGCACGCAATAACAATGCGCGTACACGTTTCCAGACCGCTCGACACCTACGACACCTCGCCATACTCTGGTTGGTGCGCTCCGTTTGTCCGTTAGTCTCTAGGTGGAAACCGGATGAAAGACTGACGGATGCCCCCAACAGAGCACAAAATGAATGCCAGAATCTAGCGGCGAATTGGGGGCCGCGATCTGACACCACATCTAGGGGTAAGCCATGCACCCTAAAGACATGGTCTACCATTAACTGCGCCGTTTCAGGTGCCGATGGCAGTTTGGGAAGCGCGACAAAGTGTGCTGCCTTAGAGAAACGGTCAACTATCACCAAGATAACCGTGTTCCCATGAGAGGGCGGCAGGCCTGTCACAAAGTCGAGGGCGATGTGACTCCAGGGACGACTGGGAACGGGCAGTGGAGAAAGGAGAAAAGGAGAAAGCCGTGAACCCTTGTTACGGGCGCAAATAGTACATGCGGCGACAAACTCCTGCACATCGCTCTCAAGTTTGGGCCACCAAAAATGGCGAGAAACAAATTCCTTGGTCCGGTGAACGCCCAGATGGGCCACTAATTGAGAAGCGTGACCCTACTGAAGGACACGAGATCTCAGCCGGGGCGGAACAAACAAGCAATGAGGTGGACCCCCACCTGGACCAGGATCTGAATGCAACGCTTTCACACATAACTGGCGCCACAATCTGAGAGCTGGGAACCACAGATTCAGAACGTGAATCTTTGTCCGAGCGGTCAAGAATGCATGATAACGCATCAGGTTTAATATTTTTTGACCCGGGGCGATAGGTCAAGATAAAATTAAACCTGGCAAAAAACAAAGCCCAGCGGGAATTGTGTGTTTTGGCCTGTTGGATATACGCCAAGTTTTTATGGTCGGTCCAGACCGTAAAAGGATGCTCCACTCCTTCCAACCAATGGCGCCACTCCTCCAACGCCAATTTGACCGCCAACAGCTCACAATCACCCACGTCATAATTTCTCTTGGCAGATGTGAGAACACAAGAGAAATACGCGCATGGGTGTAGCTTGCGGTCCAGCAGAGAGTGCTGGGACAGAATGGCCCCAACTCCCAGCTCAGAAGCGTCGACCTCTACCACAAAGGGGAGGGAGGGATTGGGAGTAATCAGAATGGGTTCGGAGCAGAACCTCCTCTTTAGTTCAGTAAATGCTGCTTCAGCCCTGGGATTCCACTGAAACCGAGCAAGGGATGTCTTTTTTGTGAGGGCTGTGATAAAAATTAGCGAAGCCCAAGAAGCGTTGTACCTGCTTCACTGAATTAGGTGGAGGCCAGTTCTTAACTGCCTAAATTTTTTCTGGGTCCATCAGAACTCTCCCGTCCACAACAATGAACCCTAAAAAGGAGACGGAGCTGGTGTGGAACACGCATTTCTCGGCCTTGTCAAATAGTTGAGCCTTAAGGAGCCCTTCCAAAACCTGTCTAACATGAATGATGTGAGATGAAAGATCTGGAGAAAATATTAAAATATCATCTAAGTAGACAAAGACAAATTTCTCCAGCATCTCTCTCAGAACATCATTTACTAGTGCCTGGAAAACAGAGCTATTGAGCCCGAACGGCATCACCCGGTACTCCTAGTGTCCGTGGTGTGTGTTAAAAGCCGTTTTCCACTCATCCCCCTCATGCATGCGCACAAGATTGTAAGCGTTGTGAAGGTCGAGTTTTGAAAAGACCAACACCCCCTGTAAGCGCTCAAATGCAGAATTCATGAGAGGGAGAGGGTACCTGTTCTTAATGGTAATGTCATTGAGGCCTGGTAGTCTATACAGGGTCTCAGCCCTCCGTCTTTCTTTTTAACAAAAAAACCGGCTGGTGACGTAGACGGCACGATAAACCCATTAGCCAGAAACTCCTCAATGTACTGCTTCATAGCAGCGCTCTCCGGAACAGACAGGGAATACAGTGAACCCCTGGGCGGAACAGTACCTGGGTACAGCTCAATGGCACAGTCATATGGTCTATGGGGTGGTAATTTAGTAGCGCGAAGTTTACTAAAGACCTCAGCGAGGTCAGAATACTAAACTTAAGCGCTCCTACCACCTCCAGAGTACCGGAAGATGCGCCAGACGACCTGTCCCACTCGAATTCGGAGATGCCAAAATCATCCCCCTCTGTGGACCCCCCCCCTCCACAAAGGGATCTCAGGACAAACTCTCATCTCCACTCCCAGCGAGGGAAGATGCAATCTCTTGGTCAGAAAGAAACTCCGCCTCCTCTGAATCACTCTTGGAGCAGAGTTCGGGGCGCAGCCTGAAGAAGGGTGTGTGAGCATACGACAATGAGGTAGGCACTGAGCGCCCCACTGACGGGTTACTATCTCTGCCCCAACAGATATGAGGGTTATGTAGCCTTAACCATGAATGTCCTAGCACCAGAGGGTAAGACGGAGAGTTAATTAAAAATAATTCTATTCTCTCCAAGTGATCCTGGAGAGAAACGAGCATCTCTATCGGGCTCGTTCTCTGCTCAATAGTTCCGGACCCCAAAGGACATCCATCAAGGGCAGTAACCTGACGGGGACTAGTGAGCAGATTGGTGGGGATTTTTAATTTCCTAGCCCACTTGGCGTCAATAAAGGACTCCACGGCCCCGGAATCGATAAAATCATTAACGCTTGCCGACCGTCCCTCCCAAAATAGTTGGTAACAAGGTCCGAGAATTAGTATTATTATGTCTCACTGGGGACCTCGGTTTCCCTGGTGAGACCCCTCATTTCCCGTCCACTTAGGACACTGTGCCCGGTTGCATAAAACATAACAACTTAAGTTTTACCCTTAAGGGATTCACTTAAGGGATGATTTTCCCTTACCTAAGGGAATTACCTAAGGGTGTTGCATATACTCCCTCAACTGTTTTACTTAGGTAAGGGAAAACGGTAAGGGATTTTCTGCATTAAAACAGATTTACGGTTGTAAGATTCTATTGTAACCATGGTAACGGTTTGTACTAGTAACGTTTTCGTAACAGAAAAACTATAGCTAACGTTACTCTTACACAACTATTACTAATAATGGATACTAAAAGAAAGCCAAATTGGACAGAGGAGGAAAAAATAGTTCTACTGGAAGAATATGAAAAACGAAAAAATATTTTGAGGAGTAAATTCAATCCAACCGTAACATCAGCAAAAAAGCAAAAAATGTGGGAGGAAATTACGAACAAGGTTAACGCAGGAAACCTAGCAGTAAAGAGGACAACGAGCGAAATTATTAAAAAATATGAAAATGTGTCGGTTATGGCAAAAAAAGAAATTAGTATGCACAAGAGGGAGTCCGGTAGAACAGGTGAGATAGCTAGGTTTATAGGCTGTAGCCTGTGCGGGGAAAAAAATGTTGAGACTAGCCTACTATCACGATAACCAGCGAATAAGCGGCTATGTTACTTTGTAAGAAAACTGTTACATTTTATTTTGCTCAGGAGGGGGGCCGCCCCCACCAGAATTGTCGGACACGACAAAACTGGTGAGGGACATATTGGGGGCGGATTCTCCCGTTTTGACCGGGATCCTCGGTGGATTAGAGAGCGAGGCCGAGGTACTGCCGGAGAAAGAGTGTGACTCTTGGTGAGGAGATAGGGCCGTATAAATGTGATAGTCGTTATAGTGTTAATATTTAACTTTAATTTAATAATCCAAGTTAATTCTGCTGTTTTGTGAACTTGACTGATTTCGTTTCTGCCTGATTAGGGAAGCTTCCTTACAGTGAGGCTTCGCCACGGATAGATGAGCCTTGCGAGAATTTACGACTGACCACAACAAAGTAATGATAGCATACGTTACATTTTAAATCAAGAGGACACATTAGACAGTTATTATGGAGCTTTTTAGATTAATCAGTGCCATCTATTCTAGGAGGACAAGCAGGCCTGCCGCTACTTTCACTGTCAGGGAGGAGGTTGTCGAACTACAAAAAGAAGTTCTTCAGCTTGAGAAAGAAAAGCTGAAACTTGAAATGGAGAAACTGAAGAAAGAACTGGAGAACCAGCAGTTGTATAACATTGTGTTACATAACAAATTATATTCACTACAAAATGAAGGAAAATTAAGCATCACCACTGCTCAAGAAAAATAAATAATTTAATAATCAAATGACAATCGCCTATACAATCAAATGTAGCTACTATCATAGTCAAATTAGCCTAAATGTAGACCTATACTGTACATAAACAAAATTGACAATAAAAAATGTATTTGAGTTTGTGGAAGTATGTGATTTTTTTTATAGGCTAGCTAATAATAATAATAATAATAATAATAATAATAATAATAATAATAATAAAATAACCTAGCACATGAAATGGTCACTTGAATTAACACATAGGCCTACACTGAACTGTAGCCTAGTTACAGTCGGCTATCACTGTGAAAAGAATGCATTAACAATTGCATCCCGGACTGCATTTCCATCTCCTTGCTGTTGCGCAACTTGCGCTTGCTCATCGACAAATCCACGGTCGGCATTCCCGTCCGCTTCCTCATCTTCATCAAAATTAAATGTTTTTGATCGGTTGAAGAGCACAGCACAGGCAAGGATGATTCTGCAGGCTCTCGGTGGCTCCACTCGCAGTTCAGAATGTAAGCTGTGGAATCTCCTTTTCAGCTGTCCGATTGTCCTCTCAACGATTGACCTTGTGTGAGTCAATGCGCTGTTGTAGGTTTCCTGGTGAATTGAGACAGTGCTTAGGTCTACTACTTCATCGAAAATAGTATAAACAGTAGGCTAAATAAACAGTAGGCTGATAACACCAGGGGGAAAATGAAAGGGGGAAAAATCAGTGGTTACCTGGGCAGGGTTGGCTGGATTTATGAATGGTGTCATAAGCCATGGACGACAGGGGTACCCACTGTCACCAAGCAGGACACCACTGTGTTTTCCGGACTCAAAGTCTCTTCCGAGCTTGCTTTCGCTGAGCATCCTCGAGTCATGTGTGCTCCCGGGCCATGATGCGACGATGTTGGTGATTTTTGATTGATGATCACACACCAGCTGAACATTAATTGAGTGGAAATTCTTCCGATTTACATATTGGTCTTCGTGTATTCTGGGCGCTTGGATTCGGACATGTGTCCCGTCAATGACTCCACAAATACGTGGAAATCCAGCCATTCGAAAAAATTCCGCCTGAATTACACCCTGATCATGCCTTGATGGAAATTTGACGAACATATTCAAACGGCGACATAGCGCATCAGCCACCTTGTGCACAACTCGGCACACAGTTGATTTGTGCACTCAAAATACATCGCCAACCGACTGAAAGCTTCCCGTTGCGAAAAAACGGAGTGCAATTAGTACCTGCAAAACTGGAGGTAGAGCATGATTACGTTGAGTTTGATGGCTCAAGTCGTCTTCTAAATCTGCGGTAATACAAAAAATGGATTGACGGTCAAATCTGTATTCGCTAAATAATTTTTCATCACTCAGGTGGTCTAATGGGTTTTCCCGGTCCCAAAACACTTGTCGATGTAGTCTCACTTTTTCCTCTTCCAATGGATACAAAAATTCAGCCATGTTTGCGTTTTTAAAGGAAAAGTTAAGGGAATATATTTATAGCCTTAAAAAATCCTAAAGGAAATGGCAGTTAAGGAGTTTTGTGCAACCCAACGGATTCTAAGGGATTACTTAAGTACAATTAAAACACTTAAGGGTTTTCTTAAGGGGAACCTTAATATTTCCCTTAAGTAACACTTAAGGATTTTTTTATGCAACTCACTTAGCTTTAAGGAATACTTAAGGGTAATTCTAAGGGAGAATTTAACTTAAGGTGTTTTGTGCAACCGGGCACTGATCCTTCATATGCCCCGTGTTTTCAATATTGGCACCAGTATCTCCGCGCTCTCGTTCTCCTAGATTGGTGGAGGGATGACCCATCTACCTGCATAGGCTCCTCCTGATTAGCGGAGGGGTAGGTGAGAGTACTGAGCGGAGTTACCACTGATAAAACGGATTTTAACCGGGTCAGATGGTTCTTGTATTCCCGTTCCCTCTCTCTAATCCGGTTATCAATACGTATAGCCGTGGTCACCAGGGCACTAAACGTAGCAGGTGGTTCTAGCGTCACTAGCGCGTCTCGGATGGGGTTAGCCAGGGCTTGGAGGAATAAAGATTTTAAAGGGCCGTCAGACCAGCCTGTCTCTCCGGCTAGTGCTCAAAATATTATTGAGAAAGCTGCTACCGTGTCAGTGCCCTGACGCAAACTGGTCAATTCGAAGACCAGCTGCATCTCATTCATGAGCTGGACCAGATCACGAATGATAGGGGCGTTAGCCCGAATTAGGGGATCAGCCCAAGCGAGAGCCTGGCCGTTTAATAGAAAAAACACAAATGCTACCCAGGATTCAGGTGTGGAAAAGCGGGAGGGTTGCGCTTGAAAAAATATCAGGCACTGTGTTAAGAACAGCCGGGATTTCCCCACTTCCCCACCATAACATGATGGTAATTGGAGCTTCGGCTCTTTAAGGGTATGTGGCATGGGTACGGGGAGTGCTTGTGTAACTGGGGGAGGGTTGACTGCCACAGAGAGTCTATGCACACTCTCCTTTAAGCGCTGTAGGCATTCTCCCTGGCTATGCAACTGCTCCCTCAACTGGCCTTGTTGCACTTGCAGGGTAAGGAGGTAACCCCCGTAACGCCCTGGCTGGCCAGTGTTTGATAGGAATCTGTTGCTGGTCCTTCCATGTCGACTTCGATATTCTGTGAGGGGCGAGGTAAGGTTCTGAGAACCAAATGCGACAGATAGGGAATCTAAAAGCGTACCTCGAGAGATACGCCACAAAGTGGAGAAACCGCAACAGGTAAAGGAGAACGAAGGAATGGGAGAAAAAACTTACCCACCTAAGTCAAAACAAATCAACCTCAAAAGGAGGCAAACTCGAAGAAGCGAGTATAACAAACAAAAGTACCTCACGCTCACAGAGCGTAGACGAGAGTCTGTTACCTAAGCTCTGTAGCCAAAGAGCTGAAAACAAAAAGGTAACAGAACGAGAGAATAAAGGACAAAGAAAAGAGATTGGAGCTTTAAAGAAAATAACCAATCCTATCCTAACTCTTAACTGGACTTGCTGCGTTTCTTATTTATACAAACCAGAAAGGCAGTGACCATGTTCCTATACCTTACTGACTTCGATGTCAAATAGCAATGACAATATCGAAGTGCAGGAAAGCGGAAGTCCTGCGCTATTTATAGCCGACAGGAAACCGAACACAGGTGCTGGAAATAATGACTGGGCGAGATCCAAACACCGGGACAGAGATGGAAAAAATCAGATGGAGCGTCAGACGACGCCAAATCGAATAACAACCGCAGAAACAACAGAGGCTGCCAATAACCATGACAAAATAAAGCTGTTTCCCCGACTTAAATTGCCGAATTTTTATGTAGGATATGAACCACAAATATCTATCTGATATATCTATCACAAATATCTGGCTAAATATCTTGCATTGGGGCATCATTATCTTGGAGAAATGCATATAAGGCATAGCTACGCATCATCACTGTTGCCTGTGTTCGTGAAGAGTCATGAAAGAATGTTGTAACTTGTTAACAGTAGACTGTATAGACTCACCGCAACAATATAAAACAGTATCATCAGCATATAAATGTGTTTTACAGGAAGTCAGAGCCGACACAATATCATTGATATAAATAGTAAACAAGACAGGCCCCAAGACAGATCCTTGTGGTACACCTTTAGTAATAGGTTAAAGTTAAAAATATTAATAAAATACACTCAACAACATTATAAACGCAACATCTGACATTTTCAAAGTTTTTTCCCCATTATGGTCCAAGTAATAAATCAATTCATTCAAAATTAATTTATGGCTCATTATGCAACAGATTTCAGACATTTTTACAAACAGATATTCAATTGGTGATCACAGAGAATCATTAGAACATAGGGGGGTCATGTGTCTGAAATTCACTCAGTATCTGGTATGTCCTCCGTTGGCATCTCGCAGCGTAGTACATCATCTGCGCATGGACCCCACCAGGTTTTTGATTGTGGCCTGTTGAATATTGTCCCACTCTTCTTTGAGGGCAGCGCGGAGTTCACGGACGTTGCCGGGACTAGGGACACGTTGCCTTACCTGACGATCCAGAACATCCCAAACGTGCTCTATGGGAGACATATCTGGCGAATAGGCAGGCCACGGGAGGACTGGGACGTGTTCAGCTTCCAGAAACTGTGCGCAGACCCTGGCAACATGAGGCCGAGCATTGTCCTGCTGGAGCGTGACGTCATGGAGGCGCACAAATGGCACAACGATAGGTCGCAGTATCTCGTCGCGGTATCGTGCTGCATTCAAGTTGCCGTCGATGAAGTGCAGCCGTGTACGATGTCCATTGGAAATGCCTGCCCACACCATAACCCCACCACCACCAAAGGCCACTCTGCAGACAACGTTAGTGTCGGCAAAGTGCTCGCCGACACGACGCCATACACGTTGTCTACCGTCGGCTCAGAAGAGTTGGAAGCGGGATTCGTCCGTGAAGAGGACTCTTCTCCAGCGTGCCAGGGGCCATCGAAAATGTGCGTTCGCCCACTGTAGTCGGTTCTGATGGCGAATATCAGTCAGGTCAAGACCCTGGTGAGAACGGCGGGCATGAAGATTGATTTCCCGGAGACGATTTTGTACGGTCTGGCCTGTGATTCAACGGTTGTTCAGACCAACCGTCTCTTGTCTTTGTCGCTGGTTGCAGTCGATCACGCAGGTGGAGAAGCCGGATGTACCGATCCTGAGCTGCTGTGGTCACACGTGGTCTGCAGGCATGTGGTTGATTGGCTGTCGCGCCAAACTGTCGGAAACGGCATCGCAAGCGGCTGATGGTGGAGAAATGCACATTGCACTGTGCAGCAACAGCTCGGATGGACATTCCTGCAGTCAGCATGCCAATTGCACACTCCCTCAAAACCGGCAACATCTGTGGCATTGTGTTGTGTGATAAAACTGCACATTTTAGAGTGGCCTTTTATTGTGACCAGCCCAAGGCACACCTGTGTAATAATCCTGCTGTTTAATCAGCATCTTGATATGCCACACCTGTCAGGTGGATGGAATATCTTGGCAAAGGAGAAAGTGCTCACTAACACAGATTTTAACAAATTTGTGCACAGAATTTGAAATAAGCCTTTTGTGTGCAAAGAAAAAGTCTTAGATCTTTTATTTCAACTCCTGAAAAATGAGAGCGAAAACAAAAGTGTTGCGTTTATATTTTTGTTCATTGTAGCTCAAAGCCAGTTCAGGATCTGGGATTTGGAGAGTACAAGAGAGTTCACTGTGATAGAAAAATTTCTAGAATTCCTTTTAATTACCACACTTGAAATTGACTTTTTCTGTCTAACATCCTTTATACAAGTGATTGGGCAGTGATCACTGATACTTCCAGCTGAATTTCCACCTCTAACTACACTCCAAGGCTGTGAGCCAAGCGGTGTAGAGCAGGCCTGGGTCTTGAGCCTCGTTCCCAGCTCAACCCACCTGATCCGGGGGATCCTTCGGGTCAGGCCATGGAGCGGAGGTATTCAGCTCGCCACAAACACCAGGGGCCTCCACCGCAAGGGAATCAATAAGTTTCTCCTCTTCCCTTATATGATGCAGGGTGTATATATGCCCTTCCAGCTCGGAGACAGCACGAGCAACCACCGGGAGCTTCCAGCTCCATATCCTTGGCCTCAGAGAAAAAAAAACTGTTCGCCGGCATTCTGGTGTAAGTCAGTCCGACTTCAGAATGAGTGAATAAATAAATAAAAATAAATAAAATGAATTAAAATAAAATGCCCGCATTGGGGAAAACTTTGCATTGGCATTGCCCACCTCACTGTACATTAGCGCCACCTCTAGCGCCATTGCATTCCAAACTGGGAGAGAAATATGGTTAGTTAGAAAGGACTGAGGACAGAAATACCATACATATTTCTGCAAGATAAATGCATTTTTATGATCTTTGTTCTTCTTTATTTATTTTTTGCAATTTAAATATAGAACAGCAATAATGACTAACATTAAAAATGGGGGTTGTAAGAAATGAGGTGAAAAGCAACATTACATAAACATAACTCCTAAATTTTTACAAGAGCTAAGATGATTCCAGCAACTTAAAATGTATAGGAGTTCACCCCCCTTACCTGCTGAATTGCCCAAGGCAAAGACATGTGCTTCCTTTTTTCTTCCAACTGGCTGTGCTACATAAAACTATCCTACTGAACCATCATACATATTCCAACTTTATTACAAAAATGTACAAGCTACACTTTCAGTGTAAGACTTCAGGGATAACAAGAAATTACAAGATTACAAGAAACAACAAAAGCCAGAAGTTATCTTCACATACTCTGGTGTCTCAAATCTAGTTAGTAAGCATTATACCATGGTATGGGTGAATACTCGATTCTGATTGGTCAATGACTGGTCGTTATTCTGTATAACCGGTCAGTCATCCGGCTCACAAGTTTAATCACAGTTCTAAATGAATGCGCTGCCTGCCTGGCCAGCTAGTAGGCTACTACGCAACCTGGGAATGGCAAACATGACCGGTCAATTCAGAGTCCAAGTCGTTCTAGAAAATAAGTGGAATAAATAAAGTGAATTAATGAAGTAAACAAATGTAGCCTACCTACTTTATTTTCCTCAGTGACTGTTACTGTAGCCTACGGCAGACAGCTACTTCGCCTCGTAGGTAGGCTATGCTGCAAATAGTGGGCTAACTTTGGCTACGATAAACTTTTGTCATTGTTTTTAAGATAATGCAAATGCAATACGTGGCGAGGTAACTATATAGCTAGCCATAGTTACATTATCACGGAGTTAGCAAAGCGCATGGTGTTTATGTGCAATGCGTAGCCTAATCTTTTATTTTAATTTTTTACTGCGAGCCATAAATCCGTCTCTAGGTAGAAGTTAACGTTGCCGTAGCAACAGCATACATCTGATTCATAAAAATCGGTAAACAACATTAATCTACAGATTTAAAAAAGTTTTTATTCGGCAGATATCTTAGTTACAACTACTTCAATCTAGCAAAACATTTATATATATATATATAGTAACTATATATAATCATTGTTGGTAACCATGGTATAAGCGCAATAATCAACTCCGAGGTGTGCGTTACACGGTTTTAACCGCACGACGTTGAGGCGAAGAACCACCCGACGCGAAGCGGAGGGTGGTTGCCTCAGCGGAGTGCGGTTAAAACCGTGTAACGCACACCTCGGAGTTGATTATTGCGCTTATACCATGGTTACCAACAATGATTATATATAGTTACTTTCATATTTATAGATTTTTATCGATTTAATCAGCTGAAATTTAAATATACTTCCACGGCTCTTTGGGCTTGTTGTTTTTGCGTTGTCATGCAAAACAGCTGGTTGGTAGCCTAGTTCTAATTGAACAGAAAACATCTCGTTGCTAATTCTATTTCTCGTTACTAGTTCTATTTAAGTGCGTTGCTATGCAAACCCTCTCGTCGTTAGTTCTGAAAATAATTGATTCTATCGGGGGGAAAAATAGTTCCTTCTCGGTTATAACATACAATTGGCACCAATTTTGCTTATTGTTGTCATGACATTATTTAAGAAAATTGTATGAAACCATAACTCAATCAGATTCAACATTACCTCCCTCTCTCTGTCTTGCTTTTTAAAAATGGTTTGGTCACGCAGTGTGTAGCAGATTCGCATCATGATGTCCTATGGGACCATCTAAAAAATACTACGGAGTTTGTTAGATGTAACTTATCGAAGAATTTTCGCTGGATAAAAAGTTTTCTACATATAGCCTATAGGCTACAGATTAACATGCTTTGTGAAGTAGCCTAGCTTGCATTCACAAGCAGTCAGCGTGTTGCCGACGTCAATTTACATGCAAATCTACTATGATAAATTCGTATTTCCAACTGAATAAATAGTGCACTTTTACATTTACATTTTTTACATTTTAGACATTTGGCAGACGCTCTTATCCAGAGCGACGTACATTAGTGCATTTTCCAACCTGAAACAAGTGTGTTAAAAACAACCCTAAAAGGTAAATACGAATTCAAACACCGGGCGCAGTCAGTATGATTATATATATATATATATATATATTTTTTTTTTGGGGGGGGGGGGGTGGGGGACCACACGATATCAATCATTGGTGTGCACAACAGTAAGCCAATAAGTAACCTTACAAGTATTAAACTAGAAGCTACAACCACTTAAACAAGCATTTATAGAACACAATCAAGGGAGGTCACAAGGAGGTAGGGAGGGGTGGAGAGAGGTGCAGCTTAAAGAGGTGAGTCTTCAATCTGCGCTTGAAGGCGGTCAGACTTTCTGTTGTTCTGACCTCCACGGGGAGCTCATTCCACCACCGTGGGGCCAGGACAGACAGACGTCGAGACCGGGTGCTAGTATGAAGTGGGGGGGGGGGTACCAGTCGTCCTGAGGAGGCTGAACGCAGGGATCTGGTAGGTGTGTAGGGTCTGATGAGCTTTTGGAGGTATGGAGGGGCTGATCCTCGGACTGCCTGGAAGGTGAGCACCAATGTTTTGAATTTGATGCGAGCCATCACAGGTAGCCAGTGGAGGTCAATGAGCAGGGGGGTGACATGGGAGTGTCGGGGGAGGTTGAAGACCAGGCGCGCTGCTGCGTTCTGGATAAGCTGAAGGGGTCTGATGGCCGATGCTGGCAGGCCAGCCAGGAGAGAGTTGCAGTAGTCTAGGCGGGACAGCACCATTGCTTGGACCAGGAGCTGGGTTGAGTGGGTGGTGAGGAAAGGGCGGATTCTCCTGATGTTGTACAGGAAGAACCTGCACGCCCGGGTTACCACTGCGATGTTCTCGGAGAGGGACAGTCTGTTGTCCATCACCACTCCGAGGTTCCTGGCACAGGGCGTTGGGGTCAGTGGAGTGTCCCCTAGGGAAATGGAGAGATTGAGAGGGGGAGAGGTTAGAGCAGGAATGTAAATGAGCTCAGTCTTGCCTGGATTGAGCTTCAGATGGTGGTTGTCCATCCAGCTCTGGATGTCTCTCAGGCAAGCGGAGATGCGGGCTGAAGCCTGAGTGTCAGAGGGTGAGAAGGAGAGAAAGAGTTGAGTATCGTCAGCATAGCAGTGGTAAGAAAGACCATGAGCAGTGGGCCAAGGGATTTGGTGTAGGTGGAGAAAAGGAGGGGGCCAAGGACTGAGCCCTGGGGGACTCCTGTGGTAAGGGGACGGGGTGCCGATACTTTACCAGCCCAGGCAACCTGGGAGGAGCGCTCCGAGAGGTAGGACTCAATCCAGGCCAGGGCCGAGCCGCCGATCCCCGCTGCAGACAGGGACGACAGGAGGATGGAGTGATCTACGGTGTCGAAGGCGGCAGAGAGGTCTAGGAGTATTAGCACAGAGGAGAGGGAGGCTGTCCGAGCTGCGTGAAGCATCTCGCTGACGGAGAGGAGTGCGGTCTCCGTTGAGTGGCCAGGTCTGAAGCCGGACTGGTGGGGGTCTAGTAGGTTGTTCTGGGTAAGGAAAGAAGACAGTTGGTTAGAAACAGCACGTTCAATAGTTTTGGAAAGAAAAGGAAGAAGAGATACCGGTCTGTAGTTTTGGATGTTGGAGGGGTCCAGCGTGGGTTTTTTCAGGATCGGGGTGATGTGGGCTCTCTTGAAGGATGAGGGGAAGCAGCCAGAGGTCAGGGAGGAGTTCACCAGAGAGGTCACAAACGGGAGGATATCTGGGGTGATTGCCTGGAGGAGAGATGAAGGGATAGGGTCGAGGGCACAGGTAGTGGGGCGATGGGAGAGTAGGAGGTGGGATACATCGGTATCAGACAGGGGAGAAAAGGTGGAGAAGCAGGGGGACACAGTAGGGGTAGAGGGAGGGGGAGAGTGGAAAACAGTGTCCGTGAGGGGAGGGGGAGTGGGGGAACGGGGGGGGGCATAGGTAGATAGGGCATAGGCACTTCTAACCACAAAAATGTTTTGCTAGATTGAAGTAGTTGTAACTAAGATATCTGCCGAATAAAAACTTTTTTAAATCTGTAGATTAATGTTGTTTACCGATTTTTATAAATCAGATGTATGCTGTTGCTACGGCAACGTTAACTTCTACCTTAGACGGATTTATGGCTCGCAGTAAAAAAAAAAAAAGATTAGGCTACGCATTGCACATAAACACCATGCGCTTTGCTAACTCCGTGATAATGTAACTATGGCTAGCTATATAGTTACCTCGCCACGTATTGCATTTGCATTATCTTAAAAACAATGACAAAAGTTTATCGTAGCCAAAGTTAGCCTACTATTTGCAGCATACCTACGAGGCGAAGTAGCCGTCTGCCGTAGGCTACAGTAACGTTAGTCACTGAGGAAAATAAAGTAGGTAGGCTACATTTGTTTACTTTATTAATTCACTTTATTTATTCCACTTATTTTCTAGAACGTCTTGGACTCTGAATTGACCGGTCATGTTTGCCATTCCCAGGTTGCGGGGGTAGCCTACTAGCTGGCCAGGCAGGCAGCGCATTAATTTAGAACTGTGATTAAACTTGTGACCCGGATGACTGACCGGTTATACAGAATAACGACCAGTCATTGACCAATCAGAATCGAGTATTCACCCATACCATGGGATAAAAGTGCAATAATCAACTCCGAGGTGTGCATTACACGGTTTTAACCGCACTCCGCTGAGGCAACCACCCTCCGCTTCGCGTCGGGTGGTTCTTCGCCTCAACGTCGTGCGGTTAAAACCGTGTAATGCACACCTCGTCGTTGATTATTGCTTACATAATGACCTCGGAGCCGGGCATTACACAGTTTAAATGCCCGACGCGGAGGTAGTAAATTGCCCGAGGCACAGCCGAGGGCAATTTCCCTCCGCGAAGGGCATTTAAACTGTGTAATGCCCGGCTCCGAGGTCATTATTGCGCTTATACCATGGTTACCAACTATTATTATATATAGTCACATTTATATTTATTGATTCTTATCGACTTTATCAGCTGAAATTTAAATATCCTTCCGAGGCCATTTTGGCATGTAGTTTGCCGTTGTCATGCAAAACTGCTCGTTGATAGTTCTATTTGAACAGAAAACATCTCGTTGCTGCTTCTATTTCTCGTTAGCTACTAGTTCTATTTTGTCCGTAGTTATGCAAAAACCTCTCGTTGGTAGTTCTGAAAACAATTGATTCTATATGGAAGCAAATAGTTCCTTCTCAACTTTATACCATAAAATTAGCACCAATTTTGGTTATTTTTGTCATTAGTTACATTATTTAAGAAAATTGCATGAAACCGCAACTCAATTTACCTCCCTCTCTCCATCTTGCTTTTTAAAAATGCTTTGGTCACGCAGCCTAGTGTTGTGTCGTTCGCGAACGATTCGTTCAAAAGAACGAATCTTTTGGGTGAACGAACTGAACTGAATCACTTACTGAAAAGATCCGTTCATTTCTCAGTTCAGTTCAGTTCACGAACGGATCTGATCAGCAGCGAGCGTGCACCGTGCAGGGAGGGGGAGGGACTGCCGCGAGCGAACGTGATTCGTCCCTTGCGAACCAGTTCTGCTGTGCTGAACGAATCATTCGCATTTGCTTCTTCCTATTCCATTTCGGACGCATTGTTCTAAGTATTGTATAGCCGAAATGAGTAGCGTGTTTGCGTGTTGTATACTAGAAAGTTTTTTTTTCTTTTTTTTCTCTAATTTTTTTCCTAAATTGTTCGAAATAAAGTTTATATTAAAAAAAAAAATTATAAAAAAAATTCACGGGCGGGCGGGCGCCGAGCGAGGCAGCGAGCGTGCAGAGTGGACTGATTCGTTCACTGCGTGACGTGACGTGATCCTGAGTGATAATCAGCGGCTCAAACTGCCAGAATCAGGCCCAGCAAGTTAAGACTTAAAAGTCATTGAAAACCAGCGTTCACCTCCAATATTGATATTCAACGAGGAAACTTTTAAAATATCAAGATTTGTAAACGGAGTTTGGCGCATTTGTCAAAGCGACAGCACTTCCGCATGAACTGTTCGGCCGTCAGTTCACTGAGTGAACGAACTGTGACGCAACGGTGCAAGTTCAGTGATCCGTTCACTGAAGCTACTAGACACAGTGAGTTAACGTGGCGTGATCCTGAGTGATAATCAGCGGCTCAAACTGCCAGAATCAGGCCCAGCAAGTTAAGACTTAAAAGTCATTGAAAACCAGCGTTCACCTCCAATATTGATATTCAACGAGGAAACTTTTAAAATATCAAGATTTGTAAACGGAGTTTGGCGCATTTGTCAAAGCGACAGCACTTCCGCATGAACTGTTCGGCCGTCAGTTCACTGAGTGAACGAACTGTGACGCAACGGTGCAAGTTCAGTGATCCGTTCACTGAAGCTACTAGACACAGTGAGTTAACGTGACGTGATCCTGAGTGATAATCAGCGGCTCAAACTGCCAGAATCAGGCCCAGCCAGTTAAGACTTAAAAGTCATTGAAAACCAGCGTTCACCTCCAATATTGATATTCAACGAGGAAACTTTTAAAATATCAAGATTTGTAAACGGAGTTTGGCGCATTTGTCAAAGCGACAGCACTTCCGCATGAACTGTTCGGCCGTCAGTTCACTGAGTGAGTCGGACTACGCAGTACGCAGTCGGAGCTCCGCCCAAGCACTGAACGATTCGGTGAACGAATCTTTTGAACGAATCTTTTTAATGAACTGATTCTAGTGATTCGTGTCACTGAAGTGAACTGTTTTGCCCATCACTAACGCAGCCTATTTTAAACAGCCCAGGCTAAGGAAATTGCATTTCACGATCTGCATCATGAGATGGGAACATCTGAAAAAAATAGCCTACTGTAGCCTAGATACAGAGTTTGTTACTGTTAGATGTAACTTGTCATATCTAAGACATTTCGCTGGATAAAATGTTTTTTTAATATACAGATTAACGTGCTTTGTGAAGTAGGCTAACTTCGCACTCGCAACCAGCGTTGCTCACGTCAGCGTTACATGACATTAGGTAAAGCCCTACTATGTTACGTTCATATTTCCAAACTGAATAAATACTGCACCTCTAACCACAAAACTTCTTTGCTAGATTAAAGTTGTTGTAACTAAGATATTTGGCGAAGACAAACTTTTCAAATCAGCGGATTTAGCGTTATTTGCCGGCTTTATTAATCAGCTGTTGGTGTTGCTATGGATACCATTCATAAAAGTGTCGACTCTAATGGCGCTGGCAGCAGATAACGTAGACGGCGTATTAATTTAGAACGGTGATTAAAATGTTGCCAGCGCTACTTCATTGCCGGGGGGTTTAACGAAATAAATGCCCACCCTCTAGCCAATCAGAATCGAGTATTTAGCCAAGCTATGGTATAAACCTTTTAAATTACAGGGCGTTTTAAATTTGCACGTTACATGCCAGCCAAGTTGAGATGCACTTAACCAGAGAGAAAAAAACATACAGTGAGCTTGTGCTCATAACTGCACTAGTTACAGATGCCATGGTACAGCATTTCAGCTTTAAGATACTGCACAACCTCCAGTCATGTCCCAAGTAATGGAGAGTGTTCTTTGTGGTTATTATAAATGACTTCAGTATAGCTTTACAGCCATGAGAGATATAAGGGTAATCAAAAAGGGTAATGTTAGAATAAAGAGATTTTATCAGACCTGTATCTTGTGCTCAATTGTACACTTGTTGAAAGACTTGATGGCCGAGATTGAATCAACATTTGTCGTGATCAAAAAATTAAACAGTACTTTTTCTTTTTCTTCACATACATGAGTTCAATCACAAATTTTGTAAAGAAAAACACTTGACAAATGTTGACTGATTCCATGGTAATGGTGAAGCAAAAATAAGGGAAATTGTGTTTAGTCCGGTCTACTCCAGTCCAGAATAGTAGAACAAATAATTTCATTCCGTCGAGGCCTGAAGACACCACCTTGACGGATATCCTCACCTAGGAATATCAGTTCCCTGTTTACTAGTTCCCTGTGTTTTCCTGTCTGTTTATTATAGTTTATACTAGTATTTGGAATGGAAGTGTGGTGTTGCTGATTTGCCCACAGCTTACTGTGAACTACAGTCGACGTTCATTGCTAGGGATAGCTGCTACATTATGCGAAGGATGTGCTTTGCCTTGTCTGTTCTGTAGTGATCTTGATGATGTCTCTGTACGCACTTACTGTACGTCGCTTTGGATAAAAGCGTCTGCTAAATAAATGTAAATGTAAAAAATGTAAAAATAAGTGTTCAGACAAACAGGGAAAGGACCCATAGTACTTGTGGAAGGTTTTTACATTGTGCCAAAGAAAAGGAGGATCAAATTTTTGAGGTAAAATGGTAAATTTTTAAACATCTATATATATTATTTTCACCTTAGGTATATAATATAGATTATTTTATATGACAAACGCATACACATAATAAAAAAAAAAAAAAAAAAAAAAACTCAGCTACAGTATTTACTTTTTATGAACGGTCTACAACCTGGGCATTCTCATTTTTTCTTTCCAAATACAAGGAAAATTATGAAGAGCATCATCTCATATGAAACACTGTAAATTGGAATCTTAAGACTGATGCCACAAATGGCTGAACTGCACCCTTCAGCTTTATAGCCATTGCCTGTTTATGAATATTTTTTAGAGGTTATGGTACAGTACAGTACTGAGGCAAACATGTCAGCACCATCAAAAGTAATTTTTTGAGAAAATAAAGTTTAGTTACAGAGTAACTATGAATAACCATTTACTAAAAAACATATAAGACAGCATAGCTGGTGAAATGGCTGCAGGAGAGGGCATCTCCAGAGCATTACCTTCAGTATATGATATTCATGAAATAGTAACATTAAACTGTATGCACACATACTGTAGGTGTAGAGGGGTGTGTGTGTGTGTGTGTGTGTGTGTGTCATGGTTTTGACCCTGTTTCCCTATGCGGTCGTTTTCCTCGGTGGCCACGCGAGGGCGCTGCCCTTTTGGTAGATGCTTGCTCCGCCCTGCTGAGTTGGCGGAGCTTCTGTTAAGCGTTTACACCTGTGCGTAGTCACCTGAGAGACATATAAGCCTACCGTTTCCTTTGTTCGGGGCTTCGACATTTATTGTTCTTTAATTGTTCATTGTTTGTACTGTGGTGGTTTTTGTTGGCTGTGAGTTCTCGTACCATTTTGGCTACTCGCCTATTTTTATCGTCTCTTTGTTGAGGCAGGGCTTATTTCTTGCTGGCTTGGTAGTTAATTATCTCGTAGAAGTTTGGGACTGTAAATCTCTGCTCTATTTCGCCTTTTGGTGCTTTTTCTCCGTATATGGAGTTTTGGGCGATTCTGTTCGGAACAGTAGTTCTGTTCGCCCTTCGGCACATGTCTTCCCATAGGGAGATCAGGCGTTTCGCTTCTACTTAGTTTCTTAGCTCGTAGAAGTATAGAGTAGCAGTTTCTCTGGTTCATTTTCGCCTTTTGATTGGTTTTCTTACTGAGAGACCTGGCGTTTTAGCTTCTACTCATTTCCGGGTTACGGTGAGCCAGTAAGTAGCTTTGGTACGTTTGTTCCCTGTGTTGTCTCCTTCTCGTGGACTACGTTCCTCCTTGTTGTGACTCAGGGTTTTTGTTTATATTTAGAGGCTGTCGAGCTATTTTTGCGTTAGTCTTTTTGGATAGTAAAGTTGTGGGACGACGGTGCTCTGTCGGCTCACCTGTAAAATGTTTCTCTCTCCTGGGAGATCGGGTGTTTAACTCTTTGTTTTCTGCTTCAGACTGCAAACTAATTAAATAGCCATGGAACGTTAAATCTCTGTTCCTGTTCGCCTCGTTACATTTCCCCTTACTGAGAGGCAGGGCTTGTATTTGTGTTAGTGCTTGTGTTAGTCAGATAGCCGACAGTTTCGGTGCAGCTGTCCTTTCGTCTTTTGTGCTATTTCTCCGTGTATGAAGATTTGGGCGATTTTGTTCGGAACTGTGTTTCTGTTCGCCCTTCGGTGCAATTCGTCTCTTAGGGAGACCGGGCGATGTTTTGGACATGTTTGCGTTTGACTGCGAGCCTATTAATCTCGCTATGGAACGTTAAATCTCTGTTCCTGTGCGCCTCGTTATTTTCCTCATCATAGAGAGGCAGGGCGTGTATTTTCAATGAATCTCGCTTTGGTCTAGCCGGTAAATGTCTGGTACTGCCTGTCCTGTTCGTTCCTTTCGGTGCCTTTCTCCTTTCATGGAGTTTGACGATTTGTTCGGAACTGCTGTTCTGTTCGTCTTTTGGGTGCATGTCTTCCTATATGGAGGATTGGGCGATGTTGTGGACACGTTTGTGTGTGACCGCGAGTCTGAGAGTAGCCTGGAAACGTTGGATCTGTTCCTTTCGCCTCCTCATACTATCATATTATTTTGCAGTGTTTGTTTGTGTTTTATGTTTGTCTTTACGGTACTCGCCCGTTAGTATGTGTCTCGTTACCGAGACAGGGCGCGTATTATTTCTGGCTGTTCAGAATCCTGTCCTTGCGCTCTACTTGGCGTGTGACAGTGAGCCGGTTAGTAGCATCTGTAGTGGTGTTCGTTGTCTTGTCTCCTCCCTTATCTGCGGGTATCCCGCCTTAGTGGCCTAAGGGCTTAATGAATCCCCTTGCTGCGTTTGGCTCCTCCCATCTCACACGTCACGCCCCATTACAGTGTGTGTGTGTGTGTGTGTGTGTGTGTGTGTGTGTGTGTGTGTGTGTGTGTGTGTGTGTGTGTGTGTGTGTGTGTGTGTGTGTAAATACAGGACTTGTTCCATGCCAAACCAACTGAAATCATAGATACGGTATACTGTATATCAGACCATATTTGTATACATGTCAACAGTATGTATATATATCTTAAGTCCATTAGGCAGCCATGTTGTACACCTAGTTAAACTGACTGATTGAAAAATGGTTGGTTCATGTCATTAATTATCAATGCCGACAGTTGATTCTAGATATCCTTTTTGCACTGGTTCTAGTTCTATGAGTTTTAGCATCTATCCTTTTTTGTAGGTACTACTACAATACAGTATATTGCAGTGTTTCCCCTACATCACATCAGCCTACAGAGTTTGCTGCCCTGTCTAAAAATATCAAATGGAAACGTCATTGTTCGAAAACTAATTTACCATCATATAAAAATCTATAGAAAATGTGTTCGCGTAAGCCAGGGGTGTCAAACTCCAGTCCTGGAGGGCCGCAGTGTCTACAGGTATTTGTGGTTTCCTTTCAATCAGCACCCAGTTAAAGCATTGAGAACAAGGTGTGTGGACTTCTTAGCCAATTAGTGACTTAAATTAATCACTTGTGCTTAAACGCACCAAAAACCAGCAGACACTGCGGCCCTCCAGGACCGGATCTTGACACCCCTGGCGTAAGCTCTCTATTTTGTGATCCGTCTTCGGAAATTATCAATTATTACGGTGCAACTTTATGAAACGCCTAGGAGCGTAACTTACTCATAAGTAAAGCGATCTTCATTAGATAATGATAACTCCTAAATATCACAGAGCAGCGGTTAAACAATGCTATTTTAGCCATCATTTTTGACATAACTTTTCATGGTAAACTGATCAGTTATCCTGTCTTTGTGTCCTTTTTCAGTATTTTCCAGTGTCTTATTTTCATTTCAATTCACATTAAATTATGTTGTACTGATACTCTGCCACTTGTGCAGGCAGCACAAGCAGGCACTGCAGGCAGTGAAGAGAGGCAGGGCAGAAAGGAGTTTTTATTGCAAATGAAGCAATTTTATGTCCTGAGGCCATACACATACAGATCCTTTCCAAAAATTAGAATATCATGGAAAAGTTGTTTTTTTTCCATAATTCCATTCAAAAAGTGAAACTTTCATAGATTATAGATTCATTACACACAAAGTGAAATATTTCTAGCCTTTATTTGTTTCATTTTTCATAATTTTTTTACAGCTCCAGAAAACCCCCAAAACAGTATTTCAAGAAATTAGAATAGTGTGTCGAAAATCTGCATTTACTTCAGTTATTTCAGAGAATGAATGTTTTAGACTGAGTGTCACACTCTAATCATCTAATTTACTCAAAACACCTACAAAGTTTTTCTACAGGTGTGTCGTTAAATTGGACAGGTATCTCAGTTTGGTTCAGTATGGGGAAGACTGCAGACTTGACAATCGGCCAGAAGACCATCATTGACACCCTCCAGAAGATGGGTAAGCCACAAAAGGTCATCGCTAAGGAGGCTGGCTGTTCACAGAGTGCAGTGTCCAAGCATATCAATAGAAAGTTTAGTGGAAGGGAAAAATGTGGCAGGAGAAGGTGCACAAGCAAAAGAGATGACCGTAGGCTTCAGCGGATTGTCAAGCAAAGACGATTCCAAAATTTGGCGGAGATGCAGAGGGAGTGGACTGAGGCTGGAGTCAGTGCTTCAAAAACCACCACGTACAGAGTGTGACACTCAGTCTAAAACATTCATTCTCTGAAATAACTGAAGTAAATGCTGATTTTCGACACACTATTCTAATTTCTTGAAATACTGTTTTGGGGGTTTTCTGGAGCTGTAAGCCAAAATTATGAAAAATGAAACAAATAAAGGCTAGAAATATTTCACTTTGTGTGTAATGAATCTATAATCTATGAAAGTTTCACTTTTTGAATGGAATTATGGAAAAAAAAAAACTTTTCCATGATATTCTAATTTTTTGGAAAGGATCTGTAGTTCATGAGTCATTCAAAAGCTTTGTACACAGTAAAGTGTTTGACTTTATTCTGAGTGTAGGCTACATTTGATCCCTCTTGGACTCATGATGTTAAATAAAATTTTTGCATGCCTGTGGGCATGAGCTGTGAGTTTGGAGACCACATATTCTCTTATGACAGTTGCACCACATGTAATGCTGTTCAAAAGTATACTTGTATAAACAGGCAAGTTTTATATCAATTGTATAGTTATAGTACTTGATAGCGTACATGCATGTGTTCTCAAAAACCGTTGTAACCAAGGCAATTGATTTTGAGTCTTACAAAATATGCCGTTTACACATCATTTCAGATGTTAATTCACCCTGTTTGATTTGTTGAGTGGCACTCTCCAAGGCTTTATAGTGGTGGTGATGATGGCCCAGAAAATCTTGAGGGATTATGTGGTAAGTGTACTATATATAATGTTGAGGGCAGACATTTAAATCTTGTTTATGTCCTTATTCCTGTGCAAAAACTAAATTTGTATGATTTATTAATTTTGATCTGAATGAGTCTTCTACAGGCAGTTGACCGAGTCCTCATCCAGGCAGCTACCAAGGAGACCATGGTGGGGATCTTAAACAATGTCAGTGACGAACTGGAAGACATCATGATTGTCTTCATTGGCCTGACAGTGCTGCAGGACATGGACAGTGTGG
This sequence comes from Synaphobranchus kaupii, assembly GCA_029718625.1. Taxonomy (NCBI): domain Eukaryota; kingdom Metazoa; phylum Chordata; class Actinopteri; order Anguilliformes; family Synaphobranchidae; genus Synaphobranchus; species Synaphobranchus kaupii. The sequence goes on from CM056380.1 coordinate 22,188,665, forward strand.
CTTTTGCGGCTGCCATGTTGTTTGGATTAATGTATGCTTTGAACTTGATCTACCCTCCCCAAATTAATTTCTACCTTGAGGTGCACCAGAAGGTTTTCATAGAGCTGGAAGGCAACACACTCTCTAAGAAAGCACAAGTTCACAAAACATATTCTACATACTCAGTGTTGTTATAGGGGCATTATTATTGCTTCCATTGTGTTGGTCAGTTACTCCTGGGATGTTACCCTTCCAGATACCTTTGGACATGAACTTGGATTAATTTCAGTTGGACTCCCTTTTGCACACAAACTCCTTCCTGCATTCAAGGTTCTTTTATTAAATATTCGGAGAGAAAGCTGTTATTTACAAGGAGTGATGACTTGACAAAAGGGTAGCTCCACAACACCGCCACCTATTTCTGTTTATTTTATTTCAGACACAGTGAAAGCAATAACCCCAACTCCAAAAGTTCACTTGAATTTTTTTATTTTTTTGTGATTTTCGTAAATTCTAAGATATGGGATGCACAGAAACGGAAAATGTCCATGTGGACATTTGTACCTGTAGCATGTTTACTATGTTCTCTTTTGATAACAATGTGACATTGTCCCACGAAGAGTATTTTTTTCTGGATTTAATTAATTTTTCTATTTTATTTTCCATTTCTTTCACAATTAATGCAATGAAATGGTGAAACTATGGGAAACAAGCCAAAACGTATTTGTGGAAAAAAAAAGTGAAAGTAAATTGAAATGGACTACTCTGATATTTAATAACATTCACCGTTATTGTTGATTTGACAAAAATTACACGTTTGTGCAAAATCAGATGTGTCCATGTGGAACTCCATTTGTTGTATACATGTTCTTGCTATGGTGGATTTGTTAAGGAGAACAGTGTCCTGTTCGTCAGAATGTTGTAACTTGTTACTTCTATGAGCAATTACAATTTGTATTTTGGTAACAGAAATTGATTCTGCTTTGTCTGTTTATGGATTTATTGCCATCTACACATTTGCATTCAAACACTTAGGGGAAGCAGTTCATGTTGTATTTACAAGATTAGATCATGTGAAACCGATATATTTATGTTCACAATATATTTATGTAATACCAACTATAAACATCATGTTGGAGACATGGTAATGAATCAAGTGGAATGTATGTTACAAAATTATGTTGAAGTTATATAACTCAATAGTGTGAGATTTACTTGAAAATTGACATTTTCCTGCAGTTTGGCAGACACATAAATAGAAAGAGGGTCCTGGGATATGACCCAACATCAATTTTACATGTCACAGTAATTTCACTTTTATTAAAATATGAAAATTTATAATATACTACCAGTTTTCTTTTACAGCAGAAACCTAGTTTAAAAACCTACAAGTCTACAAGTTAGAACTGTACAGTAATGTCAATAAAATATTTAGCTTTTTAGCTGCGACCAGCAGCTAGTATCTATCTCTGTCTGTCTGTCTGTCCAAATTTTTCCTGCTGCTTAGTAGTACGCTTGATCCGGGTTACCCATAGTGTCGTGTGCAGCTTGTCAGTGTTTTTCAGTTAGCGTAGTTGCTTCCTAGTTGCGATATTAACCTAAAATATATGAAAGTAGCGATTGTGAACAGCTGGTGTCATCGTTGATTCGGAGACAAAATATTAATTATAGAGACAGCATCACTTCTGGGGAAAGACTGTGCGCTGATTGAGATTTGAGTTAGCTAATGCTAGCTATCTGGTAAACTGACTACGTTATAGCTAACATTATCTGTTAAATTTAGCACGCGTTTCCATGTTATTTTAACTAGCCAACATTATCGTTAAATATGGCCGGTGTTTTTGAGTTGGCTGATAGTTATAGCTAAACTAACATTAGCTAACGTTAGCTAACGTTAGGGCTGAAACATATTTCACGGAAATATGCGAACGTGGACGCTTCTAGCTTACTTTGTTTTTGTTGAGAAAATTAAATGTCCCTTTCCTTGCTTTTTCATATTTCATTTGGAACGTAGATCCGGTAGGTATGTTCTCGCGCCAGAAACCACTCATTGGTACAAATTTCCATGGAAGCAAGCCTTTTCTGGTAGCTTGCTAACAACATAGAAAATAGTACTTTTATAAATTATTTTAATTACATGAAAAAAATACATGAGGACTGGTTATTGTTTGTATTCACAGTATCCGCTTTGTTCACGTTCATATACGTGCTAGTAAGTGTCATTTTGAGACCGTTTTAGCTGCTCTATAGAAGTGAATGGAGAGCAACAAATACCCTATTCTGAATTATCACCACAGGGGAGCACAGACTAACTAATGAACATATTTCACCACCATTTGGACTCATATCATGACTCATATCAACTACACAACCCAAAGTTATGTTTTGCTTTAAAAGGCTCTAACTGACATCCACAGCATGCAGACTTTTTTTTTTAAAGCCTAACTATTTGGAGCTCTTATGCAATATGCAAAAGAAAATTAAGTTGGAAATAATGATGGACCACATTATTCTGAACCAAGGTACAGTGGTAGCTTGGATCTCCTGTTATTTTTATATCCTATTATTTAATGGGATATAAGCCTTGAAGATCAGGCTTCAGTTGGGTTAGTGCTTAACATTATTTTGGCATTTTTACATACTCTTCACAGAATGTCCTGAAGAAATAATTGGTGTGAAGGTATCACACAAGATTAGAAAAAAATCATCTGAATGAATCAATAAAGTTTAAGAGCAACTACAATACAGTGTTGGGAATGTGTGCTGTCCTCCTTTTGTGCAGACTACAGTGTCTTTGGGTGCAAATTAGGTTTGTGTTCCAGAGAACTATAGTCACGTATGAGGAAAGAAATTAAAGAAAATAATTAGTGCCTGATGGGTCCACAGTCACCAACACTTCCAGAATCACACTAGAGCTTCCTGGTCAGGTTGGTTTACAGGAAGTCTGCACTGGAATGGCAGCTATCCGGCTAAGCCCAGGGGTCCACTTCGTTCACCTCAAGAGTGTTGTCTTTTGTGTGAACTATAGTATCTGGGTGATTACGGAAATCTTTTCCACACCCCTTCTCTTTCTGCACCGGCTCAGACAGAATCAGGCCAGTGTTCCAGAGAACATTCTCAATAGGCATGGGCCTGTTTCCGGTTTCACAGTATACGACGGTTAGAAAAATTCATGGCATTCTGGCGGTATGAGCGTTTAAATAATAATTAATTTTTTTTAATGACCATTTGCATAGAGGCATCTGGAATTGAATGTTTACTAGATACATGAGTTTGCCCTCCTACTTTCTGCCAAAGCGATTTAGAAACGTTAGCTAGTTTTCTTTCCTCACTTCACAGACCTACGCCTTACAGAATCGTGCACGCAGTAAGAGTGTGTTTGTTGTGTGTTTACGTGTGCTGTGTATATGTGCACAAATGTGCTGAAATAACAGAATCAATAGTAGTATTAATGATATTGTACTATTCTTCTTACTGGATTAAAAATAAATTAAAAAGTTTAAATTAAATTTATTTATATGCAATATATGCAAAACATAATGGGGTGGACATAGGTCCACCCCATTATGTTTTGCATATATTGCATATAAATAAATTTAATTTAAACTTTTTAATTTATTTTTAATCCAGTAAGAAGAATAGTACAATATCATTAATTAGGAACACACATCTGTGTAACAGTTACAGTGCCCTCCACTATTATTGGCACCCCTGGTAAAGATGAGTAAAAAGGGTTATAAAAAATTCACCATTTGGTGAATTAGCTTTAATGTCACACTGAAAAAATGAGTGTATATCTGCTGCCAGATATGCAATAGATATGGATGGATCACTTTAAGGGTTGTTTCTCCTGACAAATTTTCCTATTGAACTCTGTGGAAAAATAAGTCAGGAGAAGAAACCCTTCAAGTTATCCATCCATATCTACTGTATTTCTGGCAGCAGAGTGATGGTTTAAGTTTGATACGTCAGACCCTTGATGACTTATATGACTTTATGACTTATATAAATGCAGGGGTGCCAATAATTGTGGCACATTTTTGGTTTTGTTAAAAAATAATTATTTCTTGATGAGGGATTTTTTTTTTCTCATCATAAATTTACTTCAATTAAAGTTGGATTTTTCTAATTTTATCAGTGTGAGATTAAGCTAATTCACCAAACAGTGATTTTTTAAATAACCATCTTTACTCATCTTTACCAGGGGTGCCAATAATAGTGGAGGGCACTGTAACTGTCATTACAGATGTAGGTTACATTAACCCCTTCTCTAGCACCATCTTTTTTGAACACAAACCAGAAAATAAAATGGTTGCTGTTCTTGAACCCCTTTGAGTACAGGCATAATCCTGGTCTCTTCTGTTAGGTAACCCTTGGGAGTTTGTTTTACAAGATTCAGAATTACTGAAACAAAATAACAGAAGCTGAAACACAGTGGAAGTGTAAGTTATTTTTTTCTCGCCTAAAAGTTTTTGTTTTTTAAAATTTTTATTCTTTGCCGAGATAAGGATTACAACCATCATTCGTGTTGTATACAACATATGGAATCATTGTTTTGATTGGGCCTGGGTTGTGTCATGCTACAAAATAAGGAACTGTTGTCGCTATAACATTGGGATCGTAAAATAGTTTACAGTGAGTTTTAACACTTTCAAACGGTATATTGTGTGACCAGATTATTGAAAAACTTCACCATAAAAAATGGCAATGAATGCGAATAAACTATAAACCACTCCAGGCCCGTATAAGGGGTTAACGTCTTTATTTTTGTGAAAAAGAATTTCTGAATTTCTTGCATTACAACCTGGAACGAAAGTGAGCTTTTTGCAGGCATGTGTCCCAAAGCTAAGCTGGTTAAGCTGCAGAAAACGGAGAGAGACTGCATTTATTTGAATTTTATTTTCAGTATTTTATTTTCAGTGCATAATTCAATGATGTTCTATGTGTTAATAGATAGGGCTCTATTTTCCGGCTGGCGCATGGCGTTTGGCGAGCCGTCACACTGGCGAAGTGGCAATTTCATCATGGATTTTCACGCACCTGAGCCCGTTTGACTCAGTCTGCACCAAAGTGGGAGGAGAGCAGCTGTGTGGGGTGTGTCAGTCCAGATGGCAGCAGCGTAGTACAATTTTGGTGGACCTGGTTGCAATGTAGACTATGATTTGCGCCCGCGTCGTCCGCCTGCATGGCGAGTTGCTAATTTCAGGGCCTTCCCAAGCAATGCATGCATGATCATAACCTATTCAAAAGCCAATCAACCATTTTCATGGATTATATTCTGTCCAATTTGACTTTAATACAAATCCCCAATACTTTGCATTTATTGTGCATTATCTTTTTTTCTTTTTTATGTTAGGCTGACTGTATTTATTTCTGTTTTTAATTGTTTATGGCTGTCATTATACTGCATTGTGGACCCCGGGGTTTGGCTACTGTATTCCGTTCTTTTTCTTAAACCCGTCTTTTTCTAATGAGAAGAATGACAATAAATGCAGTTGTGCGATGCTGATGTGAACTAATATTTGTAGTATTGTCATATTTGTAGCTTATTATGAAAGTGAAGCTCCTTTGAAAAGATGTAGAATACTCACTGTAGGCTAAAAACAGTTAATAGTAGGCTAGGCTCAGCTCAGTCCTAATTATGATTATAAATATTCTGCACTGTAAGAAAAAGGTAAAAGGACTGGCAGCAATGTTGCCAGTGAAAATCCATTTAATGAACGTATAAATCCTGTTATTTTAAGGGATGGCTGTTATATAATGAGATATTTCAGTTATTCTACATGACTTTGTTTTGAAAATTTTATCATAAAAATACAGGTTTTCTACAATACACTTAAAAAACCTGTTACAGGATTTCAGTTTTTTTTTCTTCCCCAAAACACCATCAAAGTCACGTAGAATAATAGCAATAACTCATTATTTAAGAGTAATCTCATAAAATAACAAGATTTATACAGTTAAAGAACAGGATTTATACAGCTAAATAAAAGGATTCGTACAGTTTCCCCCCTTCATTAAATGTTTTTTCACTATAACGTCGCTATCCGTTTTTTACAATGTGCAGTTCAATCGATTGTGTTGTACTGCTGGAGTGATCAGTGGTGCTTATGAATAAAGACATACACCCTTGGCAAGCATGGACAGATGGATTAATTAGCATTTATGATTTTCGTTTATTCACACAACGTCCAAAGGCATGATCGAATGCTTGATTAGTGGAAATGTTTGAGCATAATATCAATGCATAATGTCGCAAAGTGGTATAATTCGTTAGCTGGTCATTTAAAAATACAAATACTCTAGTTTCTGCATGGGCTATTTCAGTATATGGTGGACTTTTTATATAATTGTAAATAGCGAAATTCACTATCCGCACCAAGAACGGCATACACTGCGCAATTGACTGCGCCTATTCGCCGTACACTGGAAAATAGAGCCCAAAATGTTCACTAATGTTCCTAATGTTATTGGAATATAAAATGCATTTTGTTCACTGGGTTCAATGTGTTTGTTTGTTCAATGTGTAAACATTTTTTTACCTGGTGATTTTACCATAACGCATCTTAGAGGTGTGCCATACTGTGAAACCATGGCATTTTTGGCTAAGGTTATCTTCCTGTCAAAATCTCATACCGGCCCATGCCTAATACTCCATTTTGTTATCCTTTTGTTTTAAACACAGTGAAACGGAAAAATACAGTAAACTCAATCTCAGTTGCCAGTTAGACGATTCCACTGCATTTCGCAAGGAAAGCACTTGTTCATAAATCTATTATAAAACTGAATATTGGTCGTCAGAAAGAAATGACAGGGCAACATCGTTTCCACACTTCATACTACAGGAAAGAGATGCAGACATGCTTATGTTTGTGTCATAGGAGATGACGCACCTTTGAATTGGCAACATTTTTGTCCACGTTTAAGCACACTGCATGCTAACGTTCAGCATTTTCAAGCCTATCCCATTAAAGAATGAGAGTGAATCACAACTGCTCAGAATGCCTATCACAGAAATGCAGAACTTGCTGGTCTGACAAGACTAAAAAAAGAATTCTAAGGTAATCGTTAGAATTAAGATATAGCTTGGAATATCAGATACGCTCTCTTCCCTTCACAACTGGACAAATGCAAGCTAAAGACGAAGGGGTGAAAGAGTGACTGCATTGCACATGGCTTTGTTTGGTAACATAAGACTCCACAAAATAATTGTTTTAAAAACAACCTTGAGATGCTGGGAATGAGAAATTTCATTAAACTATAGAGGGCGGGTGAATCAGAATCACCAAGGATGAGTGTGGAGGGCAAAAAGGGAGAAATGACTGCTATCTGAAAGTCTCGGGAAAATGTTATGCAGTGGGACACGTTGCATAAGATGCATTTATCCCTGTAGAAAAGGATGCCATGTTGTCTGAAACATCTATCCCTTAATGGTGTCAAGAAAAAAGACAGTGGAGTGCTTCCCAACTCCCTCCCACATGTTGGTGTAAATCTCACCCCAGTAGACAGCAGATCAAACTCATGGAATAGTACATTCCTTGGAGTGCGGCTAATCCACAGGCGCAAAGAAAGCAGGAGAAAGGGATGCGAAGCAGAGGGGCAGGGCCACACACTGGACATGAGAAACTTGGTGTCTGTCCTGTGATGACTGTCTGGTGATGGACTGAGAGGCTGGTGGAAGAACTTTGTGTTTACGTGCAAGTAGAGCAACAACCAGCCCCCTCTCCCACCTCATGGCCAAAAACTGAGAAACTTGGGTGGGGTGTCTCCCGGGTTCCTCACATGTTGTAGGCCACATAAATAGGGTCCAGCTGATCCGCCAGGAAAGAGTCTCTGAGGTGCATCCTTTGCTTCTCCCCCCGGGAGTTGATGGGGATGACCCCAGGGTCCACAACCACCACCACCCCCACGATCAGATGGTGCCCCTCCAGGACCACGTTGGTCACCAGGGGCACCAGGTCCAGGGCCTCCTGCTCAGACCCGCACAGCTCCGACACCACCACCAGCAGGTTAGTCCACGTGAAGACAGCGCTGAAAGAGAGATGAAGTGAAATGATGCAGCTTGGAATGGTATGAGGCACACACACACACACGCACGCACACACTCACATGCGCACACAAGCACACACACACACCCACACGCACACACTCACATGCGCACACAAGCACACACACACAGACACACGCACAAGCACACACGCACAAGCACGCACGCACACACATGCACGCGCACAAACACACACGCGCACAAGCACACACGTGGGTTTCTCACCTCTCACCGATGCTGCGATGTGCCCGTGACACAGAGGTCTCAATATCGATGGGGTGGTAGCGCAGTCCTCTGAGCTCTAGAGTCTCATCCAGAGAACCGACTACAAATAGAGCATCATGGCGGTCTGGAAACAGAGAAAGGAGGAGGAAGGGAAGGAAAAAGAAAGTGAACACGAGATATTTCCTTTATATTAGGGGGACCCTAAGTTTGGTTTTGGTTGCATGTTAAAACCCATAAATTATTTAGCTGATGTTAAACAGTCACATGATATGGGGGGGAGTATTGACACATTCCACCTTTAATCTGCCATTAGTCCTCCAAGATACAGATACAAATTAGTTTGGGGGCAGACAAGCATTAATATCCAAGGTGTTGTGGGATAGCTACGTGGAAAGAAGTAATTACCTGTTGATGAGGGCAATCAAAATGTGTGGGCACTCCTTGAAGTATTATTGCTATATTTCAATAGGGAGAGCAGTTATCAATGTTCTGAAGTTACATGATAATGGGAGAGTCTTGCCAAAATAATTAGAGAAATGGAAGAATGAAAAAGGATCAGGGTTTAAAGCAAAATCAGAGGCTAAACCTTATGTATGTATTTTTTTCATATTAATATGAATTTATGGTTTAAACACTATTATAATCAAACTTATTCAAAATCATAGCAAGCACTGGGTTACGGACTACACATATACAGACCCTTTCCAAAAAATTAGAATATCATGGAAAAGTTGTTTAATTTCCATAATTCCATTCAAAAAGTTAAACTTTCATAGATTATAGATTCAGGGCCCACAATTTAAACGATTTCAAGTATTTATTTGTTTATTTTTACATAATTTGGGCTTCCAGCTCATAAAACCCACGAAAACAGGAATTCAAAAAATTACAATACTGTGAAGAAATCACCATTTACTTCTCAGTTTTTGCAGAAAAAAAAGAAAGAAATTAGGATCACATCAAATCAATCAAAATATGGTACTTTCAAAACGATATGTCAATCTTCAATACTTGGTTGGGAATCCCTTTGCCTTAATCACTGCCTCGATGCGACGTGGCATTGAGCAATCAGCCTGTGGCATTGCCTGGGAGTTATGGAAGCCCAGATTTCCTTGATGCTTGCTGTCAGCTCTTCTTTGTTGTTGGGTCTGGTGGCCCTCATTTTCCTCTTGAGAATACCCCATAGATTCTCAATGGGGTTTAGGTCCGGCGAGTTGGCTGGCCAGTCAAGCACTGTGATGGCATGGGCATCAAACCAGGTTTTGGTGCTTCTGGCGGTATGGGCAGGGGCCAGGTCCTGCTGGAAGATGAAATCTGCATCTCCATACAGATCCTCAGCAGAAGGAATCATGAAGTCCTCTAAAACATTCTGGTAGACTGTTGCGGTGACCTTGGATTTAAGAAAGCAGAGTTTACCAACACCTGCACCGGACATTGCACCCCAAATCATGACTGACTGTGGATATTTCACACTGGACCTCAAGCAGCTTGGGTTCTGTTCCTCACCCGTCTTCCTCCAAACCCTTGGACCTTGATTCCTGAATGAAAGGCACACTTTACTTTCATCGGAAAAGAGGACCTTGGACCACTGGCCAACAGTCCAGTCCTTCTTCTCCTTGGCCCAGTGGAGACGCTTCCTACGTTGGCTCAGGTTCAGATGTGGCTTGACCCGAGGAACCCGACAATTGTAGCCCATCTCCCGGATGCGTCTGAATGTGGTGGTTTTTGAAGCTGTGACTCCCGCCTCATTCCACTCTTTCTGGATCTCTGCCAGATTCTTGAATCTTCTCTGTTTGATAATCCGCTGAAGCCCACGGTCATCTCTTTTGCTGGTGCATCTTCTCCTGCCACATTTTGCCCTTCCACTAGACTTTCCATTGATATGCTTGGACACAGCACTCTGTGAACAGCCAGCCTCCTTAGCTATGAACTTTTGTGGCTTACCCATCCTATGGAGGGTATCAATGATGGTCTTCTGGCCAGTTGTCATGTCTGCAGTCTTCCCCATATTGAACCGAACTGAGACAATTGAACCAAACTGAAGCAATTTAATGACACCTGGGGAAACCTGTGCAGGTGCTTTGTGATTAGTAGATGATTAGTGTGTGACACTCAGTTTAAAACATTCATGCCCTGCAAAATTTGGGCTGATTTCTTCACAGTATTCTAATTTTTTGAATTCCTGTTTTCGTGGGTTTTATGAGCTGGAAGCCCAAATTATGTAAAAATAAACAAATAAATACTTGAAATCGTTTAAATTGTGGGCCCTGAATCTATAATCTATGAAAGTTTAACTTTTTGAATGGAATTATGGAAATTAAACAACTTTTCCATGATATTCAAATTTTTTGGAAAGGGTCTGTATATATACTGTAGTTCCTGGGTTGAGGGTGTATTTTATGATTAGAAAGGCAGAATTCACAACAAAATGTTTTCTCAAAACAGTGTTTTGCAAAATCACAATATTCAAACAATCATATCTTCAGAAATATTTACGCAATTCCATCAAGTGATACCTCATTTTGCAGCTCTGATTCTGTACTTTAATGTGAGATCAAGTCAAGATCAAGTCATTTTGAACCATGTATCTGAAGCAGGGATCCGGTCACAAATATCAGTGTTTCCCTAAGAATTTTCAGGCCTGATGGTACACACTGATAAACCCCTAAAGTGACGTAGCACATGGGATGGCATATTGGCATGGTCAGATGGTGCAGCAGGCGCACTGCAATTTATATTTGCGTTCAACTGAAATTATCTGGAAAATGACCAGATTTAGCAACCTATAACCCGAACATAAAGCATGGCATGAGCTTCATACTTAAATGTGATTCTGCACTTGCTGGGAATAAGGTTAGCTGAGTAAGTACGATGCATTTCTACGTGAGCAAGGTAGAATTTTGGACAGATTGGAAAATAAATTATGCTAAATTAGCTGGGGTAATTGGTGGGAACAAAAACCTGCATACGCACCGGCCCTCCAGGACTAGAATTGCCCACCCCTGAATTAGACTCTTTGAGAGAAGGTTTGACTTTGAACCAATCTGCCCAGTGATGAGTACATGTTGTTAGAAATACAGTAGACCAACAGAGAAACAGTATAGTAGTCAGATATAAAAAAACTGAGTACAGGAAATCCCTGATAGTGTAGAGCAGGGGTTCCAAAACGGTCCTGGGGCCCTCCTGTGTATGCTGGTTTTCGTTGCAACCACAGTTGCAATCCCAGAATTTTAACAAGCTGTTAATTTTTCTTAACCTCTTCCTACCAAGGACAAAATATACCAATTTTTGCCTGTTTTCACTAGTGACCAACAAAGCTGTTTATCTCAAAAACTGTAAAGGCTACAAATATGGTTCATAGCTTTTTTTAAAACAGAGAACTGTACTATTATGACTAAGTAGTCATAATTCATATACATACACTTTTTGCTACTTAACTACAACAATTTATGTACAGAAATTGTGAAAAAACTAAAAAACGGGTACCTACATTCAAATTTCTGATTTTTTACCTGATGAGCTACAAGAGCTATGGAGGAAATAACTCCTCTTTGTGATTCCTCAATATGCTGCCTATCTCTGCTAAAAATATGGTGTCCATTCAAACCATTCAAATTCTACAGAGCTTTTTTTCAGGTGAACCATTTCAGTTACCAAAGTTGGCACAAATTGTGCCAAATTGTGCAAAATGGCAAGGTTCCAGAAAAGTCTTAATATGATTTATTTTTTATGTTTTACAATAAAATTTGATAATTGGCAATAAAAGTTCATTTTTAGATGTGTTTTTGGTGTGTTTCATATTGCACAACTTACTAGCCTACCCATGGTCCCCAAAAAGCTCTCCAAACCCATGTAGCAGCACAGTGAATCTTGTATTCCACCAGAGTCCAGAAATGAGTCCAGGGATATGCAAACGGGATATAAAATCAAATGTCCACCCTAGATAAAATAAACCCCTGCATAATAATCAACAACAACAAACTCATCCTCATGTTATCTCTCCCTCATGTTACGTCATGCATAAATTGCTCATTCGTTTACCTGCACAGCCTGCTGTACGGCATACAGAACAATTTACTCACGTGGAACAAAACAAACCCTTCAGACGCCATTTCATTCAAAAGAAACTCGGAACAGCTTGTCTCAGACACATATAAACTCCTCAAAAAAAGTTCGGAAACGTTATTTCGGTCGCTTATTCCTCCCCTTTAATAATACCAATTGGTATTGTATTTTATATCGCTGGAAAGCCTGATTAGTCACCTTTACAACGAGGTACAACTTGTAAGGATCATGCATTCGTGGAATGAGCAACACAGCTAACCGTGTGGGTAGCGGCCCAAAAAAATGTGCAATATTCTTCTGTTGGTATTCACTCTCGTTTTGAGTTGCTTGGTGGATTGGATGATTGCACTCTCCCACAGTAATAAGGAAAAAACAACACATATTGGCCATTTTTACACTTTATTCATTTTACACTGTCAGGGACCTCAGTAGCGTGTGGAAGATCCATACGCAGTCACAACAGCTTGGCACCTCCTCCTCATGCTGGTCACCAGCCTGGTCACACACTGCTGTGGGATGGCATCCCATTCCTCAACCAGGATTTGCCGCAAGTCAGCCAACATGGTTGCGTTGGTCACTCTGGCACGTACAGCACACCCAAGCTGATCCCACAGGTGTTCAATTGGGTTGAGGTCTGGACTCACGGCAGGCCATTCCATCCTCTCCACTCCCAAATTCTGGAGGTACTCTGTGATGATCCTGGCTCTGTGGGGGCGAGCGTTGTCATCCTGGAGGATGGAGTTAGGTCCCAGATTCTGGAGATATGGATCGCCACTGGCTCCAGAATCTCATTCCGATATCTCACTGCATTGAGATTGCCTTCAATGATGACAAGTTCTGTTTTGCCTGTGAGAGAGATACCGCCCCACACCATGACACTGCCCCCATTGAAAGGTGTCACGCGATCTGTGCAGCAATCTGCATAGCGTTCTCCACGCTGTCTCCATACTTTGATCCTGCCATCCAGCTTCCGCAGACAGAACCTTGATTCATTACTGAACATGACGTTGCCCCACATTCTTAGGTTCCACTGTCGGTGCTGTCGACACCAGCGCAAACGGGCCTGACGGTGAAGGGCAGGAATTGCAGGCTTCCTGGCAGCCTTATAAGCACGAAGACCGGCCATGTGCAGTTTGTTCCTCACCGTCTGATCAGAGATCTGTCTGTGGTACCGTTGTGCAAATCTTGCCTGTAAATCTCTGGAAGAAAGCCTACGGTTCCTCAGTAAAGCAAGAGTGAGGAACCGGTCTCACACCTGTGACTGGCATACACCTGCCAGCACTTGAAGCTCAAAACGAGAGTGAATACCAACAGAAGAATATTGCAGGGGATTTTGGCACATTTTTTTGGGCCGCTACCCACACGGTTAGCTGTGTTGCTCATTCCACGAATGCATGATCCTTACAAGTTGTACCTCGTTGTAAAGGTGACTAATCAGGCTTTCCAACGATATAAAATACAATACCAATTGGTATTATTAAAGTGGATGAATAATCGACCGAAATAACGTTTCCGAACTTTTTTTGAGGAGTTTAGATAGCTAGCTGCTATGTGTAATTTTGCTGGCTAGCTTGCCATTGTTACAATATAGTAATGTTAGCTATATTCATTTAATTCAGAGGGATTTGTTTCATACATAACAGTGAATTCGTAAAAAAATAATCTGTTACCTTTCACCACTCAGCGTCACTGAGACAGCAAAGCCATAGTTGGGCTAGGACCTGCTGCACTCCTGAATAACTAACCAAAAACTGTATGAAAGAGACTGTAAAGTAAAAAGATAAACAGCAACAGTTACTGTATGAATTGTGCTTTGCTAAAACGGAATGTAGCTAGCTACGCTACAAGGTAAAAACACTGCGCCATCTTGGTTCGATAATTACGCTTGGACGCTTCCTCCTCTTCCGGGTGGCCTGATCTACCTGACTGTTGAATGCTTTGTATTGAATGAGGGCTTGTCTGAAAGATAAGAGTCTTGGCTATTGGCTGGAATATTTGACAGATAGTTTTAAAACCCAATGGAAAGCAAATAATACTCGAAGTGGAGGCGGGTCGATGCAAGTTTTTCCCACTTCAGATAGGCCTATTGTGCTATCAGTCAAAGAAATACACCCAATTGACGACGGTTTTGCATAAATCTCTGCAATCAAGTACAAAACCACTTTGGCTAAAATATACTAAGCCACGGGATTGGTACTCCAGAAACTGGCTGAGTTTCACAATGCCAAACTGAACACAGCCAAACTACTCGTAATGAACGATTTAAAAAGTCGGTTTAAAATTGGAAAAAAATCATGTACAGCCTTATGAAAGTTTTAAAGTATTTTTTCTTGAAGCCTAAAGGTATAATGATTTTTCAAACCAAAGTTTTGTGAAATACAATTAAGCAGAACAGTTTACCAGCACATTGTTTATGGTGTGACATCAAGCTGCAATACCTGTTTGAGAATTAGGTTGGAGATTCCAACGTTATTTACAAAGTTTTAACTCGACGTTTTGGGCTTAAAAACCACTTTCCCAGAAGGAATGGATATATCTTAAGGATATTTAATCAAAATATTGAGGTGAGCAGTTTATTATATAATATTAAATTAATTAAATGTATAATTTAATAACTTCCGTAACGCCCGTGTTACCGCTAGGGGGCGTTTGGCAGCAAGAAGTTAATTAGGTGCTTGTCATGTTTAGAGGAATTATTTACCCTCTGAAGCAACATAATATCAGAAATAGCTATGCATGCCATGTAGAGTCGACTCTCCATGTTCACGTTGTGCTTATTATTGCGCTATATTGCAACAATTACATAAAAAGAGGTTACAAAATTATGTATTTTAACTGATAAAATTAAAGAGTGAAGTGAATCAATAGGCTCCTAATTAGGTTGTTGAACACATGTGTTTAACTCATTAACACAATGCAGGTTTGGCTCATTATCATTTGCTTTGTGTTTGAATTCTTCATTATCTACCAAATGGTTAGTTTTAGAGGCCATGCCTACTGATTCAAATCAGTCTTGAAATGGATCTGTTCTCTAATTTTCTTATCTCTTTTAAATAATATAGCACAATAAGCACAATGTGAATACGGGTTGTTTATTCTACATGACATCCATAGCTATTTCTGATATAATGTGGTTTAAGAGAATAAATAATTCCTCTAAACATGACAAGCACCTAATTAAGAAAAGTTAACAGCTTGTTAAAATTCTGGGATTGCAATGTTGTTGCAACGAAAATCAGCATACACAGGGGTCCCCCAGGACCGGTTTGGGAACCCCTGGTGTAGAGAGCTGACGTTTGGCTTGGCGGTGCTTATTTGAATTCCCTGTCTAAGGCAGCTGTAATCCCATGTAATTTACAGTTTAATCTAGTCCCACCCACCCCCAATTCCCATAGAGATCCATTCAAATGCAAAGAGGTTATAGCATCGCTTGTACCAGTACCTGAAAATAAGATATCAAGAGTCTTTTGATATCCTTTTTTATACCCAGTCACGATAGCCTGTTTACTTGTGGAATGTTCCAAACAGGTGTTTTTTGAACTTCCCAGTAATTTTTTTGCCCCTGTTGCAGGCATCAAATTTGACATTAGCGTATATTTACAAAAATAAATAAAGTTGAGAAGGTAAAACATTAAATATCTTTTCTTTGTACTGTTTTCAATGAAATATATGTAAAAGAAAATTTACAAATCACTTCTTTCTGCTTTTATGTGATTTTACATACTGTCCCAACTTTTTTGGAATTGGGGTTTGTAGTTTTTTGTTATTAATAGCAATGTTTGAGTGTCTTTCTATCCATCAAACATTTCTTGGTGCACATTTCTTTCAGAGGCCCCATCTCTGAAATTAAGTCTTTCCGGCCTTTCCTGTCCTGTCCTTTCCTCCCCTTGCCTGCCCCTCTGAAGCCTCAGCACGAGGCACAGGCCCAAACCTCTGACCTCCGCTAGAGTCCAGCAGCTCCGTCCGCTTGACGAACCCCAGGTAACCAGTCCTGGCCCAGAGGGTGTGCGGGTCGCCGAAGCTCAGCTTGGTGTTGAAGTGGTCGGCCTGCAGACTCTCCTCGCCATAGATGGTGTAGTAGCCACTGGCACTGTGAGGGCTGTTCACCCATATCTGGGATAGCAATGGTTGGAAGGCATTGAGGAGAGAACCAATCACCAGTTCTATCAAGTGGAAGCGTGGAGCTTTGGATTATTTTTGGTCCAAACTTCCTACATAACTTCCAAGAAATCCCCAATCCCCACTGAATTCCATGCACACTGTTTTCCTCTCACCTCCCCAAGATGAGAATCTCCAAGTGGGCCCTGAGTCTCTGGATTCACTATAATTACTCTGACTCCTGGTAGGATCTACAAAAAAAGGGAGACATATAATTATGATCATTATGAAAACTATCATCATAATAATCAAGACATAGAGGGCCAACATGGAACAATATATAAAGTGCAAATGATAAGAACACAGGGGGCATTGGTACAGATATAGAATAGGAAGCAACTTAGACTTGAAGATACATGGTTCTTATAAACTCTATCACTACTCTCTCCAATGCAGGTAAGAAAACAGGCTCTTTAGCCTATTCACACATGCAGCACAAGAGGTTCACTTGAGCCAAAAATATAAGAAACTCCTCAGTCAACCTGGCCCTGATAACTAAAAAAAAATACCAGTAGGGCTGAGCCGAATGCTTCAGAGCTCCGAATTGGGATTCGGATCCTAAATTCAGATTCGAATAGTTAGTTTTTTTCCCTCAAAAAAACAACAACAAAAAGAAAACTAAACATTTTTTCCCCCCCTTATATGTTTGTCAACATATAAGTGTTTATTCTATACTGATTGAGGTTTGAATCGCCTGGAAGTTTATCGAACGTACAAGGATGCGCGGTTCAGCCTTCCGCGTGACTTGTCTCGACATTCGCTACGCTGTTGCGCTGTTGCCCAAAGCCTGAGGTGAAGTTACAAGATGTCCAGCTGTGTGGAAACATTTTAATATTACCTCTGACAATCCAAAAAAGGTCAAATGCCAAATATGCCAGCAGAAATTGGCATACCATGGTGGAACTACGAATTTGACAAATCATAAGTAGCCTAATATCTTCGTCAGAGTAATAGCCTAGCAACATTAGCATCAGCTAGCCGATCTGACTAGGCTACATTTCATGATACATCCTAGGCTAGCATAGCATGACAACCTATTACATTTTGGAAAGAAAACAATATAGCCTACACTCGGCTTTATATAGCCTATACTCGGGAATAGCCAACACTCTGCTTTAGATTTTTTTTCCCCCCCCATACCATACGCAGTATGTAGGCTACGTGAAGTTAGAGTTTAGAGGCCTGCACATAACTGTGAAGACTGCGGCTTATATTTATCTTTTAAATTTATTTAGGTCTATGCTTTATGTCCTGAACTTCTGTTCCATTTAAATTTAATACTTTGTTGTTTCAATAAAAAACAAAACTAAAAAAACAGCCATTCTTCATGCGCATATTACTGAAATAGATGTGAGGCGCCCTCTACTGGACGTAACATTGTTTTCAAAGACAAAATATTTTTAATAGATCATTATTAAAATGAAGCTTCGAAGTATAAAAAATGGCATTCGGCTGAGCCCTAAATACCAGTTATTTCAGTTTAGAGTTTCACACAAATAATACCTTAAGGTGTTATGATGAATGGTAATGTGATCAATCTTATTTTCTGTTAAAATAACATTTTAATCTGGTAAACAGCAGGTTGTGGCTTCAGACCAGTGGCTGAATAACCACAAATGTCTCACTCCTGTAGAGAGTGAAGAAAGTATGACACCATCTACAGCAAGGGCAGAAACAAATGCACAAGCAGGCATGAGGTCTTCTGAAATGGATTATTGTCACATCACATTCATCTGCTCAGGAACAGCTGATGAGACTGAATTGCGATAATGGAGAGCTGAAGGAGGTATTTGTTAATAAACGCTTGGGCATAAAGGGTGATCAAATATTTGATGCTGCAGGGATTCCACAATAAAACACAATCAGACTTACTTTGCCGGACTCCATGAGGGGAAGGCTTTGGGGTGCTCCCCGCTCCACCAAGCGCACCCTGAAAAACACATCACATCAGTCCTGCTGACTTCATCCCCCAACACATCCCTTATTGAGGGGGGCATAGAATAAAGACGCAGGATTCCACTTCGGTCTTACCTGTCATGTCGGAGGGACTTCATGTCCACGTAGACGGTGGAAGGATCTGGCCCAGTGGTGCCCTGATGGACAGAAAAACAGAAAACAGACAAATCTAAAACTTATGCCAGGCACAGGGAGAATTTTTGGAAACTATCCCAGAGGATTGGACTAGAATGTGTGTCCTATAGGCAGTGTACCCTGTTGTCCATTAGTGTCTCCAAATCTATCCAAATGGTTAAATTGTACACTGCTGTAAGTCATAAAATGATGATACATTTAACAACAAATCAACTTTTTTGGCTCTTATGTCAATCGGTACATCAAACATAAAATATGACTGAGCCACCAATGAACGCTTACACTACAGTATGTGAAATGCACTCAAAATGCAAAAATAACAATAGGCCTATCAAACATATTGGACAAGATCATGGTCGAGTGGAAAAACTAACATACATACAGTGAGCACCATAATTCATTGGGCAGTGACACATTTTTTGTTATTTTGGTTCTGTACTCTAGCGTTTTGAGTTTGAAAGGACACAACGACAATGAGGTCGAAGTGCAGACTGTCAGCTTTACTTTGAGGGTAACATAATGTTTAACATAATGTAGAATGAAGTAATAATTTTTTGCATATCCTTTGCATGCCATGACTTCCTGATGTCTGTGACCCAACAATATCAAAAGACTCTTGATATCTTATTTTCTGGTACACTTACAAGCAATACTATAACAAATACTACTACTATAGCATTTGAATGGATCTTTATGGGAAGTGGGGGGTGGGACTAGATGTAGCTGTAAATTATGCTGGAATAGTATGGAATACATGGTTGGCGAAATTACTAAGTCATCAAGGGTCTGAGGTATCAAACGAGCCTCAAACCATCACTCTGCTGCCAGATATGCAGTAGATATGGATGGATCACTTTAAGGGTTGTTTCTCCTGACAAATTGTCCTATTGAACTCTATGGAAAAATAAGTCAGGAAAAGAAACCGTTAAAGTTATCCATCCATATCTACTGAATATCTGGAAGCAGAGTGATGGTTTAAGGCTTGTTT
>CM056380.1:22208717-22257225 GCA_029718625.1 Synaphobranchus kaupii
TAAGGCTTGTTTGATATGTCAGACCCTTGATGCCATTTAGCCAACCATGTGTTCCATACTGTTCCAGTGTTATGTACCAGATGTACCAGAAAATAAGATATCAAGAGTCTTTTGATATTGTTGGATCACAGACATCAGGAAGTCACGGCATGCAAAGGATATGCGACCAAATATAAAAAATGATTATTTTATTCTACATTATGTTAAACTGTCCAATATTTTTTGATACCGGGAAATGGGGGGGACTATGAACAAAAGGTTCTATAATTTCTAAACGGTTCATCCGATATGGATGAAAAACCCCTCAAATTAAGGCTGCCAGTTTGCACTTCAACCTCATTGTCATTGTATCCTTTCAAACTCATAGTGCTACAGTACAGAACCAAAATAACAAAAAAATGTGTCACTGTCCAATGAATTATGGTACTCAGTGTATGTAGCCAGCGAGACCAACCGCATAATTACAAGCAGTACTACTTGCATATCAGAAAGAGAAAACTCCCGTCAGGGAATGCGTTTTCTGTAGAGCTTGCGTAATACTAGACCGTTAAAATGAAAAATGCTGTTACGCTGGGCTCCGTTTTAAAATTGTTTGTTTTGGGGATACATGCAGGCTACCTGTGCCCAGATTTTTTCAGAGCCTAAGCTACTGTCCTATTCACACGTCTAATTTCGCATTTACAATACAAAAGAAACTTGCGTTGTGCAGGGTGAATATCTCCAACTGAACTTTATTTAAGATATTTTCACTTGCTTTCTTGCACATTTTGGAGTAAATAAAACTTTTAAAAAACTTGTTTCTATGGGGTTTTTACATGAATGTTTAAAGTATTTGCATATCCGATTGTATTCGATAAATTAGGATGTGCTGACACGACATGACTTACGAGCAATTTATCTTGAATAAATTCAAAATTAAAAACAATTTTACTGTATACTTATTGCAAACATACGTACATCCTAAGTGAAATTAACATGGATGACATGATAGACTGTGCTCAAAATCTACTGACTATTGTTATTTTCTAAGTTCCAAGTTCTATGAATAACCATTTATAACCATGTAAATTTGACTCAAATACACACAAAAATGTTAAGGGTAAGAATAATAACCTATTCCTATTTAAAGCTGGTCTGTATAATGTATTTTACTCCCATTTTCTCGTCATTCTAGGTTGTTCGCGAGTCCCGTCTTTGAAGTGTTAAGGAAAAATGTGTTTATTTCCTGAATCCAGCAATTCCAGCACTCAATGCCCCTGTTAAAATGTCCAGCACTCATATACTGAATACTGAACACAAGCGGTATCGCGTGCTAAACACACTCACTCAACCTACATTTAATTATATTTAATGTATTTAATTTAATCATTATTTAAAATGACAATCATCAATTGAATCACCAAATTTGTTAATAGGTCAGTCACACAGTAACCTGGGGGATAAACCATCAAGTCAAAACAAATTCAAAATCAGGTCTTAAGATTAAATACTTTTAGTGCAGGAAAAACCGTCAAATAGAATAATTGGAATCATACATTCATTAATGAACATAGGCTCACTGCTTATAATTTACAAAAAATAAAGAAGACATAACATAAAGATAAGCCAGACTTTGCGAGTGAGAAATTTTTCCTTCAGCCCCCCCATAAATACCTTTCTTCCCAAGCATTGAGCATTTGTGCATAGGGTGATGCCGAGATAAGGTGTGGAAAAAAGTGTGTGGGGGGGGGGGGGGGTGGTGGTGTTCACACTACTTTATGGCAAGGACTGGCTTATCTGAAAGCTGACAACTTTAATTAATAAATAAAAATCTTATATTGTTGATATAGCACCATGATATTACTGTCAGAAGATTCAGGGTTTAACGTCTTTGTAACAAGACCAAACACGCATGGGTTAGGACAACAATTCAGATAAATTACTGAAAACCTTTACAAGAGAGACATTTGCTCCTACTTTTAACAACGGAAGTTGAATGATTGTTGTACGATCCTTAAAGGCCCCACACAATGAATTTTCCTCTTGTAAGTGATGAAATGGTGAGCTGTAGTTTAATTACTTCAAGGACATGATGCAGACCAAAAATTATTTTAATTTAAAGTTGATATTTGCACAGCTAAATATTTCCCTCACTTCTTCCTGTAAACGGCTGTGTGACGCTTTGGTGACGCGTACCTGTACTGGCAGGCAGTGGAAAAAGGTTTTTCCTCCAATTACATTGCTCATCCACTACACTGGTCCCTCACTCCCTTTGAAAGTAACTAATTAGCATTTCAGTATAACGTTATATTTAATTCACCATTGGAAATAGCAAAGTTAGCTATAACTCCTTATATATCATCTTGCTATGCAGCCAGAAACGAGAAAAGTTGCATGTCAGTGTGAGACTGAGTGGGTTACATCGCCATCGAAACTGGTCTGAAACTGAGGCAGGTGCCTAGGAGAAATAAAAGTAGGCTAATAATGTTAGCTGAGCTGAAATTCTTATTTATAATGGCTGTTTTTAATTCATTTCTGTCATTCGAGCTAACTTAGGCACATCTGCAAATAAAGTTTGGGTGCGTCTGCTTTCTTTTACTAATGTTACCGCTAGGCTAGCTGGAGTTGCTGCCTCTAAGTTAGGTGTAACGTTAGCTGTAGCTTGCATTGCTTGTTTTAATTAAATAATCTGTAGCTTTTTAGTTATGCAACGTTAGCTATATTATCTACACTTCAAGAACTGCAGTTTCTCCCTTGTAAGAAAGACAGAGAATTTTCAGGATTCCAGATTCAAATTAGCGAGATATTGATAATTACAGATATTACGACTCCTATTAGTGGCAGTAATTAGTTGTTGCTGTCCAGCAACAACATTTGCACACAGCTATCCTGTTATTGCGGTAATGGTAACATAACGTTAATAGAAAAACAAAACAGATTCTAGGCAAATATTTATTACAGATTTTGACGTTACATACGACTGTTATCATACCATTCAGAAACATCAAGATTCTCTCGGGGGTGGACTGCATTTTCTGCAGCTCTGGCAGCAGCAGCAACAGGGGGTGGCTCAAACATATAGGGCCACAATGGAGCAAAGCCGCCCCCATACTCGTAGTGATCTCTCTCCCTCCCGGTACCATCCTCACCCTCCCCGTCCTCATCTCCCTCTTCGTTCTCATCCTCCTGCCCCTCATTGTCCCACAGAAACGACGCTTCCACCTCAACAGAGGGGGTTGAAGGGGGAGAGTGATCCTCAATTTTGGCTAACGCGTTAGCTTTCTTTTGAGCACTGCTATCCAGAAGCTACAGTGACAGCCCGCCCATTTAAAAAAAAAATAAATAAAAAAGTCCCGCCCCAAACCCGGTTTCACAAGGAAGCCTTCTGAAAAACATTAGGAAAAATTTGATCTGACTTCCGTTTTGTGGGACTTTAAATTTGGGCAAAATATTACCGTCACGTGACAAGATCAGTTGTAACACCCTGGCCTCTGATGGAAACTGGAGGTAAACAGGGTAAATTACAAACGGGCAGGCCTCCCACAACCATTATCTGTGTAGTCATTTAGACTTTCAATTGATCATTTCAATTAAATGTCACAGATTGGCATTCAAACTGAAAATCATAGTTTCATGTCCTATGTTTCCTCAGAGGAAATAAAACTCGCAGTGTTTTGCCACCCTAGATCTGTGCACAAATAATGAGCTCAGGACATCCTTTGATGTGAGGGGGGGCAGAGAGAGAGAGAGAGAGAGAGAGAGAGAGAGAACAACGTATCCAAGAAGAGGACGAAGAATAAAAAAAATAACCCAAGTTTGGCGCTTTTTTTGTGGGGTGTTTTAAGGGCTGAGAGTCTGTGGTCATTGTGGTTATTTCTATAGGAAACCCTGAAAAGTGGCAACCTCTCTGTGCTGTATAGGTATGGGGCATGCCCCGCCAAGCCGTAACTTGGTGGATGGAATACCTGCCATCCCAATATGACGCCGGTGTGGTGCTGTATACAGACCTGTAGGCAGATGGCCAGGTTGACCCGAGAGCCGAAGGCGGTGCTGACGGCCCGGGGGGATAGGCCCAGGTCTTTGAAGAGTTTGGAGAAGGAATGTGTGAGCGCCAAACGGGGGCGCTCCTCCGCGATCACCACGCAGCTGCGCACACAGGACAGGTTCAGACCACGAGCCTGGAAAGAGAGCGAGAGAGAGGTGACTGTATGTGGGTATGTGATTATGTTTACATGCGATTGGTCTATGTGATTCTGTGTGTGTATATTTGATTACGTGTACAAAACATTTTCAGCCACAAAATGGTTGTTCCCCATGAGTTTTGAGAGTAGCAATAGGCCTAAAATCAATAAATAATTTGGCTTTGTTATTGCAAAGAATATTTCTTTAAATTGCTTAAAAGTTTGGATACACAGCAATGAAAAGTGCGCTGATGTACGATACCATCATCTATCAACTAAAATGTATGGGCATCGGCGATGGTTGGCACATTGTCATGTCAAAGACGATGTGCATTCTAGTTTGACAGCTCATAGCAAATTGCCTCAATAGCAGCGGAATTCCTTTAGGCCTGGCCTGTAGATAAAATTTTTACCACAATGTTTCAATTTCGCATATAAATGTTCATGTACGCATTGATTCGATTTTCACTTGATCACCCTTAATTACATTTTGATCGGTTTCTATATAACTGGAGTGCTATCTATCCATCCGGGTAGTTTCACTGAGAACTCACTAGTTTTGTAGATATCCGCTGTAACTCACCTTGACATCACTCCCATAGAACGGACCTCAATGGGTCCAAAGTTTGTGGCGGTCAAAGTGACCCCCTCAAAATCACCTGATTTTTGTTTATACTATGAATATCTTGTGAGTTATGGCCACCAAACTTCTATAGAAAACTAGAAACAACAAGCTGGATCTCTTCCATTCATTCTGTTGAAGCCAGCATTCCCCGCCCAATTGGAAACCTCCCGCCCTCTCTGGGCCAGTTTGCACCATTTACTTAAGGATTGTGGGTAGCCCCTGCAGCCAATCACGGCTCACTTCACTCACGGTGTCCGTCGTGGTCCAAAGATCGCGGCGCCCAGCAGTATGAGAATAGCTATCAACTGAGACGTAGGGTAGAGTAGCCTAAAGAAACATAACGTATAGTAGGCTACAATCCTTTCTTTTTTTTTTACCTAGCAAGCTAGCTACATTCATAATATAAGTAAATACGTGATTAGCAAATGTGTGTAATAATTTTGGTTACTAATCGACGAAGATTACGTGTTCGGTGGTTCAGCAGGGCAATGATAATGCTAAAAATAAACCAAGTTGTTTTTGTCCTAACATGAGAAAAACAGCTAAATTTGTGTTTTAAAGAAAAGCTAGGCTACATATACAGCAAACGATATAACTAATACAGCATGAAAATTACAACAATGTCCATATTACTTAGTCACTTATGCTTCCTCCAGTGCTAGTCAGAGCTATGACAACCTACTGGATTGCAGGATCGTATAGTGAAAAATGAAGCACCTGAAATCTAGCTACTCCCCAAAACTGTAACATTATTATTATCTCTTCAACTGTAACATTAAATCAGTTGATTACAGTGTAATTTACACATAAACTCCTTGGTTTATCTGCTTGTCACGTCCCTGACCGAGGATTATTTGCAGTTAGTTAGCTAGCTTATCTAGCTAGAATACGGAATACGGACTGAAGTAAAAAGAGCTGTTCCCGGTCAGGATTTTACATTAGGTATGTTATTGAACAAGTCTGAGTTGTAGCCTACCACCAATGCGCGCGTTTCTGAAAATACTTTTCATCATGGCTGACTGGAGCCAAGACCGGAGCCAGTCTTGCGTGCTGCTCAGAGCGGCAATGAATGCTGGTTAATCCCGGGAATTATAAAAAATCATTTCCAGAGATTTTTTATATAATACATGGTCCTCATTATCTCAAATGAAATCTACTATTATAATTATATTTTTTTGAGACTCTAAGATCGTTAAAAAGGTCCCTTGCTTGACTGCACGCCTCGCTAGCTACTAACACTGAACTGATCATTTTCAATGTATTTTTCAATTGGCCTGTAAATAAACATTATTAGCGAGTTCTACACTCGCATTATGTAGCACGAATGCTAGCTACTGAGCACGGATGGGTTCAAAAAGATAGCTTGTCTTTTCATAAACGTGCACAACAAAAGTATCCGATTGGACATTGCTCAACTTCCCACTCGTAGTCGAGCAGTGATTGGTTATTTGTCCTGTTCGAGTGACGGACCCAGAAGTATCCGGGAAAAATTATTCGCTGCCTACGCTACACCAGCCCAAAACAGTAGAAAATAAGACAGGCCCTTCTGGCATTTGCCAGAACTACCAGATGGCCAGTCCGGGCCTGGGTGGAGCTAAGTACAGAGGAAAGGACACGAGGAAATGATGCAAGGAGTGAAAATAAGTGATTGGACTGAACCCAATGAGTTTCGTTTTACAGAATTGCATATCTTAACAAGGGGGACGATTTTCCCAATTTCCCTTAACAAGGGGAGCGGTGCTCCCCCGCGTTCAACGACAATTCGAACACTGGCGCCCAGCACTCACGTTGTTTAACTACCAAATGAAATTGCGCCCATAGCAAGTGAACTGGGCGGGTTGGTCTTAAGATGAGGTGTGGCCAGGATCATTTTTGGCGTATTGCTATCTTGAGCCAGCAGAAAGCACTTGCGCTAAAACCACCACAAACCTGGTTTTAAGTCATGTCGCAGTTGTTTCAATGTTATTTTAACGGTGCGATATAAATGTGTCTACATAGGTGTGTGCACAACACGCTTACACCCTCCTGTCTGTTACACACAGGTGCGCACACAAGCATGGATAAAAATATCAAGTTTACATTGTGAAATAGGGATTCATATTTTTCTCGGAATAGAGCGGGGTTATTTTGAGTGTTTATACCATCATTTTTGAAGTCAAACTATCGGTGAATCCTTTACTTTGTGCTGACCTATATTCTCTGTGGAAGTATGGCGGCAGAGCGAACGTGGCCATTGCAACTTGTTGCTCTTCTTTGTTGTTGTAGTTGACCAGTGCCGGCACTACATTCGTAGGTAACGTAAAGTATCGCTCCGCCGCTGTACTTCCGCAGAGAATATAGGTCAACACAAAGTAAAGGATTCAACGATAGTTTGACTTCAAAAATGATGGTATAAACACTCAAAATAACCCAGATAGACTGTCGTCGTATTTTATTTGGTTTGGGTGCACTGTGGAGTGTTTAAGTGCGTTTGGTAGTGGATGCTACCAGTTACCTTAGAGTTGCGCTAGCATTAGCAACGTGTGTATGTCCAAAAGAAGGGACAGCATGGAATTATCTGAAAATGGTTTCCATCAATCAACCACATCATGGGTAAGTCGTAATTGAGACATTATGCACAAAATTCCGAACTATCCCTTTAATGCGCCGATGCATCAGAAACCATCTATGGTAAACAAACCGACCTGCCAACATATTGAGTCTTTTCTGGTAGCTTGTGAACAACATTGAAGAAAATAGTACTTAGTAATTTTAATTACATAAAAACATCTATTTTACGAGGACTCGTTATTGTTTGTATTGACAGAATCTGCTTTGTTCACATTCTGGATTATCACCTCAGGGGAGCACAGAGCAACTAAGAACATATTTCGCCACGATTTGGACTCATATCATGGCCAGGTAACTACACAACCCAAAGTTCTACCAAAGTTCAGTTGTGCTTTAAGCTACCAGTAAAAACGCGTTGGTCATATTTCCATAAGCAGGACATTATACAAGGAGGGAAATATGTGTAAACCTATGGGTTCTCACCCTGACAACTTTAGTTTATTTAGTGTCATTATTAAGGCAAAATAACACTATTTATGTTATTAATCAATATTAGAATGCATGTAATATGAACCTTGGATTAAGCTTGAATTTTGCTAGGCGATTGCCTGTGATCTGACTGCTGTGAGAACAGCCTCATGGAATTGATGTTTGAGAATGCTTCATTGTATAATCAAACAAAATTTGTTAAACAAGCAGGCTAATTTGGAAGGTGAGACAGAAGCCATATTCTGGTATCTTATTCTCAGAGGTTGCAGGTGTTTTTAAACTAAATTAAGCCGCATATTTTCCTCAAATAAAAGCACTGGTGTAAGCTAATGGAAATACTTTCCTGTTTTCCCATTATTATATTTCTGGGAAACGGGAAAGAGTTTGGTCGGGAATTACCGGGAATCCGTGCCACGATTATTATTGTGTATATGAAAACACTTCATGTTGGTTAGTCCGAATAATATTGATCTTAATATTGATCCATATATTCCTTGCTCACACACTTTAATCTTGCACGAGCAGGTTTCCCCAGCTGTAAATCGCTCTTTTTGCAGTCTTATTAAATCGGCCAAGGTGCGAATACAGGTATCTTTTAAAGGGAATGGGAGAAAACACTGTGATTGGTTTATTGCATGTTACGCCCAAGACACACCTATAATTAATGAAGAGGCTAAGTTCAGCCCATTTGCACCTTGCGCCCTCTAACTAGCAAAAGTGGAGTTGGACACGCCCTAAATGTACTTGTGCCATGCGTTTTAGACCATGCACTAAGATCGTCAAGATAGAGCCCATGGAGTTACTTCAGAATAAATAGTTCTGCCCTGGAATTATATTCACCTGACCCACTGAAGCCCTTATAAGTAAATCGTCTGGGCCTGGGCCTTAGTAATCATCTTTTTAAAAAGTAACAAATAATTATCAAAAATGTTTCCCAAACTTTTGCACAGGGCCTTTTTCCTTTTATTTTTTATTTTGAAACTGTAAAAAATTTAAATGAAAAGTAATCTTGCTTTAAAATGTGAAGAAATGTTTAGACATTAATTGTAAAAGACATTTTGACCAGGGGTGCCCAAATCTTTTGCAAAAAAAAAAGTATTTTCCATGCATAAACGTATCACAATCCCAAGCCAAAATCTCAAGTGAAAGGGCTAATTTTCCCCTACATTATGATACCAGGCTCAATCTCTAGCCATGATTCCTTCAGTTTCAAAATAAATGTCAAACATAGGCATATTTTGACACTCGGGAATATAGTTTAGGACAGTGAAATTGACAAACAATATGGGTATACACATGTTTTATATACTAGAAGTACAACTGACAATGTAAACTCATAGTTATAATGAAGATATAACATTGGAAAAGTTGGGAGCATTCAGCATCTCCACCTGTATGGGTCCCTAACCCTAACCCAGTTTCTGTTGTCAGATTGTGAACTTTGCTGATGATGAGGTGTCGGTATCCTACATTTTTCTTTTCATCGAGGCCAGGAAAATGATCCTGTGAAGATCAACATCTTCATTCTCAACTTCCAGCACTATTGCAAGATACCAAGCATTGTCATTGATGTCAGCCACATACTGTCCAGCATTAAGTTTTAACATTGCCGTTGTAGATTTATACGTTTCGGGCAGTGATGTTGATGCCAAAAGGACATGGTTGACAGAATGCTTTGAAACCAAGACAATCCGAGGAACCTGCAGCCATCACAGCTTCGTTCCAGTTGATCAAAAAAAAACTACAAATTGCCAGGTTGTCAGGCGATGACACCACAACCATTGTGGAGATCAGCAATCTCACTGCCACTACAACGGCAATGTGTAGTGGCAGTGGCTGCCATCTACGACATCGCTTGGTATCTTGCAATAGTGCTGGAAGTTGAGAATGAAGATGTTGATCTTGACTTCATAAAGCTGAAAGGTCCTGCAAGATCATTTTCCTGGCCTCGAAAAAAAGAAAAATGTACCGACCAGTGTTGTTTTCGTCAATGAGAAACCAGTTTTTTGATGACGAAGAAGAAGACTATGACGTGACAAAAATGCCTTTATGGGACTACAACGATGACTAATTAATTTCCAATTTAAAATGACGAAACTATTAAAAAATTTTTTAATTTTTTTTTACAAAAACTGAAAAAAAGACCCAGACAGCTGTTGTGACAAAAAGCGAAATTTCCCATGGAAATGCAATACCGTAACATTAGTAGTTGAAGTCGAAGGTTTACATACACCTTAGCCAAATCCATCTAAACTCAGTTTTTCACAATTCCTGACCTTTAATCCTAGTAAACATTCACTGTCTTAGGTCAGTTAGGATCACAACTTTATTTTAAGAATGTGAAATGTCAGAATAATAGTAGAGAGAATGATTTATTTCAGCTTTTATTTCTTTCATCACATTCCCAGTGGGTCAGAAGTTTACATATTTGGTATTTTGGTATTTGGTAGCATTGCCTTTAAATTGTTTAACTTGGGTCAAACGTTTCGGGTAGCCTTCCACAAGCTTCTCACAATAAGTTGCTGGTATTTTGGCCCGTTCCTCCTGACAGAACTGGTGTAACTGAGTCAGGTTTGTAGGCCTCCTTGCTCGCACACGCTTTTTCAGTTCTGCCCACCAATTTTCGATTGGATTCAGGTCAGGACTTTGTGATGGCCACTCCAATACCTTGACTTTGTTGTCCTTAAGCCATTTTGCCACAACTTGCAAAATGCCAAGTATGCTTTGGGTCATTGTCCATTTGGAAGAGCTATTTGTGACCAAGCTTTAACTTCCTGGCTGATGTCTTGAGATGTTGCTGCAATACATCCACATAATTTTCCTTCCTCATGATGCCATCTATTTTATGAAGTTCACCAGTCCCTCCTGCAGCAAAGTACCCCCACAACATGATGCTGCCACCCCCGTGCTTCACGGTTGGGATGGAGTTCTTCGGCTTGCAAGCCTCACCCCTTTTCCTCCAAACATAACGATGGTCATTATGGCCAAACAGTTAAATTTTTGTTTCATCAGGCCAGAGGACATTTCTCCAAAAAGTAAGATCTTTGTCCCCATGTGCAGTTGCAAACTGTAGTCTGGCTTTTTTATGGCGGTTTCGGAGTAGTGGCTTCTTCCTTGCTGAGCAGCCTTTCAGGTTATGTCGATATAGGACTCGTTTTACTGTGGATATAGATACTTTTGTACCTGTTCCCTCCAGCATCTTCACAAGGTCCTTTGCTGTTGTTCTGGGATTGATTTGCACTTTTCGCACCAAAGCACGTTCATCTCTAGGAGAACGCATCTCCTTCCTGATCGGTATGATGGCTGCGTGGTCCCATGGTGTTTATACTTGCGTACTATTGTTTGTATAGACGAACGTGGTACCTTCAGGCGTTTGGAAATTGCTCCCAAGGATGAACCAGACTTGTGGAGGTCTTTCTTTCTAATGTCTTGGCTGATTTCTTTTGATTTTCCCATGATGTCAAGCAGTACACCCACAAGTACACCTCCAATTGACTCAAATAATGTAAATGAGAAGTTTCTAAAGCCATGACACAATTGGTTTTTAAATATGATTGCCATGGAGTAAGCTATAGTAGCTAAACTTGCATTTGTTAACGGAAGGAGGTCGGATATCGGGGTGATAAATGCGTAGTTTCCATGTTTTTATTTCATTTCCTATAAAACTCTATGGGGAAAAAAGTCAGGAGAAGAAACCCTTAAAGTGATCCATCCACATCTACTCCATATGTGGCCGCAGAGTGATGGTTTGGGGCTCGTTGGATACCTTAGACCCTTGATGACTTACTGCCATTTAGCCAGTCATGTGTTCCATACTGTACCAGCGTAATTTACATCTGAATCTAGTCTCACCCCCCAATTCCCATAGAGATCCATTCAAATTCAGAGAGGTTATAGTATCACTTGTAACAGTACCTGAAAATAAGATATCGAGAGTCTTTTGATGTTGATGGGTCACAGACTTCAGGAAGTAACAGCATGCAAAGGATATGCGACCAAATATTAAATATGATACTTTAAAAATACATTAAAGCAAAGGGGGTGAATACATATGCACGTACCACTTTTCAGTTTTTTATTTTTTTTTAATTTTTTAAAGCAAGTTTTTTTTTTAATTTCACTTCACCTATTTGGACTATTTTGTGTTGGTCCATTACATAAAATCCAAATAAAAATCTATTTAAATTACAGGTTGTACTGCAACAAAATAGGAAAAATGCCTAGGGGGGTGAATACTTTCGCAAGGCACTGTACCTGCTAGCTAGTTAGCTTAATCAGAGCCGTTCTTAACTAGCAAACATTACCTAGCATGCTAAGTGGCTAACGTAACCAACGCCAGCCGAATATCGAATTAAAAAGTTTAGTAAACGTTTGTGTGCTGGATCAAAATAACGGCACTTTCATTTATGAGTCTATGCTTCTATGAAGTGCCGGTGGCATTAGAACCAGAGACCGTGACGACGTCGGTTGTCTACAACTGTGTCCTTAACGTCTGAATCAGCAAGGACCTCTGATATGAACAATGTAATATGGCGACACCATGATCAAAAGGCAGAGGGAGAAAATGCAAAACATAGCGTAAACAGATTTCCGACTTTCTCCCTGAGCATTCTTTTACGCATTCTTTTACTCAGAGTTTTATACATGTAGCCCCTGGAGTTATAAAACCTTAAACAGAGTACCCGATAAATTGATGAGAATTTTCCATCTGCAAAGGGGTTAAAAATAGAAATTAAATAACAAATAATACTAACATTTTGACTGTAGGACCACTGAAGCCCCTTTAGATTTGGTCTGGAGATGCCACTGATGATGTGCACACGTGATTGTGCGTAAGCAATATTGTGTAAGTGTGTACGTGTGATTATGTATGTGTGTATGTGTATTGGTGTGGGGGAGCTCACCTTTAGTGTTTCAGTTTGTGTGCCCAAGCCCTTGGTGCAGAGCTCCATCACAGAGTAGGAGCAGAATGTGTCTCTGATGCGGTACTGACTGAGCGTGCTCAGCCACAGTGGAAGGGCGCTCTCCAGCTCCAAAGGGGGGATCAGGATGGACTGGTGTCCTGAGTACACACTGCAGAGACAACACACCACATTACACACACTGCAGAGACACACACACACCACATTACACACACTGCAGAGACACACACACACCACATTACACACACTGCAGAGACACACACACACACACACACACCACATTACACACACTGCAGAGACACACACACACACACACACCACATTACACACACTGCAGAGACACACACACACACACACACACACCACATTACACACACTGCAGAGACACACACACACACCACATTACACACACTGCAGAGACACACACACACACCACATTACACACACTGCAGAGACACACACACACACACACCACATTACACACACTGCAGAGACACACACACACACCACATTACACACACTGCAGAGACACACACACACACACACACACACCACATTACACACACTGCAGAGACACACACACACACCACATTACACACACTGCAGAGACACACACACACACACACACACACACACACCACATTACACACACTGCAGAGACACACACACACCACATTACACACACTGCAGAGACACACACACACACACCACATTACACACACTGCAGAGACACACAACGCATTACACATACTGCAGAGACACAAACACTATATTACACATACTGCACGCACACACAGACACACACACACACACACACACACACACACACACACACCACATAACACACACACACACACACACACACACACCACATTACACAAACACAAAACACATTACACACACTGCACAGAGACACACACTGCATAGACACACACAGACGAAATTACACATACTCAGGGCTGAAAAATAACACAAGTAATTTTTCCAACAATTGTTTACAGACATATTATTTCACTTTTAATTCACTATATCACAATGCCTGTGGGTCAGAAGTTTACATACACTAAGTTGACTGTTCCTTTAAATTTTTAATATTTGGTTGCATATCCTTTGGCTCTGCACGCCATGACTTCCTGACCCAACAACATCAAAAGACTCTTGATATCTTATTTTCTGGTACTGTTACAAGCAATTCTATAACGTCTCTGCATTTGAATGGATCTCTATGGGAATTGGGGGGTGGGACTAGATTTAGCTGTAAATTACACTGGAACAGTATGGAACACATGGTTGGTAAAATGGCTGTACGTCATCAAGGGTCTGACGTATCAAACAAGCCTTAAATCATCACTCTGCTGCCAGAAATACAGTAGATATGGATGGATAACTTGAAAGGTTTATTCTCCTGACTTATTTTTCCATAGAGTTCAATAGGAAAATTTGTCAGGAGAAACAACCCTTAAAGTGAACCTTCAACAGGTACACCACATTACTATGGAAGCATATCCGTGCCAAAATTCAAATGAAAATGCAAATCGGCGATTGCATTTTGTTTACATACGATGTGCCCAAAAACCATGACATAATTCAAATGAAAATGCAAAAGGTGCACTTTGCGTTTTCATTTGCAAGTTAATGTACGCACTTTATCTGACAATTTGAAAATGTTAATGCAAATCCATTTCACATTTAATTTTTCTCGCCCTCTACGACACAACCCTGCCATAATTTGTTGCAATCGCATGATCTATGACAAAAAGGAAATGATAATTCAATTCGCCATTTAACATATCGTTTTCATGCTTTTGCGGCAAAAGAGTGACATAATTCAAATGCAATGGCATTGCATCCATTTGCATTATCATTTCCGTGTGGTCACGCAAAAACACTGCCAAAAATCCGAACTGAACATGCAAACTGTCAAAGCTGCCCATCAAGGCAGGGCCTCGAAGAAAGGGGCGTTACAGGGGACTGTTCGGTTCAAACCACTGAACATATGATTCAATGGTTGTCTGTGATTTCGGTTGTCAGGCAGTTACCAGGCTAGATAGCGACATTTCCTAGTCCTCTGTGTTTGGGGATTATAGGCAAAATGATAGGAATTAAAAAGGAAACGAGGTAGCCTAAAAGTTACGACGAGCCATAGCCAGCCCAATGTTAACTAAATTCATTTCACAATTTAGCCTGCTTTCGTTAATCTGGTGTGGAAACTAGCCGATAACCTAATGTTACGAGTTTCCGTGGCCAAAACCAGCCCGCTATTCATGGCAGGCTATGCCTGAAAAATGTGGTACCCTTTTCACCGTGGGCATTTCCATCACGATTTCTATTAATTATTGTTTTCTTTTAGATAGCCTTACCCTTAGGCTATGTGCAGAGCAAAGGTAACGTAGTCCACAGAAAGCCTGAGACAGCGATCCGTACGAGACACAGCTTGAGCCTACAGCCTAGCTACCAAAAACGGTGGATTTTGTATGGTGTAACGTATAGAATCTAGGCTAATTAAATAAAAATATAAATTGTGTAATTAGGCCTATTCCGCATAGGCTACGTTGTGTAGTATGGACTGTCATTCATGTCTTTACCCAGCAGATGACAATAAAAGACTTGTAAAAACTGAATGACAGCTTCTTTTTTTATTTGGTGAAAACCACATTCGTATATAGTTCTGTGGTGAAAACACTGGGGAAACGACCCCGGCGGGCACAACTAAAGATTTTAGATATATGACACAACCGATTTCGATCTCCCTACGCACAAGGCCCATCAACCTTGGGAATTTTACCTGTAGCCTCGGCTATTGTAATAATCTATATGTAGCCTAGTCATGAAGCAACATAGCCTACAGATGATTAAATATTTTTTTTAAATTATATTTTTATTTAATTATAACGTTACACCATATAGGCTATCCTACAACACAATTCACCGTCTTTGGTAGGCTACTAGGTAGGCTATTCGCACAGTCTCTGAAGCTTTCCAGATCTCAATGCTTTAAGATGAGGCGGTTAGCCTCTATGACACTGATTTTCCTGTTGTAGCCTAGCTTACACAAAACATTTCAATTTGTTGAATTTAAATAGGCTCTTGATTATTGAGAGAACGTAAAAATTTGTCTTTTTAGAGAGTGTGCGAATACAGTGAGTTCCGACAGTAGCCTAGTCTATCCACACAGCTGTAAAAAATAAAATAATCCGTCAGTATTGGCACAGTGCCATAATGCTCAGTCTTTTAAGAACAGAGGCTACAGAATCATTTTCATTTAAATAGGTCTACCGCTCAGACACGATTAGAGACATAAGCACTTATTTTATTGATAGCCTACTTATTTTGTTTTAGTGACATGGAATATAGGCTGAGCAATAGCCCAATGTTGGTTTATGACACAGCCCTGATGTCTAAGGCAACCCGGTGAACGGAAATCTATTGCCCCTTAAGTCCTCCCTGCTGTTAAGGTTAAGTTAGTAGGAACAACGGGCTGGGTAGGATCATCGTAACGTTTAGGCTACCTTGTTGACTTTATAGTTTTTAGCATTTAGCCTATGTAAACACAGAGGACTAGGAAATGTCGCTATCTAGCCTGGTAACTGCCTGACGACCGAAATCACAGACACCATTATGTTCAGTGGTTTGAACAGTCCCCTGTAACGCCCCTTTCTTTGAGGCCCCGCCTTGATGGGCAGCTTTGACAGTTTGCATGTTCAGTTCGGATTTTTAGCAGGGATTTTGCGTGACCACACGGAAATGATAATGCAAACGGATGTAATGCCATTGCATTTGAATTATGTTACTCTTGTGCCACAAAAGCATGAAAACGATATGTTAAATGGCAAAGTGAATGATCATTTTCTTTTTGTCATGGATCATGCGATTGCAACAAGAAACTGCTAATGCAAATGTGTTTTTTCATTTTCATTAAAATTATGGCAGGGTTGTGTCGTAGAGGGTGAGAAAAATTAAATGTGAAATGGATTTGCATTAACATTTTCAAATTGTCAGATAAAGTGCGTACATTAACATGCAAATGAAAACGCAAAGTGCACCTTTTGCAATTTCATTTGAATTATGTCATGGCTTTTGCACACATCGAATGTAAACGAAATGCAATTGCCGATTTGCATTTTCATTTGAATTTTGGCGCGGATATGCTTCCATACATTACACATACTGCACAGAGACACACACCACATTACACACACTGCACAGAGACACACACACACACACACACACACCACAATACACACACTGCACAGAGACACACAAACACCACATTACACACACTGGAGAGACACACACACACACACACACACACAACATTACACAAACAGAAAAGAGACACATGCACTGAATTACACACACTGCAAAGAGACACATGCACTGAATTATACACACTGCAGAGAGACACATGCACTGTATTACACACACTGCACAGAGACACATGCACTGAATTACACACACTGCACAGATACACATGCACTGCATTACACACACTGCAGATACACATGCACTGAATTACACACTGCACAGACACATGCACTGTATTACACACACTGCACAGAGACACATGCACGGTATTACACACACTGCAAAGAGATACATGCACTGAATTACACACACCACAAAGACACATGCACTGAATTACACACTGCGCAGAGACACATGCACCTGAATTACACACACTGCACAGAGACACATGCACTGAATTACACACACTACACAGAGACACATGCACTGAATTATGGCAGGGTTGTGTCGTAGAGGGCGAGAAAAATTAAATGTGAAATGGATTTGCATTAACATTTTCAAATTGTCAGATAAAGTGCGTACATTAACATGCAAATGAAAACGCAAAGTGTCTCTGTGCAGTGTGTGTAATACAGTGCACAGAGACACATGCACTGCGTTACAAACACTGCACAGAGACACATGCACTGAATTACACACACTGCACAGACACATGCACTAAATTATACACACTGCACAGAGACACATGCACTGAATTACACACTGCCCAGAGACACATGCACTGAATTACACACACTGCACAGAGACACAAGCACTAAATTATACACACTGCACAGAGACACATGCACTGAATTACACACTGCCCAGAGACACATGCACTGAATTACACACACTGCAGATACACATGCACTGAATTACACACTGCACAGACACATGCACTGTATTACACACACTGCACAGAGACACATGCACTGTATTACACACACTGCACAGAGACACATGCACGGTATTACACACACTGCACAGAGACACATGCACGGTATTACACACACTGCAAAGAGATACATGCACTGAATTACACACACCACAAAGACACATGCACTGAATTACACATTGCACAGAGACACATGCACCAAATTACACACACTGCACAGAGACACAAGCACTAAATTATACACACTGCACAGAGACACATGCACTGAATTACACACTGCCCAGAGACACATGCACTGAATTACACACACTGCAGATACACATGCACTGAATTACACACTGCACAGACACATGCACTGTATTACACACACTGCACAGAGACACATGCACTGTATTACACACACTGCACAGAGACACATGCACGGTATTACACACACTGCACAGAGACACATGCACGGTATTACACACACTGCAAATAGATACATGCACTGAATTACACACACCACAAAGACACATGCACTGAATTACACACTGCGCAGAGACACATGCACTGAATTACACACACTGCACAGAGACACATGCACTGAATTATGGCAGGGTTGTGTCGTAGAGGGCGAGAAAAATTAAATGTGAAATGGATTTGCATTAACATTTTCAAATTGTCAGATAAAGTGCGTACATTAACATGCAAATGAAAACGCAAAGTGCACCTTTTGCAATTTCATTTGAATTATGTCATGGTTTTTGCACACATCGAATGTAAACGAAATGCAATCGCCGATTTGCATTTTCATTTGAATTTTGGCGTGGATATGCTTCCATACATTACACATACTGCACAGAGACACACACCACACTACACATACTGCAGAGACACACACACCACATTAGACACACTGCACAGACACACACACACACACACACACACACACCACAATACACACACTGCACAGAGACACACAAACACCACATTACACACACTGGAGAGACACACACACACACACACACACACACAAACAGAAAAGAGACACATGCACTGAATTACACACACTGCAAAGAGACACATGCACTGAATTATACACACTGCAGAGAGACACATGCACTGTATTACACACACTGCACAGAGACACATGCACTGAATTACACACACTGCACAGATACACATGCACTGTATTACACACACTGCACAGAGACACATGCACTGAATTACACACACTTCAAAAACACACACACACACACACACACACACACACCACATTACACACACTGCAGACACATGCAGTGAATTACACACACCACAAAGACACATGCACTGAATTACACACTGCGCAGAGACACATGCACTGAATTACACACACTGCACAGAGACACATGCACTGAATTACACACACTACACAGAGACACATGCACTGAATTATGGCAGGGTTGTGTCGTAGAGGGCGAGAAAAATTAAATGTGAAATGGATTTGCATTAACATTTTCAAATTGTCAGATAAAGTGCGTACATTAACATGCAAATGAAAACGCAAAGTGTCTCTGTGCAGTGTGTGTAATACAGTGCACAGAGACACATGCACTGCGTTACAAACACTGCACAGAGACACATGCACTGAATTACACACACTGCACAGACACATGCACTAAATTATACACACTGCACAGAGACACATGCACTGAATTACACACTGCCCAGAGACACATGCACTGAATTACACACACTGCACAGAGACACAAGCACTAAATTATACACACTGCACAGAGACACATGCACTGAATTACACACTGCCCAGAGACACATGCACTGAATTACACACACTGCAGATACACATGCACTGAATTACACACTGCACAGACACATGCACTGTATTACACACACTGCACAGAGACACATGCACTGTATTACACACACTGCACAGAGACACATGCACGGTATTACACACACTGCACAGAGACACATGCACGGTATTACACACACTGCAAAGAGATACATGCACTGAATTACACACACCACAAAGACACATGCACTGAATTACACATTGCACAGAGACACATGCACCAAATTACACACACTGCACAGAGACACAAGCACTAAATTATACACACTGCACAGAGACACATGCACTGAATTACACACTGCCCAGAGACACATGCACTGAATTACACACACTGCAGATACACATGCACTGAATTACACACTGCACAGACACATGCACTGTATTACACACACTGCACAGAGACACATGCACTGTATTACACACACTGCACAGAGACACATGCACGGTATTACACACACTGCACAGAGACACATGCACGGTATTACACACACTGCAAATAGATACATGCACTGAATTACACACACCACAAAGACACATGCACTGAATTACACACTGCGCAGAGACACATGCACTGAATTACACACACTGCACAGAGACACATGCACTGAATTATGGCAGGGTTGTGTCGTAGAGGGCGAGAAAAATTAAATGTGAAATGGATTTGCATTAACATTTTCAAATTGTCAGATAAAGTGCGTACATTAACATGCAAATGAAAACGCAAAGTGCACCTTTTGCAATTTCATTTGAATTATGTCATGGTTTTTGCACACATCGAATGTAAACGAAATGCAATCGCCGATTTGCATTTTCATTTGAATTTTGGCGTGGATATGCTTCCATACATTACACATACTGCACAGAGACACACACCACACTACACATACTGCAGAGACACACACACCACATTAGACACACTGCACAGACACACACACACACACACACACACACACACACCACAATACACACACTGCACAGAGACACACAAACACCACATTACACACACTGGAGAGACACACACACACACACACACACACAAACAGAAAAGAGACACATGCACTGAATTACACACACTGCAAAGAGACACATGCACTGAATTATACACACTGCAGAGAGACACATGCACTGTATTACACACACTGCACAGAGACACATGCACTGAATTACACACACTGCACAGATACACATGCACTGTATTACACACACTGCACAGAGACACATGCACTGAATTACACACACTTCAAAAACACACACACACACACACACACACACACACCACATTACACACACTGCAGACACATGCAGTGAATTACACACACTGCACAGAGCCACATGCAGTGAATTATACACACTGCACAGAGACACATGCACTGAATTAGACACTGCAGAGACACATGCACTGTATTACACACACTGCACAGAGACACATGCACTGTGCAGTGTCTCTGTGCAGTGTGTGTAATACAGTGCACAGAGACACATCCACTGCGTTACACACACTGCACAGAGACACATGCACTGAATTACACACACTGTACAGACACATGCACTGAGTTATACACATTGCACAGAGACACATGCACCGAATTACACACACTGCACAGAGACACAAGCACTAAATTATACACACTGCACAGAGACACATGCACTGAATTATACACACTGCACAGAGACACATGCACTGAATTACACACTGCACAGAGACACATGCACTGAATTAC
The DNA here is from genome assembly GCA_029718625.1 of Synaphobranchus kaupii. Lineage (NCBI taxonomy): Eukaryota > Metazoa > Chordata > Actinopteri > Anguilliformes > Synaphobranchidae > Synaphobranchus > Synaphobranchus kaupii. Next base: position 22,230,198 of record CM056380.1, read on the forward strand.
ACACACTGCAGATACACATGCACTGAATTACACACTGCACAGACACATGCACTGTATTACACACACTGCACAGAGACACATGCACGGTATTACACACACTGCAAAGAGATACATGCACTGAATTACACACACCATAAAGACACATGCACTGAATTACACACTGCGCAGAGACACATGCACTGAATTACACACACTGCACAGAGACACATGCACTGAATTACACACACTGCACAGAGACACATGCACTGAATTATACACACTGCACAGAGACACATGCACTGAATTACACACTGCACAGAGACACATGCACTGAATTACACACACTGCACAGATACACATGCACTGAATTACACACTGCACAGAAACATGCACTGTATTACACACACTGCACAGAGACACATGCATTGGTATTACACAGACTGCAAAGAGATACATGCACTGAATTATACACACTGTACAGAGACACATGCACTGAATTACACACTGCACAGAGACACATGCACTGAATTACACACACTGCACAGAGACACATGCACTGCGTTACACATACTGTACAGAGACACATGCACTGAATTATACACACTGCACAGAGACACATGCACTGTATTACACACACTGCAGAGACACATGCACTGTGTTACACACACTGCACAGAGACACATGCACTGAATTACACACACTGCACAGAGACACATGCACTGAATTACACACACTTCAAAAACACACACACACACACACACACACACACACACACACACACACACACACACCACATTACACACACTGCAAAGAGATACATTTAGTGAATTACACACACTGCACAGACACATGCACTGAGTTATACACATTGCACAGAGACACATGCACCGAATTACACACACTGCACAGAGACACATGCACTGAATTATTCACACTGCACAGAGACACATGCACTGAATTACACACTGCCCAGAGACACATGCACTGAATTACACACACTGCAGATGCACATGCACTGAATTACACACTGCACAGACACATGCACAGAATTACACACTGCAGATACACATGCACTGAATTACACACTGCACAGACACATGCACTGTATTACACACACTGCACAGAGACACATGCACGGTATTACACACACTGCAAAGAGATACATGCACTGAATTACACACACCACAAAGACACATGCACTGAATTACACACTGCGCAGAGACACATGCACTGAATTACACACACTGCACAGAGATACATGCACTGAATTACACACACTGCACAGAGACACATGCACTGAATTATACACATGCACAGAGACACATGCACTGAATTACACACTGCACAGAAACACATGCACTGAATTACACACACTGCACAGAGACACATGCACTGAATTATACACACTGCACAGAGACACATGCACTGAATTACACACACTGCAGATACACATGCACTGAATTACACACTGCACAGACACATGCACTGTATTACACACACTGCACAGAGACACATGCACGGTATTACACACACTGGAAAGAGATACATGCACTGAATTACACACACCACAAAGACACATGCACTGAATTACACACTGCGCAGAGACACATGCACTGAATTACACACACTGCACAGAGACACATGCACTGAATTACACACACTGCACAGAGACACATTATACACACTGCACAGAGACACATGCACTGAATTACACACTGCACAGAGACACATGCACTGAATTACACACACTGCACAGAGACACATGCACTGAATTATACACACTGCACAGAGACACATGCACCGCGTTACACATACTGTACAGAGACACATGCACTGAATTATACACACTGCACAGAGACACATGCACTGTATTACACACACTGCAGAGACACATGCACTGTGTTACACACACTGCACAGAGACACATGCACTGAATTACACACACTGCACAGAGACACATGCACTGAATTACACACACTTCAAAAACACACACACACACACACACACACACACACACACCACATTACACACACTGCAAAGAGACTCATTTAGTGAATTACACACACTGCACAGAGACACATGCAGTGAATTATACACACTGCACAGAAAAACATGCACTGAATTACACACACTTCAAAGAGACACATGCACTGAATTATACGCACTGGATAGAGACACATGCAGTGAATTATACACACTGCACAGAGACACATGCACTGAATTACAGACACTGCACAGAGACACATGCACTGAATTACACACACTGCAGAGACACATGCAGTGAATTATACACACTGCACAGACACACATACACTGCATTACACACACTGCACAGAGACACATGCACTGAATTAGACACACTGCACAGAGACACATGCACTGAATTATACACACTGCACAGAGACACATGCACTGAATTACACACAATGCAGATACACATGCACTGAATTACACACTGCACAGAAACATGCACTGTATTACACACACTGCACAGAGACACATGCATTGGTATTACACAGACTGCAAAGAGATACATGCACTGAATTATACACACTGTACAGAGACACATGCACTGAATTACACACTGCACAGAGACACGTGCACTGCATTACACACACTGCACAGAGACACATGCACTGAATTACACACACTGCACAGAGACACATGCACTGTATTACACACACCAGAAAGACACATGCACTGAATTACACACTGCGCAGAGACACATGCACTGAATTACACACACTGCACAGAGACACATGCACTGAATTACACACACTGCACAGAGACACATGCACTGAATTATACACACTGCACAGAGACACATGCACTGAATTACACACTGCACAGAGACACATGCACTGAATTACACACACTGCACAGAGACACATGCACTGAATTATACACACTGCACAGAGACACATGCACTGCGTTACACATACTGTACAGAGACACATGCACTGAATTATACACACTGCACAGAGACACATGCACTGTATTACACACACTGCAGAGACACATGCACTGTGTTACACACACTGCACAGAGACACATGCACTGAATTACACACACTGCACAGAGACACATGCACTGAATTACACACACTTCAAAAACACACACACACACACACACCACATTACACACACTGCAAAGAGATACATTTAGTGAATTACACACACTGCACAGACACATGCACTGAGTTATACACATTGCACAGAGACACATGCACCGAATTACACACACTGCACAGAGACACATGCACTGAATTACACACACTTCAAAAACACACACACACACACACACACACACACACACACACCACATTACACACACTGCAGACACATGCAGTGAATTACACACACTGCACAGAGACACATGCAGTGAATTATACACACTGCACAGAGACACATGCACTGCATTACACACACTGCAGATACACATGCACTGAATTACACACTGCACAGACACATGCACTGTATTACACACACTGCACAGAGACACATGCACGGTATTACACACACTGCAAAGAGATACATGCACTGAATTACACACACCACAAAGACACATGCACTGAATTACACACTGCGCAGAGACACATGCACTGAATTACACACACTGCACAGAGACACATGCACTGAATTACACACACTACACAGAGACACATGCACTGAATTATGGCAGGGTTGTGTCGTAGAGGGCGAGAAAAATTAAATGTGAAATGGATTTGCATTAACATTTTCAAATTGTCAGATAAAGTGCGTACATTAACATGCAAATGAAAACGCAAAGTGTCTCTGTGCAGTGTGTGTAATACAGTGCACAGAGACACATGCACTGCGTTACAAACACTGCACAGAGACACATGCACTGAATTACACACACTGCACAGACACATGCACTAAATTATACACACTGCACAGAGACACATGCACTGAATTACACACTGCCCAGAGACACATGCACTGAATTACACACACTGCACAGAGACACAAGCACTAAATTATACACACTGCACAGAGACACATGCACTGAATTACACACTGCCCAGAGACACATGCACTGAATTACACACACTGCAGATACACATGCACTGAATTACACACTGCACAGACACATGCACTGTATTACACACACTGCACAGAGACACATGCACTGTATTACACACACTGCACAGAGACACATGCACGGTATTACACACACTGCACAGAGACACATGCACGGTATTACACACACTGCAAAGAGATACATGCACTGAATTACACACACCACAAAGACACATGCACTGAATTACACATTGCACAGAGACACATGCACCAAATTACACACACTGCACAGAGACACAAGCACTAAATTATACACACTGCACAGAGACACATGCACTGAATTACACACTGCCCAGAGACACATGCACTGAATTACACACACTGCAGATACACATGCACTGAATTACACACTGCACAGACACATGCACTGTATTACACACACTGCACAGAGACACATGCACTGTATTACACACACTGCACAGAGACACATGCACGGTATTACACACACTGCACAGAGACACATGCACGGTATTACACACACTGCAAATAGATACATGCACTGAATTACACACACCACAAAGACACATGCACTGAATTACACACTGCGCAGAGACACATGCACTGAATTACACACACTGCACAGAGACACATGCACTGAATTATGGCAGGGTTGTGTCGTAGAGGGCGAGAAAAATTAAATGTGAAATGGATTTGCATTAACATTTTCAAATTGTCAGATAAAGTGCGTACATTAACATGCAAATGAAAACGCAAAGTGCACCTTTTGCAATTTCATTTGAATTATGTCATGGTTTTTGCACACATCGAATGTAAACGAAATGCAATCGCCGATTTGCATTTTCATTTGAATTTTGGCGTGGATATGCTTCCATACATTACACATACTGCACAGAGACACACACCACACTACACATACTGCAGAGACACACACACCACATTAGACACACTGCACAGACACACACACACACACACACACACACACCACAATACACACACTGCACAGAGACACACAAACACCACATTACACACACTGGAGAGACACACACACACACACACACACACAAACAGAAAAGAGACACATGCACTGAATTACACACACTGCAAAGAGACACATGCACTGAATTATACACACTGCAGAGAGACACATGCACTGTATTACACACACTGCACAGAGACACATGCACTGAATTACACACACTGCACAGATACACATGCACTGTATTACACACACTGCACAGAGACACATGCACTGAATTACACACACTTCAAAAACACACACACACACACACACACACACACACACACACCACATTACACACACTGCAGACACATGCAGTGAATTACACACACTGCACAGAGCCACATGCAGTGAATTATACACACTGCACAGAGACACATGCACTGAATTAGACACTGCAGAGACACATGCACTGTATTACACACACTGCACAGAGACACATGCACTGTGCAGTGTCTCTGTGCAGTGTGTGTAATACAGTGCACAGAGACACATCCACTGCGTTACACACACTGCACAGAGACACATGCACTGAATTACACACACTGCACAGACACATGCACTGAGTTATACACATTGCACAGAGACACATGCACCGAATTACACACACTGCACAGAGACACAAGCACTAAATTATACACACTGCACAGAGACACATGCACTGAATTACACACTGCCCAATGACACATGCACTGAATTACACACACTGCAGATACACATGCACTGAATTACACACTGCACAGACACATGCACTGTATTACACACACTGCACAGAGACACATGCACTGTATTACACACACTGCACAGAGACCCATTCACTGAATTATACACACTGCACAGAGACACATGCACTGAATTACACACTGCACAGAGACACATGCACTGAATTACACACACTGCAGATACACATGCACTGAATTACACACTGCACAGACACATGCACTGTATTACACACACTGCACAGAGACACATGCACGGTATTACACACACTGCAAAGAGATACATGCACTGAATTACACACACCATAAAGACACATGCACTGAATTACACACTGCGCAGAGACACATGCACTGAATTACACACACTGCACAGAGACACATGCACTGAATTACACACACTGCACAGAGACACATGCACTGAATTATACACACTGCACAGAGACACATGCACTGAATTACACACTGCACAGAGACACATTCACTGAATTACACACACTGCACAGATACACATGCACTGAATTACACACTGCACAGAAACATGCACTGTATTACACACACTGCACAGAGACACATGCATTGGTATTACACAGACTGCAAAGAGATACATGCACTGAATTATACACACTGTACAGAGACACATGCACTGAATTACACACTGCACAGAGACACATGCACTGAATTACACACACTGCACAGAGACACATGCACTGCGTTACACATACTGTACAGAGACACATGCACTGAATTATACACACTGCACAGAGACACATGCACTGTATTACACACACTGCAGAGACACATGCACTGTGTTACACACACTGCACAGAGACACATGCACTGAATTACACACACTGCACAGAGACACATGCACTGAATTACACACACTTCAAAAACACACACACACACACACCCACCACATTACACACACTGCAAAGAGATACATGTAGTGAATTACACACACTGCACAGACACATGCACTGAGTTATACACATTGCACAGAGACACATGCACCGAATTACACACACTGCACAGAGACACATGCACTGAATTATTCACACTGCACAGAGACACATGCACTGAATTACACACTGCCCAGAGACACATGCACTGAATTACACACACTGCAGATGCACATGCACTGAATTACACACTGCACAGACACATGCACAGAATTACACACTGCAGATACACATGCACTGAATTACACACTGCACAGACACATGCACTGTATTACACACACTGCACAGAGACACATGCACGGTATTACACACACTGCAAAGAGATACATGCACTGAATTACACACACCACAAAGACACATGCACTGAATTACACACTGCGCAGAGACACATGCACTGAATTACACACACTGCACAGAGATACATGCACTGAATTACACACACTGCACAGAGACACATGCACTGAATTATACACATGCACAGAGACACATGCACTGAATTACACACTGCACAGAGACACATTCACTGAATTACACACACTGCACAGATACACATGCACTGAATTACACACTGCACAGAAACATGCACTGTATTACACACACTGCACAGAGACACATGCATTGGTATTACACAGACTGCAAAGAGATACATGCACTGAATTATACACACTGTACAGAGACACATGCACTGAATTACACACTGCACAGAGACACATGCACTGAATTACACACACTGCACAGAGACACATGCACTGCGTTACACATACTGTACAGAGACACATGCACTGAATTATACACACTGCACAGAGACACATGCACTGTATTACACACACTGCAGAGACACATGCACTGTGTTACACACACTGCACAGAGACACATGCACTGAATTACACACACTGCACAGAGACACATGCACTGAATTACACACACTTCAAAAACACACACACACACACACACCACATTACACACACTGCAAAGAGATACATGTAGTGAATTACACACACTGCACAGACACATGCACTGAGTTATACACATTGCACAGAGACACATGCACCGAATTACACACACTGCACAGAGACACATGCACTGAATTATTCACACTGCACAGAGACACATGCACTGAATTACACACTGCCCAGAGACACATGCACTGAATTACACACACTGCAGATGCACATGCACTGAATTACACACTGCACAGACAGATGCACAGAATTACACACTGCAGATACACATGCACTGAATTACACACTGCACAGACACATGCACTGTATTACACACACTGCACAGAGACACATGCACGGTATTACACACACTGCAAAGAGATACATGCACTGAATTACACACACCACAAAGACACATGCACTGAATTACACACTGCGCAGAGACACATGCACTGAATTACACACACTGCACAGAGATACATGCACTGAATTACACACACTGCACAGAGACACATGCACTGAATTATACACATGCACAGAGACACATGCACTGAATTACACACTGCACAGAAACACATGCACTGAATTACACACACTGCACAGAGACACATGCACTGAATTATACACACTGCACAGAGACACATGCACTGAATTACACACACTGCAGATACACATGCACTGAATTACACACTGCACAGACACATGCACTGTATTACACACACTGCACAGAGACACATGCACGGTATTACACACACTGGAAAGAGATACATGCACTGAATTACACACACCACAAAGACACATGCACTGAATTACACACTGCGCAGAGACACATGCACTGAATTACACACACTGCACAGAGACACATGCACTGAATTACACACACTGCACAGAGACAAATGCACTGAATTATACACACTGCACAGAGACACATGCACTGAATTACACACTGCACAGAGACCCATTCACTGAATTATACACACTGCACAGAGACACATGCACTGAATTACACACTGCACAGAGACACATGCACTGAATTACACACACTGCAGATACACATGCACTGAATTACACACTGCACAGACACATGCACTGTATTACACACACTGCACAGAGACACATGCACGGTATTACACACACTGCAAAGAGATACATGCACTGAATTACACACACCATAAAGACACATGCACTGAATTACACACTGCGCAGAGACACATGCACTGAATTACACACACTGCACAGAGACACATGCACTGAATTACACACACTGCACAGAGACACATGCACTGAATTATACACACTGCACAGAGACACATGCACTGAATTACACACTGCACAGAGACACATTCACTGAATTACACACACTGCACAGATACACATGCACTGAATTACACACTGCACAGAAACATGCACTGTATTACACACACTGCACAGAGACACATGCATTGGTATTACACAGACTGCAAAGAGATACATGCACTGAATTATACACACTGTACAGAGACACATGCACTGAATTACACACTGCACAGAGACACATGCACTGAATTACACACACTGCACAGAGACACATGCACTGCGTTACACATACTGTACAGAGACACATGCACTGAATTATACACACTGCACAGAGACACATGCACTGTATTACACACACTGCAGAGACACATGCACTGTGTTACACACACTGCACAGAGACACATGCACTGAATTACACACACTGCACAGAGACACATGCACTGAATTACACACACTTCAAAAACACACACACACACACACACACCACATTACACACACTGCAAAGAGATACATGTAGTGAATTACACACACTGCACAGACACATGCACTGAGTTATACACATTGCACAGAGACACATGCACCGAATTACACACACTGCACAGAGACACATGCACTGAATTATTCACACTGCACAGAGACACATGCACTGAATTACACACTGCCCAGAGACACATGCACTGAATTACACACACTGCAGATGCACATGCACTGAATTACACACTGCACAGACACATGCACAGAATTACACACTGCAGATACACATGCACTGAATTACACACTGCACAGACACATGCACTGTATTACACACACTGCACAGAGACACATGCACGGTATTACACACACTGCAAAGAGATACATGCACTGAATTACACACACCACAAAGACACATGCACTGAATTACACACTGCGCAGAGACACATGCACTGAATTACACACACTGCACAGAGATACATGCACTGAATTACACACACTGCACAGAGACACATGCACTGAATTATACACATGCACAGAGACACATGCACTGAATTACACACTGCACAGAGACACATTCACTGAATTACACACACTGCACAGATACACATGCACTGAATTACACACTGCACAGAAACATGCACTGTATTACACACACTGCACAGAGACACATGCATTGGTATTACACAGACTGCAAAGAGATACATGCACTGAATTATACACACTGTACAGAGACACATGCACTGAATTACACACTGCACAGAGACACATGCACTGAATTACACACACTGCACAGAGACACATGCACTGCGTTACACATACTGTACAGAGACACATGCACTGAATTATACACACTGCACAGAGACACATGCACTGTATTACACACACTGCAGAGACACATGCACTGTGTTACACACACTGCACAGAGACACATGCACTGAATTACACACACTGCACAGAGACACATGCACTGAATTACACACACTTCAAAAACACACACACACACACACACACCACATTACACACACTGCAAAGAGATACATGTAGTGAATTACACACACTGCACAGACACATGCACTGAGTTATACACATTGCACAGAGACACATGCACCGAATTACACACACTGCACAGAGACACATGCACTGAATTATTCACACTGCACAGAGACACATGCACTGAATTACACACTGCCCAGAGACACATGCACTGAATTACACACACTGCAGATGCACATGCACTGAATTACACACTGCACAGACAGATGCACAGAATTACACACTGCAGATACACATGCACTGAATTACACACTGCACAGACACATGCACTGTATTACACACACTGCACAGAGACACATGCACGGTATTACACACACTGCAAAGAGATACATGCACTGAATTACACACACCACAAAGACACATGCACTGAATTACACACTGCGCAGAGACACATGCACTGAATTACACACACTGCACAGAGATACATGCACTGAATTACACACACTGCACAGAGACACATGCACTGAATTATACACATGCACAGAGACACATGCACTGAATTACACACTGCACAGAAACACATGCACTGAATTACACACACTGCACAGAGACACATGCACTGAATTATACACACTGCACAGAGACACATGCACTGAATTACACACACTGCAGATACACATGCACTGAATTACACACTGCACAGACACATGCACTGTATTACACACACTGCACAGAGACACATGCACGGTATTACACACACTGGAAAGAGATACATGCACTGAATTACACACACCACAAAGACACATGCACTGAATTACACACTGCGCAGAGACACATGCACTGAATTACACACACTGCACAGAGACACATGCACTGAATTACACACACTGCACAGAGGCACATTATACACACTGCACAGAGACACATGCACTGAATTACACACTGCACAGAGACACATGCACTGAATTACACACACTGCACAGAGACACATGCACTGAATTATACACACTGCACAGAGACACATGCACTGCGTTACACATACTGTACAGAGACACATGCACTGAATTATACACACTGCACAGAGACACATGCACTGTATTACACACACTGCAGAGACACATGCACTGTGTTACACACACTGCACAGAGACACATGCACTGAATTACACACACTGCACAGAGACACATGCACTGAATTACACACACTTCAAAAACACACACACACACACACACACACCACATTACACACACTGCAAAGAGACACATTTAGTGAATTACACACACTGCACAGAGACACATGCAGTGAATTATACACACTGCACAGAAAAACATGCACTGAATTACACACACTTCAAAGAGACACATGCACTGAATTATACGCACTGGATAGAGACACATGCAGTGAATTATACACACTGCACAGAGACACATGCACTGTATTACACACACTGCACAGAGACACATGCACTGAATTACAGACACTGCACAGAGACACATGCACTGAATTACACACACTGCAGAGACACATGCAGTGAATTATACACACTGCACAGACACACATACACTGCATTACACACACTGCACAGAGACACATGCACTGAATTACACACACTGCACAGAGACACATGCACTGAATTATACACACTGCACAGAGACACATGCACTGAATTACACACAATGCAGATACACATGCACTGAATTACACACTGCACAGAAACATGCACTGTATTACACACACTGCACAGAGACACATGCATTGGTATTACACAGACTGCAAAGAGATACATGCACTGAATTATACACACTGTACAGAGACACATGCACTGAATTACACACTGCACAGAGACACATGCACTGCATTACACACACTGCACAGAGACACATGCACTGAATTACACACACTGCACAGAGACACATGCACTGTATTACACACACCAGAAAGACACATGCACTGAATTACACACTGCGCAGAGACACATGCACTGAATTACACACACTGCACAGAGACACATGCACTGAATTACACACACTGCACAGAGACACATGCACTGAATTATACACACTGCACAGAGACACATGCACTGAATTACACACTGCACAGAGACACATGCACTGAATTACACACACTGCACAGAGACACATGCACTGAATTATACACACTGCACAGAGACACATGCACTGCGTTACACATACTGTACAGAGACACATGCACTGAATTATACACACTGCACAGAGACACATGCACTGTATTACACACACTGCAGAGACACATGCACTGTGTTACACACACTGCACAGAGACACATGCACTGAATTACACACACTGCACAGAGACACATGCACTGAATTACACACACTTCAAAAACACACACACACACACACCACATTACACACACTGCAAAGAGATACATTTAGTGAATTACACACACTGCACAGACACATGCACTGAGTTATACACATTGCACAGAAACACATGCACCGAATTACACACACTGCACAGAGACACATGCACTGAATTATTCACACTGCACAGAGACACATGCACTGAATTACACACTGCCCAGAGACACATGCACTGAATTACACACACTGCAGATGCACATGCACTGAATTACAGACACTGCACAGAGACACATGCACTGAATTACACACACTGCAGAGACACATGCAGTGAATTATACACACTGCACAGACACACATACACTGCATTACACACACTGCACAGAGACACATGCACTGAATTACACACACTGCACAGAGACACATGCCCTGAATTATACACACTGCACAGAGACACATGCACTGAATTACACACAATGCAGATACACATGCACTGAATTACACACTGCACAGAAACATGCATTGTATTACACACACTGCACAGAGACACATGCATTGGTATTACACAGACTGCAAAGAGATACATGCACTGAATTATACACACTGTACAGAGACACATGCACTGAATTACACACTGCACAGAGACACATGCACTGCATTACACACACTGCACAGAGACACATGCACTGAATTACACACACTGCACAGAGACACATGCACTGTATTACACACACCAGAAAGACACATGCACTGAATTACACACTGCGCAGAGACACATGCACTGAATTACACACACTGCACAGAGACACATGCACTGAATTACACACACTGCACAGAGACACATGCACTGAATTATACACACTGCACAGAGACACATGCACTGAATTACACACTGCACAGAGACACATGCACTGAATTACACACACTGCACAGAGACACATGCACTGAATTATACACACTGCACAGAGACACATGCACTGCGTTACACATACTGTACAGAGACACATGCACTGAATTATACACATTGCGCAGAGACACATGCACTGTATTACACACACTGCAGAGACACATGCACTGTGTTACACACACTGCACAGAGACACATGCACTGAATTACACACACTGCACAGAGACACATGCACTGAATTACACACACTTCAAAAACACACAAACACACACACACACACACACACACACCACATTACACATACTGCAAAGAGATACATTTAGTGAATTACACACACTGCACAGACACATGCACTGAGTTATACACATTGCACAGAGACACATGCACCGAATTACACACACTGCACAGAGGACACATGCACTGAATTATTCACACTGCACAGAGACACATGCACTGAATTACACACTGCCCAGAGACACATGCACTGAATTACACACACTGCAGATGCACATGCACTGAATTACACACTGCACAGACACATGCACAGAATTACACACTGCAGATACACATGCACTGAATTACACACTGCACAGACACATGCACTGTATTACACACACTGCACAGAGACACATGCACGGTATTACACACACTGCAAAGAGATACATGCACTGAATTACACACACCACAAAGACACATGCACTGAATTACACACTGCGCAGAGACACATGCACTGAATTACACACACTGCACAGAGATACATGCACTGAATTACACACACTGCACAGAGACACATGCACTGAATTATACACACTGCACAGAGACACATGCACTGAATTACACACTGCACAGAAACACATGCACTGAATTACACACACTGCACAGAGACACATGCACTGAATTATACACACTGCACAGAGACACATGCACTGCGTTACACATACTATACAGAGACACATGCACTGAATTATACACACTGCACAGAGACACATGCACTGTATTACACACACTGCAGAGACACATGCACTGTGTTACACACACTGCACAGAGACACATGCACTGAATTACACACACTGCACAAAGACACATGCACTGAATTACACACACATCAAAGAGACACATGCACTGAATTATACGCACTGGATAGAGACACATGCAGTGAATTATACACACTGCACAGAGACACATGCACTGAATTACAGACACTGCACAGAGACACATTCACTGAATTACACACACTGCAGAGACACATGCAGTGAATTATACACACTGCATAGACACATGCACTGTATTACACACACTGCACAGAGACACATGCACTGTATTACACACACTGCACAGAGACCCATGCACTGAATTATACACACTGCACAGAGACACATGCACTGAATTACACACAATGCAGATACACATGCACTGATTTACACACACTGCAGATACACATGCACTGAATTACACACTGCACAGACACATGCACTGTATTACACACACTGCACAGAGACACATGCACGGTATTACACACACTGCAAAGAGATACATGCACTGAATTACACACACCACAAAGACACATGCACTGAATTACACACTGCGCAGAGACACATGCACTGAATTACACACACTGCACAGAGACACATGCACTGAATTACACACACTGCAGAGACACATGCAGTGAATTATACACACTGCACAGACACACATACACTGCATTACACACACTGCACAGAGACACATGCACTGAATTACACACACTGCACAGAGACACATGCACTGAATTATACACACTGCACAGAGACACATGCACTGAATTACACACAATGCAGATACACATGCACTGAATTACCCACTGCACAGAAACATGCACTGTATTACACACACTGCACAGAGGACACATGCATTGGTATTACACAGACTGCAAAGAGATACATGCACTGAATTATACACACTGTACAGAGACACATGCACTGAATTACACACTGCACAGAGACACATGCACTGCATTACACACACTGCACAGAGACACATGCACTGAATTACACACACTGCACAGAGACACATGCACTGTATTACACACACCAGAAAGACACATGCACTGAATTACACACTGCGCAGAGACACATGCACTGAATTACACACACTGCACAGAGACACATGCACTGAATTACACACACTGCACAGAGACACATGCACTGAATTATACACACTGCACAGAGACACATGCACTGAATTACACACTGCACAGAGACACATGCACTGAATTACACACACTGCACAGAGACACATGCACTGAATTATACACACTGCACAGAGACACATGCACTGCGTTACACATACTGTACAGAGACACATGCACTGAATTATACACACTGCACAGAGACACATGCACTGTATTACACACACTGCAGAGACACATGCACTGTGTTACACACACTGCACAGAGACACATGCACTGAATTACACACACTGCACAGAGACACATGCACTGAATTACACACACTTCAAAAACACACACACACACACACACCACATTACACACACTGCAAAGAGATACATTTAGTGAATTACACACACTGCACAGACACATGCACTGAGTTATACACATTGCACAGAGACACATGCACCGAATTACACACACTGCACAGAGACACATGCACTGAATTATTCACACTGCACAGAGACACATGCACTGAATTACACACTGCCCAGAGACACATGCACTGAATTACACACACTGCAGATGCACATGCACTGAATTACAGACACTGCACAGAGACACATGCACTGAATTACACACACTGCAGAGACACATGCAGTGAATTATACACACTGCACAGACACACATACACTGCATTACACACACTGCACAGAGACACATGCACTGAATTACACACACTGCACAGAGACACATGCACTGAATTATACACACTGCACAGAGACACATGCACTGAATTACACACAATGCAGATACACATGCACTGAATTACACACTGCACAGAAACATGCATTGTATTACACACACTGCACAGAGACACATGCATTGGTATTACACAGACTGCAAAGAGATACATGCACTGAATTATACACACTGTACAGAGACACATGCACTGAATTACACACTGCACAGAGACACATGCACTGCATTACACACACTGCACAGAGACACATGCACTGAATTACACACACTGCACAGAGACACATGCACTGTATTACACACACCAGAAAGACACATGCACTGAATTACACACTGCGCAGAGACACATGCACTGAATTACACACACTGCACAGAGACACATGCACTGAATTACACACACTGCACAGAGACACATGCACTGAATTATACACACTGCACAGAGACACATGCACTGAATTACACACTGCACAGAGACACATGCACTGAATTACACACACTGCACAGAGACACATGCACTGAATTATACACACTGCACAGAGACACATGCACTGCGTTACACATACTGTACAGAGACACATGCACTGAATTATACACACTGCGCAGAGACACATGCACTGTATTACACACACTGCAGAGACACATGCACTGTGTTACACACACTGCACAGAGACACATGCACTGAATTACACACACTGCACAGAGACACATGCACTGAATTACACACACTTCAAAAACACACAAACACACACACACACACACACACACACACACACCACATTACACATACTGCAAAGAGATACATTTAGTGAATTACACACACTGCACAGACACATGCACTGAGTTATACACATTGCACAGAGACACATGCACCGAATTACACACACTGCACAGAGACACATGCACTGAATTATTCACACTGCACAGAGACACATGCACTGAATTCCACACTGCCCAGAGACACATGCACTGAATTACACACACTGCAGATGCACATGCACTGAATTACACACTGCACAGACACATGCACAGAATTACACACTGCAGATACACATGCACTGAATTACACACTGCACAGACACATGCACTGTATTACACACACTGCACAGAGACACATGCACGGTATTACACACACTGCAAAGAGATACATGCACTGAATTACACACACCACAAAGACACATGCACTGAATTACACACTGCGCAGAGACACATGCACTGAATTACACACACTGCACAGAGATACATGCACTGAATTACACACACTGCACAGAGACACATGCACTGAATTATACACACTGCACAGAGACACATGCACTGAATTACACACTGCACAGAAACACATGCACTGAATTACACACACTGCACAGAGACACATGCACTGAATTATACACACTGCACAGAGACACATGCACTGCGTTACACATACTATACAGAGACACATGCACTGAATTATACACACTGCACAGAGCCACATGCACTGTATTACACACACTGCAGAGACACATGCACTGTGTTACACACACTGCACAGAGACACATGCACTGAATTACACACACTGCACAAAGACACATGCACTGAATTACACACACATCAAAGAGACACATGCACTGAATTATACGCACTGGATAGAGACACATGCAGTGAATTATACACACTGCACAGAGACACATGCACTGAATTACAGACACTGCACAGAGACACATTCACTGAATTACACACACTGCAGAGACACATGCAGTGAATTATACACACTGCATAGACACATGCACTGTATTACACACACTGCACAGAGACACATGCACTGTATTACACACACTGCACAGAGACCCATGCACTGAATTATACACACTGCAAAGAGATACATGCACTGAATTACACACACCACAAAGACACATGCACTGAATTACACACTGCGCAGAGACACATGCACTGAATTACACACACTGCACAGAGACACATGCACTGAATTACACACACTTCAAAAACACACACACACACACACACCACATTACACACACTGCAAAGAGACACATTTAGTGAATTACACACACTGCACAGAGACACATGCAGTGAATTATACACACTGCACAGAAACACATGCACTGAATTACACACACTTCAAGCAGACACATGCACTGAATTATACGCACTGGATAGAGACACATGCAGTGAATTATACACACTGCACAGAGGACACATGCACTGTATTACACACACTGCACAGAGACACATGCACTGTATTACACACACTGCACAGAGACACATGCACTGAATTACAGACACTGCACAGAGACACATGCACTGAATTACACACACTGCAGAGACACATGCACTGAATTATACACACTTCAAAAACACACACACACACACACCACATTACACACACTGCAAAGAGATACATTTAGTGAATTACACACACTGCACAGACACATGCACTGAGTTATACACATTGCACAGAGACACATGCACCGAATTACACACACTGCACAGAGACACATGCACTGAATTATTCACACTGCACAGAGACACATGCACTGAATTACACACTGCCCAGAGACACATGCACTGAATTACACACACTGCAGATGCACATGCACTGAATTACACACTGCACAGACACATGCACAGAATTACACACTGCAGATACACATGCACTGAATTACACACTGCACAGACACATGCACTGTATTACACACACTGCACAGAGACACATGCACGGTATTACACACACTGCAAAGAGATACATGCACTGAATTACACACACCACAAAGACACATGCACTGAATTACACACTGCACAGAGACACATGCACTGAATTACACACACTGCACAGAGATACATGCACTGAATTACACACACTGCACAGAGACACATGCACTGAATTATACACATGCACAGAGACACATGCACTGAATTACACACTGCACAGAAACACATGCACTGAATTACACACACTGCACAGAGACACATGCACTGAATTATACACACTGCACAGAGACACATGCACTGAATTACACACACTGCAGATACACATGCACTGAATTACACACTGCACAGACACATGCACTGTATTACACACACTGCACAGAGACACATGCACGGTATTACACACACTGGAAAGAGATACATGCACTGAATTACACACACCACAAAGACACATGCACTGAATTACACACTGCGCAGAGACACATGCACTGAATTACACACACTGCACAGAGACACATGCACTGAATTACACACACTGCACAGAGACACATTATACACACTGCACAGAGACACATGCACTGAATTACACACTGCACAGAGACACATGCACTGAATTATTCACACTGCACAGAGACACATGCACTGAATTACACACTGCCCAGAGACACATGCACTGAATTACACACACTGCAGATGCACATGCACTGAATTACACACTGCACAGACACATGCACAGAATTACACACTGCAGATACACATGCACTGAATTACACACTGCACAGACACATGCACTGTATTACACACACTGCACAGAGACACATGCACGGTATTACACACACTGCAAAGAGATACATGCACTGAATTACACACACCACAAAGACACATGCACTGAATTACACACTGCGCAGAGATACATGCACTGAATTACACACACTGCACAGAGACACATGCACTGAATTATACACACTGCACAGAGACACATGCACTGAATTACACACTGCACAGAAACACATGCACTGAATTACACACACTGCACAGAGACACATGCACTGAATTATACACACTGCACAGAGACACATGCACTGCGTTACACATACTATACAGAGACACATGCACTGAATTATACACACTGCACAGAGACACATGCACTGTATTACACACACTGCAGAGACACATGCACTGTGTTACACACACTGCACAGAGACACATGCACTGAATTACACACACTGCACAAAGACACATGCACTGAATTACACACACATCAAAGAGACACATGCACTGAATTATACGCACTGGATAGAGACACATGCAGTGAATTATACACACTGCACAGAGACACATGCACTGAATTACAGACACTGCACAGAGACACATTCACTGAATTACACACACTGCAGAGACACATGCAGTGAATTATACACACTGCATAGACACATGCACTGTATTACACACACTGCACAGAGACACATGCACTGTATTACACACACTGCACAGAGACCCATGCACTGAATTATACACACTGCACAGAGACACATGCACTGAATTACACACAATGCAGATACACATGCACTGATTTACAGACACTGCAGATACACATGCACTGAATTACACACTGCACAGACACATGCACTGTATTACACACACTGCACAGAGACACATGCACGGTATTACACACACTGCAAAGAGATACATGCACTGAATTACACACACCACAAAGACACATGCACTGAATTACACACTGCGCAGAGACACATGCACTGAATTACACACACTGCACAGAGACACATGCACTGAATTACACACACTTCAAAAACACACACACACACACACACACACACCACATTACACACACTGCAAAGAGACACATTTAGTGAATTACACACACTGCACAGAGACACATGCAGTGAATTATACACACTGCACAGAAACACATGCACTGAATTACACACACTTCAAGCAGACACATGCACTGGATTATACGCACTGGATAGAGACACATGCAGTGAATTATACACACTGCACAGAGACACATGCACTGTATTACACACACTGCACAGAGACACATGCACTGTATTACACACACTGCACAGAGACACATGCACTGAATTATACACATGCACAGAGACACATGCACTGAATTACACACTGCACAGAAACACATGCACTGAATTACACACACTGCACAGAGACACATGCACTGAATTATACACACTGCACAGAGACACATGCACTGAATTACACACACTGCAGATACACATGCACTGAATTACACACTGCACAGACACATGCACTGTATTACACACACTGCACAGAGACACATGCACGGTATTACACACACTGGAAAGAGATACATGCACTGAATTACACACACCACAAAGACACATGCACTGAATTACACACTGCGCAGAGACACATGCACTGAATTACACACACTGCACAGAGACACATGCACTGAATTACACACACTGCACAGAGACACATTATACACACTGCACAGAGACACATGCACTGAATTACACACTGCACAGAGACACATGCACTGAATTATTCACACTGCACAGAGACACATGCACTGAATTACACACTGCCCAGAGACACATGCACTGAATTACACACACTGCAGATGCACATGCACTGAATTACACACTGCACAGACACATGCACAGAATTACACACTGCAGATACACATGCACTGAATTACACACTGCACAGACACATGCACTGTATTACACACACTGCACAGAGACACATGCACGGTATTACACACACTGCAAAGAGATACATGCACTGAATTACACACACCACAAAGACACATGCACTGAATTACACACTGCGCAGAGATACATGCACTGAATTACACACACTGCACAGAGACACATGCACTGAATTATACACACTGCACAGAGACACATGCACTGAATTACACACTGCACAGAAACACATGCACTGAATTACACACACTGCACAGAGACACATGCACTGAATTATACACACTGCACAGAGACACATGCACTGCGTTACACATACTATACAGAGACACATGCACTGAATTATACACACTGCACAGAGACACATGCACTGTATTACACACACTGCAGAGACACATGCACTGTGTTACACACACTGCACAGAGACACATGCACTGAATTACACACACTGCACAAAGACACATGCACTGAATTACACACACATCAAAGAGACACATGCACTGAATTATACGCACTGGATAGAGACACATGCAGTGAATTATACACACTGCACAGAGACACATGCACTGAATTACAGACACTGCACAGAGACACATTCACTGAATTACACACACTGCAGAGACACATGCAGTGAATTATACACACTGCATAGACACATGCACTGTATTACACACACTGCACAGAGACACATGCACTGTATTACACACACTGCACAGAGACCCATGCACTGAATTATACACACTGCACAGAGACACATGCACTGAATTACACACAATGCAGATACACATGCACTGATTTACAGACACTGCAGATACACATGCACTGAATTACACACTGCACAGACACATGCACTGTATTACACACACTGCACAGAGACACATGCACGGTATTACACACACTGCAAAGAGATACATGCACTGAATTACACACACCACAAAGACACATGCACTGAATTACACACTGCGCAGAGACACATGCACTGAATTACACACACTGCACAGAGACACATGCACTGAATTACACACACTTCAAAAACACACACACACACACACACACACACCACATTACACACACTGCAAAGAGACACATTTAGTGAATTACACACACTGCACAGAGACACATGCAGTGAATTATACACACTGCACAGAAACACATGCACTGAATTACACACACTTCAAGCAGACACATGCACTGGATTATACGCACTGGATAGAGACACATGCAGTGAATTATACACACTGCACAGAGACACATGCACTGTATTACACACACTGCACAGAGACACATGCACTGTATTACACACACTGCACAGAGACACATGCACTGAATTACAGACACTGCACAGAGACACATGCACTGAATTACACACACTGCAGAGACACATGCACTGAATTATACACACTTCAAAAACACACACACACACACCACATTACACACACTGCAAAGAGATACATTTAGTGAATTACACACACTGCACAGACACATGCACTGAGTTATACACATTGCACAGAGACACATGCACCGAATTACACACACTGCACAGAGACACATGCACTGAATTATTCACACTGCACAGAGACACATGCACTGAATTACACACTGCCCAGAGACACATGCACTGAATTACACACACTGCAGATGCACATGCACTGAATTACACACTGCACAGACACATGCACAGAATTACACACTGCAGATACACATGCACTGAATTACACACTGCACAGACACATGCACTGTATTACACACACTGCACAGAGACACATGCACGGTATTACACACACTGCAAAGAGATACATGCACTGAATTACACACACCACAAAGACACATGCACTGAATTACACACTGCGCAGAGACACATGCACTGAATTACACACACTGCACAGAGATACATGCACTGAATTACACACACTGCACAGAGACACATGCACTGAATTATACACATGCACAGAGACACATGCACTGAATTACACACTGCACAGAAACACATGCACTGAATTACACACACTGCACAGAGACACATGCACTGAATTATACACACTGCACAGAGACACATGCACTGAATTACACACACTGCAGATACACATGCACTGAATTACACACTGCACAGACACATGCACTGTATTACACACACTGCACAGAGACACATGCACGGTATTACACACACTGGAAAGAGATACATGCACTGAATTACACACACCACAAAGACACATGCACTGAATTACACACTGCGCAGAGACACATGCACTGAATTACACACACTGCACAGAGACACATGCACTGAATTACACACACTGCACAGAGACACATTATACACACTGCACAGAGACACATGCACTGAATTATACACACTGCACAGAGACACATGCACTGCGTTACACATACTATACAGAGACACATGCACTGAATTATACACACTGCACAGAGACACATGCACTGTATTACACACACTGCAGAGACACATGCACTGTGTTACACACACTGCACAGAGACACATGCACTGAATTACACACACTGCACAAAGACACATGCACTGAATTACACACACATCAAAGAGACACATGCACTGAATTATACGCACTGGATAGAGACACATGCAGTGAATTATACACACTGCACAGAGACACATGCACTGAATTACAGACACTGCACAGAGACACATTCACTGAATTACACACACTGCAGAGACACATGCAGTGAATTATACACACTGCATAGACACATGCACTGTATTACACACACTGCACAGAGACACATGCACTGTATTACACACACTGCACAGAGACCCATGCACTGAATTATACACACTGCACAGAGACACATGCACTGAATTACACACAATGCAGATACACATGCACTGATTTACAGACACTGCAGATACACATGCACTGAATTACACACTGCACAGACACATGCACTGTATTACACACACTGCACAGAGACACATGCACGGTATTACACACACTGCAAAGAGATACATGCACTGAATTACACACACCACAAAGACACATGCACTGAATTACACACTGCGCAGAGACACATGCACTGAATTACACACACTGCACAGAGACACATGCACTGAATTACACACACTTCAAAAACACACACACACACACACACACACACCACATTACACACACTGCAAAGAGACACATTTAGTGAATTACACACACTGCACAGAGACACATGCAGTGAATTATACACACTGCACAGAAACACATGCACTGAATTACACACACTTCAAGCAGACACATGCACTGGATTATACGCACTGGATAGAGACACATGCAGTGAATTATACACACTGCACAGAGACACATGCACTGTATTACACACACTGCACAGAGACACATGCACTGTATTACACACACTGCACAGAGACACATGCACTGAATTACAGACACTGCACAGAGACACATGCACTGAATTACACACACTGCAGAGACACATGCACTGAATTATACACACTTCAAAAACACACACACACACACCACATTACACACACTGCAAAGAGATACATTTAGTGAATTACACACACTGCACAGACACATGCACTGAGTTATACACATTGCACAGAGACACATGCACCGAATTACACACACTGCACAGAGACACATGCACTGAATTATTCACACTGCACAGAGACACATGCACTGAATTACACACTGCCCAGAGACACATGCACTGAATTACACACACTGCAGATGCACATGCACTGAATTACACACTGCACAGACACATGCACAGAATTACACACTGCAGATACACATGCACTGAATTACACACTGCACAGACACATGCACTGTATTACACACACTGCACAGAGACACATGCACGGTATTACACACACTGCAAAGAGATACATGCACTGAATTACACACACCACAAAGACACATGCACTGAATTACACACTGCGCAGAGACACATGCACTGAATTACACACACTGCACAGAGATACATGCACTGAATTACACACACTGCACAGAGACACATGCACTGAATTATACACATGCACAGAGACACATGCACTGAATTACACACTGCACAGAAACACATGCACTGAATTACACACACTGCACAGAGACACATGCACTGAATTATACACACTGCACAGAGACACATGCACTGAATTACACACACTGCAGATACACATGCACTGAATTACACACTGCACAGACACATGCACTGTATTACACACACTGCACAGAGACACATGCACGGTATTACACACACTGGAAAGAGATACATGCACTGAATTACACACACCACAAAGACACATGCACTGAATTACACACTGCGCAGAGACACATGCACTGAATTACACACACTGCACAGAGACACATGCACTGAATTACACACACTGCACAGAGACACATTATACACACTGCACAGAGACACATGCACTGAATTACACACTGCACAGAGACACATGCACTGAATTATTCACACTGCACAGAGACACATGCACTGAATTACACACTGCCCAGAGACACATGCACTGAATTACACACACTGCAGATGCACATGCACTGAATTACACACTGCACAGACACATGCACAGAATTACACACTGCAGATACACATGCACTGAATTACACACTGCACAGACACATGCACTGTATTACACACACTGCACAGAGACACATGCACGGTATTACACACACTGCAAAGAGATACATGCACTGAATTACACACACCACAAAGACACATGCACTGAATTACACACTGCGCAGAGACACATGCACTGAATTACACACACTGCACAGAGATGCATGCACTGAATTACACACACTGCACAGAGACACATGCACTGAATTATACACACTGCACAGAGACACATGCACTGAATTACACACTGCACAGAAACACATGCACTGAATTACACACACTGCACAGAGACACATGCACTGAATTATACACACTGCACAGAGACACATGCACTGCGTTACACATACTATACAGAGACACATGCACTGAATTATACACACTGCACAGAGACACATGCACTGTATTACACACACTGCA
>CM056380.1:22257725-22297725 GCA_029718625.1 Synaphobranchus kaupii
AGACACATGCACTGAATTACACACAATGCAGATACACATGCACTGAATTACACACACTTCAAGGAGACACATGCACTGAATTATACGCACTGGATAGAGACACATGCAGTGAATTATACACACTGCACAGAGACACATGCACTGTATTACACACACTGCACAGAGACACATGCACTGAATTACAGACACTGCACAGAGACACATGCACTGAATTACACACACTGCAGAGACACATGCAGTGAATTATACACACTGCACAGACACACATGCACTGCATTACACACACTGCACAGAGACACATGCACTGAATTATACACACTGCACAGAGACACATGCACTGAATTACACACAATGCAGATACACATCACTGAATTAAACACTGCACAGAAACATGCACTGTATTACACACAATGCAGATACACATCACTGAATTAAACACTGCACAGAAACATGCACTGTATTACACACACTGCACAGAGACACATGCATCGGTATTACACACATTGCAAAGAGATACATGCACTGTATTATACATACTGTACAGAGACACATGCACTGAATTACACACTGCACAGAGACACATGCACTGCATTACACACACTGCACAGAGACACATGCACTGAATTACACACACTGCACAGAGACACATGCACTGTATTACACACACCAGAAAGACACATGCACTGAATTACACACTGCGCAGAGACACATGCACTGAATTACACACACTGCACAGAGACACATGCACTGAATTACACACACTGCACAGAGACACATGCACTGAATTATACACACTGCACAGAGACACATGCACTGAATTACACACTGCACAGAGACACATGCACTGAATTACACACACTGCACAGAGACACATGCACTGAATTATACACACTGCACAGAGACACATGCACTGCGTTACACATACTGTACAGAGACACATGCACTGAATTATACACACTGCACAGAGACACATGCACTGTATTACACACACTGCAGAGACACATGCACTGTGTTACACACACTGCACAGAGACACATGCACTGAATTACACACACTGCACAGAGACACATGCACTGAATTATACACACTGCACAGAGACACATGCACTGCGTTACACATACTGTACAGAGACACATGCACTGAATTATACACACTGCACAGAGACACATGCACTGTATTACACACACTGCAGAGACACATGCACTGAATTACACACAATGCAGATACACATGCACTGAATTACACACTGCGCAGAGACACATGCACTGAATTACACACACTGCACAGAGACACATGCACTGAATTACACACACTGCACAGAGACACATGCACTGAATTACACACACTGCACAGAGACACATGCACTGGATTACACATACTTCAAAAACACACACACACACACACACACACACACACACACCACATTACACACACTGCAAAGAGACACATTTAGTGAATTACACACACTGCACGGAAACACATGCACTGAATTACACACACTTCAAAGAGACACATGCACTGAATTATACGCACTGGATAGAGACACATGCAGTGAATTATACACACTGCACAGACACACATGCACTGTATTACACACACTGCACAGAGACACATGCACTGTATTACACACACTGCACAGAGACCCATGCACTGAATTATACACACTGCACAGAGACACATGCACTGAATTACACACAATGCAGATACACATGCACTGAATTACACACACTTCAAGGAGACACATGCACTGAATTATAAGCACTGGATAGAGACACATGCAGTGAATTATACACACTGCACAGAGACACATGCACTGTATTACACACACTGCACAGAGACACATGCACTGAATTACAGACACTGCACAGAGACACATGCACTGAATTACACACACTGCAGAGACACATGCAGTGAATTATACATACTGCACAGACACACATGCACTGCATTACACACACTGCACAGAGACACATGCACTGAATTATACACACTGCACAGAGACACATGCACTGAATTACACACAATGCAGATACACATCACTGAATTAAACACTGCACAGAAACATGCACTGTATTACACACACTGCACAGAGACACATGCATCGGTATTACACACATTGCAAAGAGATACATGCACTGTATTATACATACTGTACAGAGACACATGCACTGAATTACACACTGCACAGAGACACATGCACTGCATTACACACACTGCACAGAGACACATGCACTGAATTACACACACTGCACAGAGACACATGCACTGTATTACACACACCAGAAAGACACATGCACTGAATTACACACTGCGCAGAGACACATGCACTGAATTACACACACTGCACAGAGACACATGCACTGAATTACACACACTGCACAGAGACACATGCACTGAATTATACACACTGCACAGAGACACATGCACTGAATTACACACTGCACAGAGACACATGCACTGAATTACACACACTGCACAGAGACACATGCACTGAATTACACACACTGCAGATACACATGCACTGAATTACACACAATGCAGATACACATGCACTGAATTACACACACTGCAGATACACATGCACTGAATTACACACTGCACAGACACATGCACTGTATTACACACACTGCACAGAGAAACATGCACGGTATTACACACACTGCAAAGAGATACATGCACTGAATTACACACACCACAAAGACACATGCACTGAATTACACACTGCACAGAGACACATGCACTGAATTACACACACTGCACAAAGACACATGCACTGAATTACACACACTGCACAGAGACACATGCACTGAATTACACACAATGCAGATATACATGCACTGAATTACACACACTGCAGATACACATGCACTGAATTACACACTGCACAGACACATGCACTGTATTACACACACTGCACAGAGAAACATGCACGGTATTACACACACTGCAAAGAGATACATGCACTGAATTACACACACCACAAAGACACATGCACTGAATTACACACTGCGCAGAGACACATGCACTGAATTACACACACTGCACAGAGACACATGCACTGAATTACACACACTGCACAGAGACACATGCACTGAATTACACACAATGCAGATACACATGCACTGAATTACACACTGCGCAGAGACACATGCACTGAATTACACACACTGCACAGAGACACATGCACTGAATTACACACACTGCACAGAGACACATGCACTGAATTACACACACTGCACAGAGACACATGCACTGGATTACACATACTTCAAAAACACACACACACACACACACACACACACACCACATTACACACACTGCAAAGAGACACATTTATTGAATTACACACACTGCACGGAAACACATGCACTGAATTACACACACTTCAAAGAGACACATGCACTGAATTATACGCACTGGATAGAGACACATGCAGTGAATTATACACACTGCACAGACACACATGCACTGTATTACACACACTGCACAGAGACACATGCACTGTATTACACACACTGCACAGAGACCCATGCACTGAATTATACACACTGCACAGAGACACATGCACTGAATTACACACAATGCAGATACACATGCACTGAATTACACACACTTCAAGGAGACACATGCACTGAATTATACGCACTGGATAGAGACACATGCAGTGAATTATACACACTGCACAGAGACACATGCACTGTATTACACACACTGCACAGAGACACATGCACTGAATTACAGACACTGCACAGAGACACATGCACTGAATTACACACACTGCAGAGACACATGCAGTGAATTATACACACTGCACAGACACACATGCACTGCATTACACACACTGCACAGAGACACATGCACTGAATTATACACACTGCACAGAGACACATGCACTGAATTACACACAATGCAGATACACATCACTGAATTAAACACTGCACAGAAACATGCACTGTATTACACACAATGCAGATACACATCACTGAATTAAACACTGCACAGAAACATGCACTGTATTACACACACTGCACAGAGACACATGCATCGGTATTACACACATTGCAAAGAGATACATGCACTGTATTATACATACTGTACAGAGACACATGCACTGAATTACACACTGCACAGAGACACATGCACTGCATTACACACACTGCACAGAGACACATGCACTGAATTACACACACTGCACAGAGACACATGCACTGTATTACACACACCAGAAAGACACATGCACTGAATTACACACTGCGCAGAGACACATGCACTGAATTACACACACTGCACAGAGACACATGCACTGAATTACACACACTGCACAGAGACACATGCACTGAATTATACACACTGCACAGAGACACATGCACTGAATTACACACTGCACAGAGACACATGCACTGAATTACACACACTGCACAGAGACACATGCACTGAATTATACACACTGCACAGAGACACATGCACTGCGTTACACATACTGTACAGAGACACATGCACTGAATTATACACACTGCACAGAGACACATGCACTGTATTACACACACTGCAGAGACACATGCACTGTGTTACACACACTGCACAGAGACACATGCACTGAATTACACACACTGCACAGAGACACATGCACTGAATTATACACACTGCACAGAGACACATGCACTGCGTTACACATACTGTACAGAGACACATGCACTGAATTATACACACTGCACAGAGACACATGCACTGTATTACACACACTGCAGAGACACATGCACTGAATTACACACAATGCAGATACACATGCACTGAATTACACACTGCGCAGAGACACATGCACTGAATTACACACACTGCACAGAGACACATGCACTGAATTACACACACTGCACAGAGACACATGCACTGAATTACACACACTGCACAGAGACACATGCACTGGATTACACATACTTCAAAAACACACACACACACACACACACACACACACACCACATTACACACACTGCAAAGAGACACATTTAGTGAATTACACACACTGCACGGAAACACATGCACTGAATTACACACACTTCAAAGAGACACATGCACTGAATTATACGCACTGGATAGAGACACATGCAGTGAATTATACACACTGCACAGACACACATGCACTGTATTACACACACTGCACAGAGACACATGCACTGTATTACACACACTACACAGAGACCCATGCACTGAATTATACACACTGCACAGAGACACATGCACTGAATTACACACAATGCAGATACACATGCACTGAATTACACACACTTCAAGGAGACACATGCACTGAATTATACGCACTGGATAGAGACACATGCAGTGAATTATACACACTGCACAGAGACACATGCAATGTATTACACACACTGCACAGAGACACATGCACTGAATTACAGACACTGCACAGAGACACATGCACTGAATTACACACACTGCAGAGACACATGCAGTGAATTATACATACTGCACAGACACAAATGCACTGCATTACACACACTGCACAGAGACACATGCACTGAATTATACACACTGCACAGAGACACATGCACTGAATTACACACAATGCAGATACACATCACTGAATTAAACACTGCACAGAAACATGCACTGTATTACACACACTGCACAGAGACACATGCATCGGTATTACACACATTGCAAAGAGATACATGCACTGTATTATACATACTGTACAGAGACACATGCACTGAATTACACACTGCACAGAGACACATGCACTGCATTACACACACTGCACAGAGACACATGCACTGAATTACACACACTGCACAGAGACACATGCACTGTATTACACACACCAGAAAGACACATGCACTGAATTACACACTGCGCAGAGACACATGCACTGAATTACACACACTGCACAGAGACACATGCACTGAATTACACACACTGCACAGAGACACATGCACTGAATTATACACACTGCACAGAGACACATGCACTGAATTACACACTGCACAGAGACACATGCACTGAATTACACACACTGCACAGAGACACATGCACTGAATTATACACACTGCACAGAGACACATGCACTGCGTTACACATACTGTACAGAGACACATGCACTGAATTATACACACTGCACAGAGACACATGCACTGTATTACACACACTGCAGAGACACATGCACTGTTACACACACTGCACAGAGACACATGCACTGAATTACACACACTGCACAGAGACACATGCACTGAATTATACACACTGCACAGAGACACATGCACTGCGTTACACATACTGTACAGAGACACATGCACTGAATTATACACACTGCACAGAGACACATGCACTGTATTACACACACTGCAGAGACACATGCACTGTGTTACACACACTGCACAGATACACATGCACTGAATTACACACACTGCAGATACACATGCACTGAATTACACACTGCACAGACACATGCACTGTATTACACACACTGCACAGAGAAACATGCACGGTATTACACACACTGCAAAGAGATACATGCACTGAATCACACCACAAAGACACATGCACTGAATTACACACTGCGCAGAGACACATGCACTGAATTACACACACTGCACAGAGACACATGCACTGAATTACACACACTGCACAGAGACACATGCACTGAATTACACACAATGCAGATACACATGCACTGAATTACACACACTGCAGATGCACATGCACTGAATTACACACTGCGCAGAGACACATGCACTGAATTA
Organism: Synaphobranchus kaupii; assembly: GCA_029718625.1. Classification (NCBI taxonomy): domain Eukaryota; kingdom Metazoa; phylum Chordata; class Actinopteri; order Anguilliformes; family Synaphobranchidae; genus Synaphobranchus; species Synaphobranchus kaupii. The sequence continues at coordinate 22,264,478 of CM056380.1, forward strand.
CACACACTGCACAGAGACACATGCACTGAATTACACACACTGCACAGAGACACATGCACTGAATTACACATACTTCAAAAACACACACACACACACACCACATTACACACACTGCAAAGAGACACATTTAGTGAATTACACACACTGCACGGAAACACATGCACTGAATTACACACACTTCAAAGAGACACATGCACTGAATTATACGCACTGGATAGAGACACATGCAGTGAATTATACACACTGCACAGACACACATGCACTGTATTACACACACTGCACAGAGACACATGCACTGTATTACACACACTGCACAGAGACCCATGCACTGAATTATACACACTGCACAGAGACACATGCACTGAATTACACACAATGCAGATACACATGCACTGAATTACACACACTTCAAGGAGACACATGCACTGAATTATACGCACTGGATAGAGACACATGCAGTGAATTATACACACTGCACAGAGACACATGCACTGTATTACACACACTGCACAGAGACACATGCACTGAATTACAGACACTGCACAGAGACACATGCACTGAATTACACACACTGCAGAAACACATGCAGTGAATTATACACACTGCACAGACACACATGCACTGCATTACACACACTGCACAGAGACACATGCACTGAATTATACACACTGCACAGAGACACATGCACTGAATTACACACAATGCAGATACACATCACTGAATTAAACACTGCACAGAAACATGCACTGTATTACACACACTGCACAGAGACACATGCATCGGTATTACACACATTGCAAAGAGATACATGCACTGTATTATACATACTGTACAGAGACACATGCACTGAATTACACACTGCACAGAGACACATGCACTGCATTACACACACTGCACAGAGACACATGCACTGAATTACACACACTGCACAGAGACACATGCACTGTATTACACACACCAGAAAGACACATGCACTGAATTACACACTGCGCAGAGACACATGCACTGAATTATACACACTGCACAGAGACACATGCACTGTATTACACACACTGCACAGAGACACATGCACTGAATTACAGACACTGCACAGAGAAACAAGCACTGAATTACACACACTGCAGAGACACATGCAGTGAATTATACACACTGCACAGACACACATGCACTGCATTACACACACTGCACAGAGACACATGCACTGAATTACACACACTGCACAGAGACACATGCACTGAATTATACACACTGCACAGAGACACATGCACTGAATTACACACAATGCAGATACACATGCACTGAATTCCACACACTGCAGATACACATGCACTGAATTACACACTGCACAGACACATGCACTGTATTACACACACTGCACAGAGAAACATGCACGGTATTACACACACTGCAAAGAGATACATGCACTGAATTACACACACCACAAAGACACATGCACTGAATTACACACTGCGCAGAGACACATGCACTGAATTACACACACTGCACAGAGACACATGCACTGAATTACACACACTGCACAGAGACACATGCACTGAATTACACACAATGCAGATACACATGCACTGAATTACACACTGCGCAGAGACACATGCACTGAATTACACACACTGCACAGAGACACATGCACTGAATTACACACACTGCACAGAGACACATGCACTGAATTACACACACTGCACAGAGACACATGCACTGGATTACACATACTTCAAAAACACACACACACACACACACACACACACCACATTACACACACTGCAAAGAGACACATTTAGTGAATTACACACACTGCACGGAAACACATGCACTGAATTACACACACTTCAAAGAGACACATGCACTGAATTATACGCACTGGATAGAGACACATGCAGTGAATTATACACACTGCACAGACACACATGCACTGTATTACACACACTGCACAGAGACACATGCACTGTATTACACACACTGCACAGAGACCCATGCACTGAATTATACACACTGCACAGAGACACATGCACTGAATTACACACAATGCAGATACACATGCACTGAATTACACACACTTCAAGGAGACACATGCACTGAATTATACGCACTGGATAGAGACACATGCAGTGAATTATACACACTGCACAGAGACACATGCACTGTATTACACACACTGCACAGAGACACATGCACTGAATTACAGACACTGCACAGAGACACATGCACTGAAATACACACACTGCAGAGACACATGCAGTGAATTATACACACTGCACAGACACACATGCACTGCATTACACACACTGCACAGAGACACATGCACTGAATTATACACACTGCACAGAGACACATGCACTGAATTACACACAATGCAGATACACATCACTGAATTAAACACTGCACAGAAACATGCACTGTATTACACACACTGCACAGAGACACATGCATCGGTATTACACACATTGCAAAGAGATACATGCACTGTATTATACATACTGTACAGAGACACATGCACTGAATTACACACTGCACAGAGACACATGCACTGCATTACACACACTGCACAGAGACACATGCACTGAATTACACACACTGCACAGAGACACATGCACTGTATTACACACACCAGAAAGACACATGCACTGAATTACACACTGCGCAGAGACACATGCACTGAATTACACACACTGCACAGAGACACATGCACTGAATTACACACACTGCACAGAGACACATGCACTGAATTATACACACTGCACAGAGACACATGCACTGAATTACACACTGCACAGAGACACATGCACTGAATTACACACACTGCACAGAGACACATGCACTGAATTATACACACTGCACAGAGACACATGCACTGCGTTACACATACTGTACAGAGACACATGCACTGAATTATACACACTGCACAGAGACACATGCACTGTATTACACACACTGCAGAGACACATGCACTGTGTTACACACACTGCACAGAGACACATGCACTGAATTACACACACTGCACAGAGACACATGCACTGAATTATACACACTGCACAGAGACACATGCACTGCGTTACACATACTGTACAGAGACACATGCACTGAATTATACACACTGCACAGAGACACATGCACTGTATTACACACACTGCAGAGACACATGCACTGAATTACACACAATGCAGATACACATGCACTGAATTACACACTGCGCAGAGACACATGCACTGAATTACACACACTGCACAGAGACACATGCACTGAATTACACACACTGCACAGAGACACATGCACTGAATTACACGCACTGCACAGAGACACATGCACTGGATTACACATACTTCAAAAACACACACACACACACACCACATTACACACACTGCAAAGAGACACATTTAGTGAATTACACACACTGCACGGAAACACATGCACTGAATTACACACACTTCAAAGAGACACATGCACTGAATTATACGCACTGGATAGAGACACATGCAGTGAATTATACGCACTGGATAGAGACACATGCAGTGAATTATACACACTGCACAGAGACACATGCACTGTATTACACACACTGCACAGAGACACATGCACTGAATTACAGACACTTCAAGGAGACACATGCACTGAATTATACGCACTGGATAGAGACACATGCACTGAATTACACACACTGCACAGAGACATATGCACTGAATTACACACAATGCAGATACACATGCACTGAATTACACACACTGCAGATACACATGCACTGAATTACACAATGCACAGACACATGCACTGTATTACACACACTGCACAGAGACACATGCACGGTATTACACACACTGCAAAGAGATACATGCACTGAATTACACACACCACAAAGAAACATGCACTGAATTACACACTGCGCAGAGACACATGCACTGAATTACACACACTGCACAGAGATACATGCACTGAATTACACACACTGCACAGAGACACATGCACTGAATTACACACACTTCAAAAACACACACACACACACACACACACACACAACATTACACACACTGCAAAGAGACACATTTAGTGAATTACACACACTGCACAGAGACACATGCAGTGAATTATACACACTGCACAGAAACACATGCACTGCATTACACACACTTCAAGGAGACACATGCACTGAATTATACGCACTGGATAGAGACACATGCAGTGAATTATACACACTGCACAGAGACACATGCACTGTATTACACACACTGCACAGAGACACATGCACTGAATTACAGACACTGCACAGAGACACATGCACTGAATTACACACACTGCAGAGACACATACAGTGAATTATACACACTGCACAGACACACATGCACTGCATTACACACACTGCACAGAGACACATGCACTGAATTATACACACTGCACAGACACATGCACTGAATTACACACAATGCAGATACACATGCACTGAATTACACACTGCACAGAAACATAAACTGTATTACACACACTGCACAGAGACACATGCATCGGTATTACACACATTACAAAGAGATACATGCACTGTATTATACACACTGTACAGAGACACATGCACTGAATTACACACTGCACAGAGACACATGCACTGCATTACACACACTGCACAGAGACACATGCACTGTATTACACACACCAGAAAGACACATGCACTGAATTACACACTGCGCAGAGACACATGCACTGAATTACACACACTGCACAGAGACACATGCACTGAATTACACACACTGCACAGAGACACATGCACTGAATTACACACACTGCACAGAGACACATGCACTGAATTATACACACTGCACAGAGACACATGCACTGAATTACACACTGCACAGAGACACATGCACTGAATTACACACACTGCACAGAGACACATGCACTGAATTATACACACTGCACAGAGACACATGCACTGCGTTACACATACTGTACAGAGACACATGCACTGAATTATACACACTGCACAGACACACATGCACCGTATTACACACACTGCAGAGACACATGCACTGTGTTACACAAACTGCACAGAGACACATGCACTGAATTACACACACTGCACAGAGACACATGCACTGAATTACACACACCACAAAGACACATGCACTGAATTACACACTGCACAGAGACACATGCACTGAATTACACACACTTCAAAAACACACACACACACACACACACACACACACCACATTACACACACTGCAAAGAGATACATTTAGTGAATTACACACACTGCACAGACACATGCACTGAGTTATACACACTGCACAGAGACACATGCACTGAATTATTCACACTGCACAGAGACACATGCACTGAATTACACACTGCCCAGAGACACATGCACTGAATTACACACACTGCAGATACACATGCACTGAATTACACACTGCACAGACACATGCACAGAATTACACACTGCAGATACACATGCACTGTATTACACACACTGCACAGAGACACATGCATGGTATTACACACACTGCAAAGAGACACATGCACTGAATTACACACACCACAAAGACACATGCACTGAATTACACACTGCGCAGAGACACATGCACTGAATTACACACACTGCACAGAGACACATGCACTGTATTACACACACTGCACAGAGACCCATGCACTGAATTATACACACTGCACAGAGACACATGCACTGAATTACACACACTGCAGATACACATGCACTGAATTACACACTGCACAGACACATGCACTGTATTACACACACTGCACAGAGACACATGCACGGTATTACACACACTGCAAAGAGATACATGCACTGAATTACACACACCACAAAGAAACATGCACTGAATTACACACTGCGCAGAGACACATGCACTGAATTATACACACTGCACAGAGACACATGCACTGCATTACACACACTGCACAGAGACACATGCACTGAATTACACACACTGCACAGAGACACATGCACTGTATTACACACACCAGAAAGACACATGCACTGAATTACACACTGCGCAGAGACACATGCACTGAATTACACACACTGCACAGAGACACATGCACTGAATTACACACACTGCACAGAGACACATGCACTGAATTATACACACTGCACAGAGACACATGCACTGAATTACACACTGCACAGAAACACATGCACTGAATTACACACACTGCACAGAGACACATGCACTGAATTATACACACTGCACAGACACACATGCACTGTATTACACACACTGCACAGAGACACATGCACTGTATTACACACACTGCACAGAGACCCATGCACTGAATTATACACACTGCACAGAGACACATGCACTGAATTACACACAATGCAGATACACATGCACTGAATTACACACACTTCAAGGAGACACATGCACTGAATTATACGCACTGGATAGAGACACATGCAGTGAATTATACACACTGCACAGAGACACATGCACTGTATTACACACACTGCACAGAGACACATGCACTGAATTACAGACACTGCACAGAGACACATGCACTGAAATACACACACTGCAGAGACACATGCAGTGAATTATACACACTGCACAGACACACATGCACTGCATTACACACACTGCACAGAGACACATGCACTGAATTATACACACTGCACAGAGACACATGCACTGAATTACACACAATGCAGATACACATCACTGAATTAAACACTGCACAGAAACATGCACTGTATTACACACACTGCACAGAGACACATGCATCGGTATTACACACATTGCAAAGAGATACATGCACTGTATTATACATACTGTACAGAGACACATGCACTGAATTACACACTGCACAGAGACACATGCACTGCATTACACACACTGCACAGAGACACATGCACTGAATTACACACACTGCACAGAGACACATGCACTGTATTACACACACCAGAAAGACACATGCACTGAATTACACACTGCGCAGAGACACATGCACTGAATTACACACACTGCACAGAGACACATGCACTGAATTACACACACTGCACAGAGACACATGCACTGAATTATACACACTGCACAGAGACACATGCACTGAATTACACACTGCACAGAGACACATGCACTGAATTACACACACTGCACAGAGACACATGCACTGAATTATACACACTGCACAGAGACACATGCACTGCGTTACACATACTGTACAGAGACACATGCACTGAATTATACACACTGCACAGAGACACATGCACTGTATTACACACACTGCAGAGACACATGCACTGTGTTACACACACTGCACAGAGACACATGCACTGAATTACACACACTGCACAGAGACACATGCACTGAATTATACACACTGCACAGAGACACATGCACTGCGTTACACATACTGTACAGAGACACATGCACTGAATTATACACACTGCACAGAGACACATGCACTGTATTACACACACTGCAGAGACACATGCACTGAATTACACACAATGCAGATACACATGCACTGAATTACACACTGCGCAGAGACACATGCACTGAATTACACACACTGCACAGAGACACATGCACTGAATTACACACACTGCACAGAGACACATGCACTGAATTACACGCACTGCACAGAGACACATGCACTGGATTACACATACTTCAAAAACACACACACACACACACCACATTACACACACTGCAAAGAGACACATTTAGTGAATTACACACACTGCACGGAAACACATGCACTGAATTACACACACTTCAAAGAGACACATGCACTGAATTATACGCACTGGATAGAGACACATGCAGTGAATTATACGCACTGGATAGAGACACATGCAGTGAATTATACACACTGCACAGAGACACATGCACTGTATTACACACACTGCACAGAGACACATGCACTGAATTACAGACACTTCAAGGAGACACATGCACTGAATTATACGCACTGGATAGAGACACATGCACTGAATTACACACACTGCACAGAGACACATGCACTGAATTACACACAATGCAGATACACATGCACTGAATTACACACACTGCAGATACACATGCACTGAATTACACAATGCACAGACACATGCACTGTATTACACACACTGCACAGAGACACATGCACGGTATTACACACACTGCAAAGAGATACATGCACTGAATTACACACACCACAAAGAAACATGCACTGAATTACACACTGCGCAGAGACACATGCACTGAATTACACACACTGCACAGAGATACATGCACTGAATTACACACACTGCACAGAGACACATGCACTGAATTACACACACTTCAAAAACACACACACACACACACACACACACACACAACATTACACACACTGCAAAGAGACACATTTAGTGAATTACACACACTGCACAGAGACACATGCAGTGAATTATACACACTGCACAGAAACACATGCACTGCATTACACACACTTCAAGGAGACACATGCACTGAATTATACGCACTGGATAGAGACACATGCAGTGAATTATACACACTGCACAGAGACACATGCACTGTATTACACACACTGCACAGAGACACATGCACTGAATTACAGACACTGCACAGAGACACATGCACTGAATTACACACACTGCAGAGACACATACAGTGAATTATACACACTGCACAGACACACATGCACTGCATTACACACACTGCACAGAGACACATGCACTGAATTATACACACTGCACAGACACATGCACTGAATTACACACAATGCAGATACACATGCACTGAATTACACACTGCACAGAAACATAAACTGTATTACACACACTGCACAGAGACACATGCATCGGTATTACACACATTACAAAGAGATACATGCACTGTATTATACACACTGTACAGAGACACATGCACTGAATTACACACTGCACAGAGACACATGCACTGCATTACACACACTGCACAGAGACACATGCACTGTATTACACACACCAGAAAGACACATGCACTGAATTACACACTGCGCAGAGACACATGCACTGAATTACACACACTGCACAGAGACACATGCACTGAATTACACACACTGCACAGAGACACATGCACTGAATTACACACACTGCACAGAGACACATGCACTGAATTATACACACTGCACAGAGACACATGCACTGAATTACACACTGCACAGAGACACATGCACTGAATTACACACACTGCACAGAGACACATGCACTGAATTATACACACTGCACAGAGACACATGCACTGCGTTACACATACTGTACAGAGACACATGCACTGAATTATACACACTGCACAGACACACATGCACCGTATTACACACACTGCAGAGACACATGCACTGTGTTACACAAACTGCACAGAGACACATGCACTGAATTACACACACTGCACAGAGACACATGCACTGAATTACACACACCACAAAGACACATGCACTGAATTACACACTGCACAGAGACACATGCACTGAATTACACACACTTCAAAAACACACACACACACACACACACACACACACCACATTACACACACTGCAAAGAGATACATTTAGTGAATTACACACACTGCACAGACACATGCACTGAGTTATACACACTGCACAGAGACACATGCACTGAATTATTCACACTGCACAGAGACACATGCACTGAATTACACACTGCCCAGAGACACATGCACTGAATTACACACACTGCAGATACACATGCACTGAATTACACACTGCACAGACACATGCACAGAATTACACACTGCAGATACACATGCACTGTATTACACACACTGCACAGAGACACATGCATGGTATTACACACACTGCAAAGAGACACATGCACTGAATTACACACACCACAAAGACACATGCACTGAATTACACACTGCGCAGAGACACATGCACTGAATTACACACACTGCACAGAGACACATGCACTGTATTACACACACTGCACAGAGACCCATGCACTGAATTATACACACTGCACAGAGACACATGCACTGAATTACACACACTGCAGATACACATGCACTGAATTACACACTGCACAGACACATGCACTGTATTACACACACTGCACAGAGACACATGCACGGTATTACACACACTGCAAAGAGATACATGCACTGAATTACACACACCACAAAGAAACATGCACTGAATTACACACTGCGCAGAGACACATGCACTGAATTATACACACTGCACAGAGACACATGCACTGCATTACACACACTGCACAGAGACACATGCACTGAATTACACACACTGCACAGAGACACATGCACTGTATTACACACACCAGAAAGACACATGCACTGAATTACACACTGCGCAGAGACACATGCACTGAATTACACACACTGCACAGAGACACATGCACTGAATTACACACACTGCACAGAGACACATGCACTGAATTATACACACTGCACAGAGACACATGCACTGAATTACACACTGCACAGAAACACATGCACTGAATTACACACACTGCACAGAGACACATGCACTGAATTATACACACTGCACAGAGACACATGCACTGCGTTACACATACTGTACAGAGACACATGCACTGAATTATACACACTGCACAGAGACACATGCACTGTATTACACACACTGCAGAGACACATGCACTGTGTTACACACACTGCACAGAGACACATGCACTGAATTACACACACTGCACAGAGACACATGCACTGAATTACACACACTTCAAAAACACACACAGACACACACACACACACACACACACACACACACACACACCACATTACACATACTGCAAAGATATACATTTAGTGAATTACACACACTGCACAGACACATGCACTGAGTTATACACATTGCACAGAGACACATGCACTGAATTACACACACTGCACAGAGACACATGCACTGAATTATTCACACTGCACAGAGACACATGCACTGAATTACACACTGCCCAGAGACACATGCACTGAATTACACACACTGCAGATACACATGCACTGAATTACACACTGCACAGACACATGCACTGTATTACACACACTGCACAGAGACACATGCACTGTATTACACACACTGCACAGAGACACATGCAATGAATTACACACTGCACAGATACACATGCACTGAATTACACACACTGCAGATACAAATGCACTGAATTACACACTGCACAGACACATGCACTGTATTACACACACTGCACAGAGACACATGCACGGTATTATACACACTGCAAAGAGATACATGCACTGAATTACACACACCACAAAGACACATGCACTGAATTACACACTGCGCAGGGACACATGCACTGAATTACACACACTGCACAGAGACACATGCACTGAATTACACACACTGCACAGAGACACATGCACTGAATTATACACACTGCACAGAGACACATGCACTGAATTACACACTGCACAGAGACACATGCACTGAATTACACACACTGCACAGAGACACATGCACTGAATTATACACACTGCACAGAGACACATGCACTGCGTTACACATACTGTACAGAGACACATGCACTGAATTATACACACTGCACAGAGACACATGCACTGTATTACACACACTGCAGAGACAGATGCACTGTGTTACACACACTGCACAGAGACACATGCACTGAATTACACACACTGCACAAAGACACATGCACTGTATTACACACACTTCAAAAACACACACACACACACACACACACACACACACACCACATTACACACACTGCAAAGAGACACATTTAGTGAATTACACACACTGCACAGAGACACATGCAGTGAATTATACACACTGCACAGAAACACATGCACTGAATTACACACACTTCAAAGAGACACATGCACTGAATTATACGCACTGGATAGAGACACATGCAGTGAATTATACACACTGCACAGAGACACATGCAGTGAATTATACACACTGCACAGAGACACATGCACTGTATTACACACACTGCACAGAGACACATGCACTGAATTACAGACACTGCACAGAGAAACAAGCACTGAATTACACACACTGCAGAGACACATGCAGTGAATTATACACACTGCACAGACACACATGCACTGCATTACACACACTGCACAGAGACACATGCACTGAATTACACACACTGCACAGAGACACATGCACTGAATTATACACACTGCACAGAGACACATGCACTGAATTACACACAATGCAGATACACATGCACTGAATTACACACACTGCAGATACACATGCACTGAATTACACACTGCACAGACACATGCACTGTATTACACACACTGCACAGAGAAACATGCACGGTATTACACACACTGCAAAGAGATACATGCACTGAATTACACACACCACAAAGACACATGCACTGAATTACACACTGCACAGAGACACATGCACTGAATTACACACACTGCACAGAGACACATGCACTGAATTACACACACTGCACAGAGACACATGCACTGAATTACACACAATGCAGATATACATGCACTGAATTACACACACTGCAGATACACATGCACTGAATTACACACTGCACAGACACATGCACTGTATTACACACACTGCACAGAGAAACATGCATGGTATTACACACACTGCAAAGAGATACATGCACTGAATTACACACACCACAAAGACACATGCACTGAATTACACACTGCGCAGAGACACATGCACTGAATTACACACACTGCACAGAGACACATGCACTGAATTACACACACTGCACAGAGACACATGCACTGAATTACACACAATGCAGATACACATGCACTGAATTACACACTGCGCAGAGACACATGCACTGAATTACACACACTGCACAGAGACACATGCACTGAATTACACACACTGCACAGAGACACATGCACTGAATTACACACAATGCAGATACACATGCACTGAATTACACACTGCGCAGAGACACATGCACTGAATTACACACACTGCACAGAGACACATGCACTGAATTATACGCACTGGATAGAGACACATGCAGTGAATTATACACACTGCACAGAGACACAGGCACTGTATTACACACACTGCACAGAGACACATGCACTGAATTACAGACACTGCACAGAGACACATGCACTGAATTACACACACTGCAGAGACACATGCAGTGAATTATACACACTGCACAGACACACATGCACTGCATTACACACACTGCACAGAGACACATGCACTGAATTATACACACTGCACAGAGACACATGCACTGCATTACACACACTGCACAGAGACACATGCACTGAATTACACACACTGCACAGAGACACATGCACTGTATTACACACACCAGAAAGACACATGCACTGAATTACACACTGCGCAGAGACACATGCACTGAATTACACACACTGCACAGAGACACATGCACTGAATTACACACACTGCACAGAGACACATGCACTGAATTATACACACTGCACAGAGACACATGCACTGAATTACACACTGCACAGAAACACATGCACTGAATTACACACACTGCACAGAGACACATGCACTGAATTATACACACTGCACAGAGACACATGCACTGAATTACACACACTTCAAAAACACACACAGACACACACACACACACACACACACACACACACACACACACACACACACACACACACCACATTACACATACTGCAAAGATATACATTTAGTGAATTACACACACTGCACAGACACATGCACTGAGTTATACACATTGCACAGAGACACATGCACTGAATTACACACACTGCACAGAGACACATGCACTGAATTATTCACACTGCACAGAGACACATGCACTGAATTACACACTGCCCAGAGACACATGCACTGAATTACACACACTGCAGATACACATGCACTGAATTACACACTGCACAGACACATGCACTGTATTACACACACTGCACAGAGACACATGCACTGTATTACACACACTGCACAGAGACCCATGCAGTGAATTATACACACTGCACAGAGACACATGCACTGAATTACACACTGCACAGATACACATGCACTGCATTACACACACTGCACAGAGACACATGCACTGAATTACACACACAGCACAGAGACACATGCACTGAATTATACACACTGCACAGAGACACATGCACTGAATTACACACAATGCAGATACACATGCACTGAATTACACACACTGCAGATACACATGCACTGAATTACACACTGCACAGAAACATAAACTGTATTACACACACTGCACAGAGACACATGCATCGGTATTACACACATTACAAAGAGATACATGCACTGTATTATACACACTGTACAGAGACACATGCACTGAATTACACACTGCACAGAGACACATGCACTGCATTACACACACTGCACAGAGACACATGCACTGTATTACACACACCAGAAAGACACATGCACTGAATTACACACTGCGCAGAGACACATGCACTGAATTACACACACTGCACAGAGACACATGCACTGAATTACACACACTGCACAGAGACACATGCACTGAATTACACACACTGCACAGAGACACATGCACTGAATTATACACACTGCACAGAGACACATGCACTGAATTACACACTGCACAGAGACACATGCACTGAATTACACACACTGCACAGAGACACATGCACTGAATTATACACACTGCACAGAGACACATGCACTGCGTTACACATACTGTACAGAGACACATGCACTGAATTATACACACTGCACAGACACACATGCACCGTATTACACACACTGCAGAGACACATGCACTGTGTTACACAAACTGCACAGAGACACATGCACTGAATTACACACACTGCACAGAGACACATGCACTGAATTACACACACCACAAAGACACATGCACTGAATTACACACTGCACAGAGACACATGCACTGAATTACACACACTTCAAAAACACACACACACACACACACACACACACACCACATTACACACACTGCAAAGAGATACATTTAGTGAATTACACACACTGCACAGACACATGCACTGAGTTATACACACTGCACAGAGACACATGCACTGAATTATTCACACTGCACAGAGACACATGCACTGAATTACACACTGCCCAGAGACACATGCACTGAATTACACACACTGCAGATACACATGCACTGAATTACACACTGCACAGACACATGCACAGAATTACACACTGCAGATACACATGCACTGTATTACACACACTGCACAGAGACACATGCATGGTATTACACACACTGCAAAGAGACACATGCACTGAATTACACACACCACAAAGACACATGCACTGAATTACACACTGCGCAGAGACACATGCACTGAATTACACACACTGCACAGAGACACATGCACTGTATTACACACACTGCACAGAGACCCATGCACTGAATTATACACACTGCACAGAGACACATGCACTGAATTACACACACTGCAGATACACATGCACTGAATTACACACTGCACAGACACATGCACTGTATTACACACACTGCACAGAGACACATGCACGGTATTACACACACTGCAAAGAGATACATGCACTGAATTACACACACCACAAAGAAACATGCACTGAATTACACACTGCGCAGAGACACATGCACTGAATTATACACACTGCACAGAGACACATGCACTGCATTACACACACTGCACAGAGACACATGCACTGAATTACACACACTGCACAGAGACGCACTGTATTACACACACCAGAAAGACACATGCACTGAATTACACACTGCGCAGAGACACATGCACTGAATTACACACACTGCACAGAGACACATGCACTGAATTACACACACTGCACAGAGACACATGCACTGAATTATACACACTGCACAGAGACACATGCACTGAATTACACACTGCACAGAAACACATGCACTGAATTACACACACTGCACAGAGACACATGCACTGAATTATACACACTGCACAGAGACACATGCACTGCGTTACACATACTGTACAGAGACACATGCACTGAATTATACACACTGCACAGAGACACATGCACTGTATTACACACACTGCAGAGACACATGCACTGTGTTACACACACTGCACAGAGACACATGCACTGAATTACACACACTGCACAGAGACACATGCACTGAATTACACACACTTCAAAAACACACACAGACACACACACACACACACACACACACACACACACACACCACATTACACATACTGCAAAGATATACATTTAGTGAATTACACACACTGCACAGACACATGCACTGAGTTATACACATTGCACAGAGACACATGCACTGAATTACACACACTGCACAGAGACACATGCACTGAATTATTCACACTGCACAGAGACACATGCACTGAATTACACACTGCCCAGAGACACATGCACTGAATTACACACACTGCAGATACACATGCACTGAATTACACACTGCACAGACACATGCACTGTATTACACACACTGCACAGAGACACATGCACTGTATTACACACACTGCACAGAGACACATGCAATGAATTACACACTGCACAGATACACATGCACTGAATTACACACACTGCAGATACAAATGCACTGAATTACACACTGCACAGACACATGCACTGTATTACACACACTGCACAGAGACACATGCACGGTATTATACACACTGCAAAGAGATACATGCACTGAATTACACACACCACAAAGACACATGCACTGAATTACACACTGCGCAGGGACACATGCACTGAATTACACACACTGCACAGAGACACATGCACTGAATTACACACACTGCACAGAGACACATGCACTGAATTATACACACTGCACAGAGACACATGCACTGAATTACACACTGCACAGAGACACATGCACTGAATTACACACACTGCACAGAGACACATGCACTGAATTATACACACTGCACAGAGACACATGCACTGCGTTACACATACTGTACAGAGACACATGCACTGAATTATACACACTGCACAGAGACACATGCACTGTATTACACACACTGCAGAGACAGATGCACTGTGTTACACACACTGCACAGAGACACATGCACTGAATTACACACACTGCACAAAGACACATGCACTGTATTACACACACTTCAAAAACACACACACACACACACACACACACACACACACACACCACATTACACACACTGCAAAGAGACACATTTAGTGAATTACACACACTGCACAGAGACACATGCAGTGAATTATACACACTGCACAGAAACACATGCACTGAATTACACACACTTCAAAGAGACACATGCACTGAATTATACGCACTGGATAGAGACACATGCAGTGAATTATACACACTGCACAGAGACACATGCAGTGAATTATACACACTGCACAGAGACACATGCACTGTATTACACACACTGCACAGAGACACATGCACTGAATTACAGACACTGCACAGAGAAACAAGCACTGAATTACACACACTGCAGAGACACATGCAGTGAATTATACACACTGCACAGACACACATGCACTGCATTACACACACTGCACAGAGACACATGCACTGAATTACACACACTGCACAGAGACACATGCACTGAATTATACACACTGCACAGAGACACATGCACTGAATTACACACAATGCAGATACACATGCACTGAATTACACACACTGCAGATACACATGCACTGAATTACACACTGCACAGACACATGCACTGTATTACACACACTGCACAGAGAAACATGCACGGTATTACACACACTGCAAAGAGATACATGCACTGAATTACACACACCACAAAGACACATGCACTGAATTACACACTGCACAGAGACACATGCACTGAATTACACACACTGCACAGAGACACATGCACTGAATTACACACACTGCACAGAGACAC
The DNA here is from genome assembly GCA_029718625.1 of Synaphobranchus kaupii. Classification (NCBI taxonomy): domain Eukaryota; kingdom Metazoa; phylum Chordata; class Actinopteri; order Anguilliformes; family Synaphobranchidae; genus Synaphobranchus; species Synaphobranchus kaupii. The sequence continues at coordinate 22,282,372 of CM056380.1, forward strand.
ATGCACTGAATTACACACAATGCAGATATACATGCACTGAATTACACACACTGCAGATACACATGCACTGAATTACACACTGCACAGACACATGCACTGTATTACACACACTGCACAGAGAAACATGCATGGTATTACACACACTGCAAAGAGATACATGCACTGAATTACACACACCACAAAGACACATGCACTGAATTACACACTGCGCAGAGACACATGCACTGAATTACACACACTGCACAGAGACACATGCACTGAATTACACACACTGCACAGAGACACATGCACTGAATTACACACAATGCAGATACACATGCACTGAATTACACACTGCGCAGAGACACATGCACTGAATTACACACACTGCACAGAGACACATGCACTGAATTACACACACTGCACAGAGACACATGCACTGAATTACACACAATGCAGATACACATGCACTGAATTACACACTGCGCAGAGACACATGCACTGAATTACACACACTGCACAGAGACACATGCACTGAATTATACGCACTGGATAGAGACACATGCAGTGAATTATACACACTGCACAGAGACACAGGCACTGTATTACACACACTGCACAGAGACACATGCACTGAATTACAGACACTGCACAGAGACACATGCACTGAATTACACACACTGCAGAGACACATGCAGTGAATTATACACACTGCACAGACACACATGCACTGCATTACACACACTGCACAGAGACACATGCACTGAATTATACACACTGCACAGAGACACATGCACTGCATTACACACACTGCACAGAGACACATGCACTGAATTACACACTGCACAGACACATGCACAGAATTACACACTGCAGATACACATGCACTGTATTACACACACTGCACAGAGACACATGCATGGTATTACACACACTGCAAAGAGACACATGCACTGAATTACACACACCACAAAGACACATGCACTGAATTACACACTGCGCAGAGACACATGCACTGAATTACACACACTGCACAGAGACACATGCACTGTATTACACACACTGCACAGAGACCCATGCACTGAATTATACACACTGCACAGAGACACATGCACTGAATTACACACACTGCAGATACACATGCACTGAATTACACACTGCACAGACACATGCACTGTATTACACACACTGCACAGAGACACATGCACGGTATTACACACACTGCAAAGAGATACATGCACTGAATTACACACACCACAAAGAAACATGCACTGAATTACACACTGCGCAGAGACACATGCACTGAATTATACACACTGCACAGAGACACATGCACTGCATTACACACACTGCACAGAGACACATGCACTGAATTACACACACTGCACAGAGACGCACTGTATTACACACACCAGAAAGACACATGCACTGAATTACACACTGCGCAGAGACACATGCACTGAATTACACACACTGCACAGAGACACATGCACTGAATTACACACACTGCACAGAGACACATGCACTGAATTATACACACTGCACAGAGACACATGCACTGAATTACACACTGCACAGAAACACATGCACTGAATTACACACACTGCACAGAGACACATGCACTGAATTATACACACTGCACAGAGACACATGCACTGCGTTACACATACTGTACAGAGACACATGCACTGAATTATACACACTGCACAGAGACACATGCACTGTATTACACACACTGCAGAGACACATGCACTGTGTTACACACACTGCACAGAGACACATGCACTGAATTACACACACTGCACAGAGACACATGCACTGAATTACACACACTTCAAAAACACACACAGACACACACACACACACACACACACACACACACACACACCACATTACACATACTGCAAAGATATACATTTAGTGAATTACACACACTGCACAGACACATGCACTGAGTTATACACATTGCACAGAGACACATGCACTGAATTACACACACTGCACAGAGACACATGCACTGAATTATTCACACTGCACAGAGACACATGCACTGAATTACACACTGCCCAGAGACACATGCACTGAATTACACACACTGCAGATACACATGCACTGAATTACACACTGCACAGACACATGCACTGTATTACACACACTGCACAGAGACACATGCACTGTATTACACACACTGCACAGAGACACATGCAATGAATTACACACTGCACAGATACACATGCACTGAATTACACACACTGCAGATACAAATGCACTGAATTACACACTGCACAGACACATGCACTGTATTACACACACTGCACAGAGACACATGCACGGTATTATACACACTGCAAAGAGATACATGCACTGAATTACACACACCACAAAGACACATGCACTGAATTACACACTGCGCAGGGACACATGCACTGAATTACACACACTGCACAGAGACACATGCACTGAATTACACACACTGCACAGAGACACATGCACTGAATTATACACACTGCACAGAGACACATGCACTGAATTACACACTGCACAGAGACACATGCACTGAATTACACACACTGCACAGAGACACATGCACTGAATTATACACACTGCACAGAGACACATGCACTGCGTTACACATACTGTACAGAGACACATGCACTGAATTATACACACTGCACAGAGACACATGCACTGTATTACACACACTGCAGAGACAGATGCACTGTGTTACACACACTGCACAGAGACACATGCACTGAATTACACACACTGCACAAAGACACATGCACTGTATTACACACACTTCAAAAACACACACACACACACACACACACACACACACACACACCACATTACACACACTGCAAAGAGACACATTTAGTGAATTACACACACTGCACAGAGACACATGCAGTGAATTATACACACTGCACAGAAACACATGCACTGAATTACACACACTTCAAAGAGACACATGCACTGAATTATACGCACTGGATAGAGACACATGCAGTGAATTATACACACTGCACAGAGACACATGCAGTGAATTATACACACTGCACAGAGACACATGCACTGTATTACACACACTGCACAGAGACACATGCACTGAATTACAGACACTGCACAGAGAAACAAGCACTGAATTACACACACTGCAGAGACACATGCAGTGAATTATACACACTGCACAGACACACATGCACTGCATTACACACACTGCACAGAGACACATGCACTGAATTACACACACTGCACAGAGACACATGCACTGAATTATACACACTGCACAGAGACACATGCACTGAATTACACACAATGCAGATACACATGCACTGAATTACACACACTGCAGATACACATGCACTGAATTACACACTGCACAGACACATGCACTGTATTACACACACTGCACAGAGAAACATGCACGGTATTACACACACTGCAAAGAGATACATGCACTGAATTACACACACCACAAAGACACATGCACTGAATTACACACTGCACAGAGACACATGCACTGAATTACACACACTGCACAGAGACACATGCACTGAATTACACACACTGCACAGAGACACATGCACTGAATTACACACAATGCAGATATACATGCACTGAATTACACACACTGCAGATACACATGCACTGAATTACACACTGCACAGACACATGCACTGTATTACACACACTGCACAGAGAAACATGCATGGTATTACACACACTGCAAAGAGATACATGCACTGAATTACACACACCACAAAGACACATGCACTGAATTACACACTGCGCAGAGACACATGCACTGAATTACACACACTGCACAGAGACACATGCACTGAATTACACACACTGCACAGAGACACATGCACTGAATTACACACAATGCAGATACACATGCACTGAATTACACACTGCGCAGAGACACATGCACTGAATTACACACACTGCACAGAGACACATGCACTGAATTACACACACTGCACAGAGACACATGCACTGAATTACACACAATGCAGATACACATGCACTGAATTACACACTGCGCAGAGACACATGCACTGAATTACACACACTGCACAGAGACACATGCACTGAATTATACGCACTGGATAGAGACACATGCAGTGAATTATACACACTGCACAGAGACACAGGCACTGTATTACACACACTGCACAGAGACACATGCACTGAATTACAGACACTGCACAGAGACACATGCACTGAATTACACACACTGCAGAGACACATGCAGTGAATTATACACACTGCACAGACACACATGCACTGCATTACACACACTGCACAGAGACACATGCACTGAATTATACACACTGCACAGAGACACATGCACTGCATTACACACACTGCACAGAGACACATGCACTGAATTACACACACTGCACAGAGACACATGCACTGTATTACACACACCAGAAAGACACATGCACTGAATTACACACTGCGCAGAGACACATGCACTGAATTACACACACTGCACAGAGACACATGCACTGAATTACACACACTGCACAGAGACACATGCACTGAATTATACACACTGCACAGAGACACATGCACTGAATTACACACTGCACAGAAACACATGCACTGAATTACACACACTGCACAGAGACACATGCACTGAATTATACACACTGCACAGAGACACATGCACTGAATTACACACACTTCAAAAACACACACAGACACACACACACACACACACACACACACACACACACACACACACACCACATTACACATACTGCAAAGATATACATTTAGTGAATTACACACACTGCACAGACACATGCACTGAGTTATACACATTGCACAGAGACACATGCACTGAATTACACACACTGCACAGAGACACATGCACTGAATTATTCACACTGCACAGAGACACATGCACTGAATTACACACTGCCCAGAGACACATGCACTGAATTACACACACTGCAGATACACATGCACTGAATTACACACTGCACAGACACATGCACTGTATTACACACACTGCACAGAGACACATGCACTGTATTACACACACTGCACAGAGACCCATGCAGTGAATTATACACACTGCACAGAGACACATGCACTGAATTACACACTGCACAGATACACATGCACTGCATTACACACACTGCACAGAGACACATGCACTGAATTACACACACAGCACAGAGACACATGCACTGAATTATACACACTGCACAGAGACACATGCACTGAATTACACACAATGCAGATACACATGCACTGAATTACACACACTGCAGATACACATGCACTGAATTACACACTGCACAGACACATGCACTGTATTACACACACTGCACAGAGAAACATGCACGGTATTACACACACTGCAAAGAGATACATGCACTGAATTACACACACCACAAAGACACATGCACTGAATTACACACTGCACAGAGACACATGCACTGAATTACACACACTGCACAGAGACACATGCACTGAATTACACACACTGCACAGAGACACATGCACTGAATTACACACAATGCAGATATACATGCACTGAATTACACACACTGCAGATACACATGCACTGAATTACACACTGCACAGACACATGCACTGTATTACACACACTGCACAGAGAAACATGCATGGTATTACACACACTGCAAAGAGATACATGCACTGAATTACACACACCACAAAGACACATGCACTGAATTACACACTGCGCAGAGACACATGCACTGAATTACACACACTGCACAGAGACACATGCACTGAATTACACACACTGCACAGAGACACATGCACTGAATTACACACAATGCAGATACACATGCACTGAATTACACACTGCGCAGAGACACATGCACTGAATTACACACACTGCACAGAGACACATGCACTGAATTACACACACTTCAAGGAGACACATGCACTGAATTATACGCACTGGATAGAGACACATGCAGTGAATTATACACACTGCACAGAGACACATGCACTGAATTACAGACACTGCACAGAGACACATGCACTGAATTACACACACTGCAGAGACACATGCAGTGAATTATACACACTGCACAGACACACATGCACTGCATTACACACACTGCACAGAGACACATGCACTGAATTATACACACTGCACAGAGACACATGCACTGCATTACACACACTGCACAGAGACACATGCACTGAATTACACACACTGCACAGAGACACATGCACTGTATTACACACACCAGAAAGACACATGCACTGAATTACACACTGCGCAGAGACACATGCACTGAATTACACACACTGCACAGAGACACATGCACTGAATTACACACACTGCACAGAGACACATGCACTGAATTATACACACTGCACAGAGACACATGCACTGAATTACACACTGCACAGAAACACATGCACTGAATTACACACACTGCACAGAGACACATGCACTGAATTATACACACTGCACAGAGACACATGCACTGCGTTACACATACTGTACAGAGACACATGCACTGAATTATACACACTGCACAGAGACACATGCACTGTATTACACACACTGCAGAGACACATGCACTGTGTTACACACACTGCACAGAGACACATGCACTGAATTACACACACTGCACAGAGACACATGCACTGAATTACACACACTTCAAAAACACACACAGACACACACACACACACACACACACACACACACACACACACACACACCACATTACACATACTGCAAAGATATACATTTAGTGAATTACACACACTGCACAGACACATGCACTGAGTTATACACATTGCACAGAGACACATGCACTGAATTACACACACTGCACAGAGACACATGCACTGAATTATTCACACTGCACAGAGACACATGCACTGAATTACACACTGCCCAGAGACACATGCACTGAATTACACACACTGCAGATACACATGCACTGAATTACACACTGCACAGACACATGCACTGTATTACACACACTGCACAGAGACACATGCACTGTATTACACACACTGCACAGAGACCCATGCAGTGAATTATACACACTGCACAGAGACACATGCACTGAATTACACACTGCACAGATACACATGCACTGAATTACACACACTGCAGATACAAATGCACTGAATTACACACTGCACAGACACATGCACTGTATTACACACACTGCACAGAGACACATGCACGGTATTATACACACTGCAAAGAGATACATGCACTGAATTACACACACCACAAAGACACATGCATTGAATTACACACTGCGCAGGGACACATGCACTGAATTACACACACTGCACAGAGACACATGCACTGAATTACACACACTGCACAGAGACACATGCACTGAATTATACACACTGCACAGAGACACATGCACTGAATTACACACTGCACAGAGACACATGCACTGAATTACACACACTGCACAGAGACACATGCACTGAATTATACACACTGCACAGAGACACATGCACTGCGTTACACATACTGTACAGAGACACATGCACTGAATTATACACACTGCACAGAGACACATGCACTGTATTACACACACTGCAGAGAGAGAAGCACTGTGTTACACACACTGCACAGAGACACATGCACTGAATTACACACACTGCACAAAGACACATGCACTGTATTACACACACTTCAAAAACACACACACACACACACACACACACACACACACACACACCACATTACACACACTGCAAAGAGACACATTTAGTGAATTACACACACTGCACAGAGACACATGCAGTGAATTATACACACTGCACAGAAACACATGCACTGAATTACACACACTTCAAAGAGACACATGCACTGAATTATACGCACTGGATAGAGACACATGCAGTGAATTATACACACTGCACAGAGACACATGCAGTGAATTATACACACTGCACAGAGACACATGCACTGTATTACACACACTGCTCAGAGACACATGCACTGAATTACAGACACTGCACAGAGAAACAAGCACTGAATTACACACACTGCAGAGACACATGCAGTGAATTATACACACTGCACAGACACACATGCACTGCATTACACACACTGCACAGAGACACATGCACTGAATTACACACACTGCACAGAGACACATGCACTGAATTATACACACTGCACAGAGACACATGCACTGAATTACACACAATGCAGATACACATGCACTGAATTACACACACTGCAGATACACATGCACTGAATTACACACTGCACAGACACATGCACTGTATTACACACACTGCACAGAGAAACATGCACGGTATTACACACACTGCAAAGAGATACATGCACTGAATTACACACACCACAAAGACACATGCACTGAATTACACACTGCACAGAGACACATGCACTGAATTACACACACTGCACAGAGACACATGCACTGAATTACACACACTGCACAGAGACACATGCACTGAATTACACACACTGCACAGAGACACATGCACTGAATTACACACAATGCAGATACACATGCACTGAATTACACACTGCGCAGAGACACATGCACTGAATTACACACACTGCACAGAGACACATGCACTGAATTACACACACTGCACAGAGACACATGCACTGAATTACACACACTGCACAGAGACACATGCACTGAATTACACATACTTCAAAAACACACACACACACACACACACACACACCACATTACACACACTGCAAAGAGACACATTTAGTGAATTACACACACTGCACGGAAACACATGCACTGAATTACACACACTTCAAAGAGACACATGCACTGAATTATACGCACTGGATAGAGACACATGCAGTGAATTGTACACACTGCACAGACACACATGCACTGTATTACACACACTGCACAGAGACACATGCACTGTATTACACACACTGCACAGAGACCCATGCACTGAATTATACACACTGCACAGAGACACATGCACTGAATTACACACAATGCAGATACACATGCACTGTATTACACACACTGCACAGAGACACATGCACTGAATTACAGACACTGCACAGAGACACATGCACTGAATTACACACACTGCAGAAACACATGCAGTGAATTATACACACTGCACAGACACACATGCACTGCATTACACACACTGCACAGAGACACATGCACTGAATTATACACACTGCACAGAGACACATGCACTGAATTACACACAATGCAGATACACATCACTGAATTAAACACTGCACAGAAACATGCACTGTATTACACACACTGCACAGAGACACATGCATCGGTATTACACACATTGCAAAGAGATACATGCACTGTATTATACATACTGTACAGAGACACATGCACTGAATTACACACTGCACAGAGACACATGCACTGCATTACACACACTGCACAGAGACACATGCACTGAATTACACACACTGCACAGAGACACATGCACTGTATTACACACACCAGAAAGACACATGCACTGAATTACACACTGCGCAGAGACACATGCACTGAATTATACACACTGCACAGAGACACATGCACTGTATTACACACACTGCACAGAGACACATGCACTGAATTACAGACACTGCACAGAGAAACAAGCACTGAATTACACACACTGCAGAGACACATGCAGTGAATTATACACACTGCACAGACACACATGCACTGCATTACACACACTGCACAGAGACACATGCACTGAATTACACACACTGCACAGAGACACATGCACTGAATTATACACACTGCACAGAGACACATGCACTGAATTACACACAATGCAGATACACATGCACTGAATTACACACACTGCAGATACACATGCACTGAATTACACACTGCACAGACACATGCACTGCATTACACACACTGCACAGAGAAACATGCACGGTATTACACACACTGCAAAGAGATACATGCACTGAATTACACACACCACAAAGACACATGCACTGAATTACACACTGCACAGAGACACATGCACTGAATTACACACACTGCACAGAGACACATGCACTGAATTACACACACTGCACAAAGACACATGCACTGAATTACACACAATGCAGATATACATGCACTGAATTACACACACTGCAGATACACATGCACTGAATTACACACTGCACAGACACATGCACTGTATTACACACACTGCATAGAGAAACATGCACGGTATTACACACACTGCAAAGAGATACATGCACTGAATTACACACACCACAAAGACACATGCACTGAATTACACACTGCGCAGAGACACATGCACTGAATTACACACACTGCACAGAGACACATGCACTGAATTACACACACTGCACAGAGACACATGCACTGAATTACACACAATGCAGATACACATGCACTGAATTACACACTGCGCAGAGACACATGCACTGAATTACACACACTGCACAGAGACACATGCACTGAATTACACACACTGCACAGAGACACATGCACTGAATTACACACACTGCACAGAGACACATGCACTGGATTACACATACTTCAAAAACACACACACACACACACACACACACACCACATTACACACACTGCAAAGAGACACATTTAGTGAATTACACACACTGCACGGAAACACATGCACTGAATTACACACACTTCAAAGAGACACATGCACTGAATTATACGCACTGGATAGAGACACATGCAGTGAATTATACACACTGCACAGACACACATGCACTGTATTACACACACTGCACAGAGACACATGCACTGTATTACACACACTGCACAGAGACCCATGCACTGAATTATACACACTGCACAGAGACACATGCACTGAATTACACACAATGCAGATACACATGCACTGAATTACACACACTTCAAGGAGACACATGCACTGAATTATACGCACTGGATAGAGACACATGCAGTGAATTATACACACTGCACAGAGACACATGCACTGTATTACACACACTGCACAGAGACACATGCACTGAATTACAGACACTGCACAGAGACACATGCACTGAATTACACACACTGCAGAGACACATGCAGTGAATTATACACACTGCACAGACACACATGCACTGCATTACACACACTGCACAGAGACACATGCACTGAATTATACACACTGCACAGAGACACATGCACTGAATTACACACAATGCAGATACACATCACTGAATTAAACACTGCACAGAAACATGCACTGTATTACACACACTGCACAGAGACACATGCATCGGTATTACACACATTGCAAAGAGATACATGCACTGTATTATACATACTGTACAGAGACACATGCACTGAATTACACACTGCACAGAGACACATGCACTGCATTACACACACTGCACAGAGACACATGCACTGAATTACACACACTGCACAGAGACACATGCACTGTATTACACACACCAGAAAGACACATGCACTGAATTACACACTGCGCAGAGACACATGCACTGAATTACACACACTGCACAGAGACACATGCACTGAATTGCACACACTGCACAGAGACACATGCACTGAATTATACACACTGCACAGAGACACATGCACTGAATTACACACTGCACAGAGACACATGCACTGAATTACACACACTGCACAGAGACACATGCACTGAATTATACACACTGCACAGAGACACATGCACTGCGTTACACATACTGTACAGAGACACATGCACTGAATTATACACACTGCACAGAGACACATGCACTGTATTACACACACTGCAGAGACACATGCACTGTGTTACACACACTGCACAGAGACACATGCACTGAATTACACACACTGCACAGAGACACATGCACTGAATTATACACACTGCACAGAGACACATGCACTGCGTTACACATACTGTACAGAGACACATGCACTGAATTATACACACTGCACAGAGACACATGCACTGTATTACACACACTGCAGAGACACATGCACTGAATTACACACAATGCAGATACACATGCACTGAATTACACACTGCGCAGAGACACATGCACTGAATTACACACACTGCACAGAGACACATGCACTGAATTACACACACTGCACAGAGACACATGCACTGAATTACACACACTGCACAGAGACACATGCACTGGATTACACATACTTCAAAAACACACACACACACACACACACACACACACACCACATTACACACACTGCAAAGAGACACATTTAGTGAATTACACACACTGCACGGAAACACATGCACTGAATTACACACACTTCAAAGAGACACATGCACTGAATTATACGCACTGGATAGAGACACATGCAGTGAATTATACACACTGCACAGACACACATGCACTGTATTACACACACTGCACAGAGACACATGCACTGTATTACACACACTGCACAGAGACCCATGCACTGAATTATACACACTGCACAGAGACACATGCACTGAATTACACACAATGCAGATACACATGCACTGAATTACACACACTTCAAGGAGACACATGCACTGAATTATACGCACTGGATAGAGACACATGCAGTGAATTATACACACTGCACAGAGACACATGCACTGTATTACACACACTGCACAGAGACACATGCACTGAATTACAGACACTGCACAGAGACACATGCACTGAATTACACACACTGCAGAGACACATGCAGTGAATTATACACACTGCACAGACACACATGCACTGCATTACACACACTGCACAGAGACACATGCACTGAATTATACACACTGCACAGAGACACATGCACTGAATTACACACAATGCAGATACACATGCACTGAATTACACACTGCGCAGAGACACATGCACTGAATTACACACACTGCACAGAGACACATGCACTGAATTACACACACTTCAAGGAGACACATGCACTGAATTATACGCACTGGATAGAGACACATGCACTGAATTATACACACTGCACAGAGACACATGCACTGAATTACAGACACTGCACAGAGACACATGCACTGAATTACACACACTGCAGAGACACATGCAGTGAATTATACACACTGCACAGACACACATGCACTGCATTACACACACTGCACAGAGACACATGCACTGAATTATACACACTGCACAGAGACACATGCACTGCATTACACACACTGCACAGAGACACATGAACTGAATTACACACACTGCACAGAGACACATGCACCTGTATTACACACACCAGAAAGACACATGCACTGAATTACACACTGCGCAGAGACACATGCACTGAATTACACACACTGCACAGAGACACATGCACTGAATTACACACACTGCACAGAGACACATGCACTGAATTATACACACTGCACAGAGACACATGCACTGAATTACACACTGCACAGAAACACATGCACTGAATTACACACACTGCACAGAGACACATGCACTGAATTATACACACTGCACAGAGACACATGCACTGCGTTACACATACTGTACAGAGACACATGCACTGAATTATACACACTGCACAGAGACACATGCACTGTATTACACACACTGCAGAGACACATGCACTGTGTTACACACACTGCACAGAGACACATGCACTGAATTACACACACTGCACAGAGACACATGCACTGAATTACACACACTTCAAAAACACACACAGACACACACACACACACACACACACACACACACACACACACACACACACCACATTACACATACTGCAAAGATATACATTTAGTGAATTACACACACTGCACAGACACATGCACTGAGTTATACACATTGCACAGAGACACATGCACTGAATTACACACACTGCACAGAGACACATGCACTGAATTATTCACACTGCACAGAGACACATGCACTGAATTACACACAGCCCAGAGACACATGCACTGAATTACACACACTGCAGATACACATGCACTGAATTACACACTGCACAGACACATGCACTGTATTACACACACTGCACAGAGACACATGCACTGTATTACACACACTGCACAGAGACCCATGCAGTGAATTATACACACTGCACAGAGACACATGCACTGAATTACACACTGCACAGATACACATGCACTGAGTTACACACACTGCAGATACAAATGCACTGAATTACACACTGCACAGACACATGCACTGTATTACACACACTGCACAGAGACACATGCACGGTATTATACACACTGCAAAGAGATACATGCACTGAATTACACACACCACAAAGACACATGCACTGAATTACACACTGCGCAGGGACACATGCACTGAATTACACACACTGCACAGAGACACATGCACTGAATTACACACACTGCACAGAGACACATGCACTGAATTATACACACTGCACAGAGACACATGCACTGAATTACACACTGCACAGAGACACATGCACTGAATTACACACACTGCACAGAGACACATGCACTGAATTATACACACTGCACAGAGACACATGCACTGCGTTACACATACTGTACAGAGACACATGCACTGAATTATACACACTGCACAGAGACACATGCACTGTATTACACACACTGCAGAGAGAGAAGCACTGTGTTACACACACTGCACAGAGACACATGCACTGAATTACACACACTGCACAAAGACACATGCACTGTATTACACACACTTCAAAAACACACACACACACACACACACACACACACACCACATTACACACACTGCAAAGAGACACATTTAGTGAATTACACACACTGCACAAAGACACATGCACTGTATTACACACACTTCAAAAACACACACACACACACACACACACACACACCACATTACACACACTGCAAAGAGACACATTTAGTGAATTACACACACTGCACAGAGACACATGCAGTGAATTATACACACTGCACAGAAACACATGCACTGAATTACACACACTTCAAAGAGACACATGCACTGAATTATACGCACTGGATAGAGACACATGCAGTGAATTATACACACTGCACAGAGACACATGCAGTGAATTATACACACTGCACAGAGACACATGCACTGTATTACACACACTGCACAGAGACACATGCACTGAAATACAGACACTGCACAGAGAAACAAGCACTGATTTACACACACTGCAGAGACACATGCAGTGAATTATACACACTGCACAGACACACATGCACTGCATTACACACACTGCACAGAGACACATGCACTGAATTACACACACTGCACAGAGACACATGCACTGAATTATACACACTGCACAGAGACACATGCACTGAATTACACACAATGCAGATACACATGCACTGAATTACACACACTGCAGATACACATGCACTGAATTACACACTGCACAGACACATGCACTGTATTACACACACTGCACAGAGAAACATGCA
>CM056380.1:22302725-22305225 GCA_029718625.1 Synaphobranchus kaupii
ACACATGCACTGAATTATACACACTGCACAGAGACACATGCACTGAATTACACACAATGCAGATACACATGCACTGAATTACACACTGCGCAGAGACACATGCACTGAATTACACACACTGCACAGAGACACATGCACTGAATTACACACACTTCAAGGAGACACATGCACTGAATTATACGCACTGGATAGAGACACATGCACTGAATTATACACACTGCACAGAGACACATGCACTGAATTACAGACACTGCACAGAGACACATGCACTGAATTACACACACTGCAGAGACACATGCAGTGAATTATACACACTGCACAGACACACATGCACTGCATTACACACACTGCACAGAGACACATGCACTGAATTATACACACTGCACAGAGACACATGCACTGCATTACACACACTGCACAGAGACACATGAACTGAATTACACACACTGCACAGAGACACATGCACCTGTATTACACACACCAGAAAGACACATGCACTGAATTACACACTGCACAGAGACACATGCACTGAATTACACACACTGCACAGAGACACATGCACTGAATTACACACACTGCACAGAGACACATGCACTGAATTATACACACTGCACAGAGACACATGCACTGAATTACACACTGCACAGAAACACATGCACTGAATTACACACACTGCACAGAGACACATGCACTGAATTATACACACTGCACAGAGACACATGCACTGCGTTACACATACTGTACAGAGACACATGCACTGAATTATACACACTGCACAGAGACACATGCACTGTATTACACACACTGCAGAGACACATGCACTGTGTTACACACACTGCACAGAGACACATGCACTGAATTACACACACTGCACAGAGACACATGCACTGAATTACACACACTTCAAAAACACACACAGACACACACACACACACACACACACACACACACACACACACACACCACATTACACATACTGCAAAGATATACATTTAGTGAATTACACACACTGCACAGACACATGCACTGAGTTATACACATTGCACAGAGACACATGCACTGAATTACACACACTGCACAGAGACACATGCACTGAATTATTCACACTGCACAGAGACACATGCACTGAATTACACACAGCCCAGAGACACATGCACTGAATTACACACACTGCAGATACACATGCACTGAATTACACACTGCACAGACACATGCACTGTATTACACACACTGCACAGAGACACATGCACTGTATTACACACACTGCACAGAGACCCATGCAGTGAATTATACACACTGCACAGAGACACATGCACTGAATTACACACTGCACAGATACACATGCACTGAGTTACACACACTGCAGATACAAATGCACTGAATTACACACTGCACAGACACATGCACTGTATTACACACACTGCACAGAGACACATGCACGGTATTATACACACTGCAAAGAGATACATGCACTGAATTACACACACCACAAAGACACATGCACTGAATTACACACTGCGCAGGGACACATGCACTGAATTACACACACTGCACAGAGACACATGCACTGAATTACACACACTGCACAGAGACACATGCACTGAATTATACACACTGCACAGAGACACATGCACTGAATTACACACTGCACAGAGACACATGCACTGAATTACACACACTGCACAGAGACACATGCACTGAATTATACACACTGCACAGAGACACATGCACTGCGTTACACATACTGTACAGAGACACATGCACTGAATTATACACACTGCACAGAGACACATGCACTGTATTACACACACTGCAGAGAGAGAAGCACTGTGTTACACACACTGCACAGAGACACATGCACTGAATTACACACACTGCACAAAGACACATGCACTGTATTACACACACTTCAAAAACACACACACACACACACACACACACACACACACACCACATTACACACACTGCAAAGAGACACATTTAGTGAATTACACACACTGCACAAAGACACATGCACTGTATTACACACACTTCAAAAACACACACACACACACACACACACACACACACACACACACACCACATTACACACACTGCAAAGAGACACATTTAGTGAATTACACACACTGCACAGAGACACATGCAGTGAATTATACACACTGCACAGAAACACATGCACTGAATTACACACACTTCAAAGAGACACATGCACTGAATTATACGCACTGGATAGAGACACATGCAGTGAATTATACACACTGCACAGAGACACATGCAGTGAATTATACACACTGCACAGAGACACATGCACTGTATTACACACACTGCACAGAGACACATGCACTGAAATACAGACACTGCACAGAGAAACAAGCACTGATTTACACACACTGCAGAGACACATGCAGTGAATTATACACACTGCACAGACACACATGCACTGCATTACACACACTGCACAGAGACACATGCACTGAATTACACACACTGCACAGAGACA
>CM056380.1:22307725-22312725 GCA_029718625.1 Synaphobranchus kaupii
GAATTACACACACTGCAGATACACATGCACTGAATTACACACTGCACAGACACATGCACTGTATTACACACACTGCACAGAGACACATGCACTGTATTACACACACTGCACAGAGACCCATGCACTGAATTATACACACTGCACAGAGACACATGCACTGAATTACACACTGCACAGATACACATGCACTGAATTACACACACTGCAGATACAAATGCACTGAATTACACACTGCACAGACACATGCACTGTATTACACACACTGCACAGAGACACATGCACGGTATTATACACACTGCAAAGAGATACATGCACTGAATTACACACACCACAAAGACACATGCACTGAATTACACACTGCGCAGGGACACATGCACTGAATTACACACACTGCACAGAGACACATGCACTGAATTATACACACTGCACAGAGACACATGCACTGAATTACACACTGCACAGAGACACATGCACTGAATTACACACACTGCACAGAGACACATGCACTGAATTACACACACTTCAAGGAGACACATGCACTGAATTATACGCACTGGATAGAGACACATGCAGTGAATTATACACACTGCACAGAGACACAGGCACTGTATTACACACACTGCACAGAGACACATGCACTGAATTACAGACACTGCACAGAGACACATGCACTGAATTACACACACTGCAGAGACACATGCAGTGAATTATACACACTGCACAGACACACATGCACTGCATTACACACACTGCACAGAGACACATGCACTGAATTATACACACTGCACAGAGACACATGCACTGCATTACACACACTGCACAGAGACACATGCACTGAATTACACACACTGCACAGAGACACATGCACTGTATTACACACACCAGAAAGACACATGCACTGAATTACACACTGCGCAGAGACACATGCACTGAATTACACACACTGCACAGAGACACATGCACTGAATTACACACACTGCACAGAGACACATGCACTGAATTATACACACTGCACAGAGACACATGCACTGAATTACACACTGCACAGAAACACATGCACTGAATTACACACACTGCACAGAGACACATGCACTGAATTATACACACTGCACAGAGACACATGCACTGCGTTACACATACTGTACAGAGACACATGCACTGAATTATACACAGTGCACAGAGACACATGCACTGTATTACACACACTGCAGAGACACATGCACTGTGTTACACACACTGCACAGAGACACATGCACTGAATTACACACACTGCACAGAGACACATGCACTGAATTACACACACTTCAAAAACACACACAGACACACACACACACACACACACACACACACACACACCACATTACACATACTGCAAAGATATACATTTAGTGAATTACACACACTGCACAGACACATGCACTGAGTTATACACATTGCACAGAGACACATGCACTGAATTACACACACTGCACAGAGACACATGCACTGAATTATTCACACTGCACAGAGACACATGCACTGAATTACACACTGCCCAGAGACACATGCACTGAATTACACACACTGCAGATACACATGCACTGAATTACACACTGCACAGACACATGCACTGTATTACACACACTGCACAGAGACACATGCACTGTATTACACACACTGCACAGAGACCCATGCACTGAATTATACACACTGCACAGAGACACATGCACTGAATTACACACTGCACAGATACACATGCACAGAATTACACACACTGCAGATACAAATGCACTGAATTACACACTGCACAGACACATGCACTGTATTACACACACTGCACAGAGACACATGCACGGTATTATACACACTGCAAAGAGATACATGCACTGAATTACACACACCACAAAGACACATGCACTGAATTACACACTGCGCAGGGACACATGCACTGAATTATACACACTGCACAGAGACACATGCACTGAATTACACACTGCACAGAGACACATGCACTGAATTACACACACTGCACAGAGACACATGCACTGAATTATACACACTGCACAGAGACACATGCACTGCGTTACACATACTGTACAGAGACACATGCACTGAATTATACACACTGCACAGAGACACATGCACTGTATTACACACACTGCAGAGACAGATGCACTGTGTTACACACACTGCACAGAGACACATGCACTGAATTACACACACTGCACAAAGACACATGCACTGTATTACACACACTTCAAAAACACACACACACACACACACACACACCACATTACACACACTGCAAAGAGACACATTTAGTGAATTACACACACTGCACAGAGACACATGCAGTGAATTATACACACTGCACAGAAACACATGCACTGAATTACACACACTTCAAAGAGACACATGCACTGAATTATACGCACTGGATAGAGACACATGCAGTGAATTATACACACTGCACAGAGACACATGCAGTGAATTATACACACTGCACAGAGACACATGCACTGTATTACACACACTGCACAGAGACACATGCACTGAATTACAGACACTGCACAGAGAAACAAGCACTGAATTACACACACTGCAGAGACACATGCAGTGAATTATACACACTGCACAGACACACATGCACTGCATTACACACACTGCACAGAGACACATGCACTGAATTACACACACTGCACAGAGACACATGCACTGAATTATACACACTGCACAGAGACACATGCACTGAATTACACACAATGCAGATACACATGCACTGAATTACACACACTGCAGATACACATGCACTGAATTACACACTGCACAGACACATGCACTGTATTACACACACTGCACAGAGAAACATGCACGGTATTACACACACTGCAAAGAGATACACGCACTGAATTACACACACCACAAAGACACATGCACTGAATTACACACTGCACAGGGACACATGCACTGAATTACACACACTGCACAGAGACACATGCACTGAATTATACACACTGCACAGAGAAACATGCATGGTATTACACACACTGCAAAGAGATACATGCACTGAATTACACACACCACAAAGACACATGCACTGAATTACACACTGCGCAGAGACACATGCACTGAATTACACACACTGCACAGAGACACATGCACTGAATTACACACACTGCACAGAAACACATGCACTGAATTACACACACTGCACAGAGACACATGCACTGAATTATACACACTGCACAGAGACACATGCACTGCGTTACACATACTGTACAGAGACACATGCACTGAATTATACACAGTGCACAGAGACACATGCACTGTATTACACACACTGCAGAGACACATGCACTGTGTTACACACACTGCACAGAGACACATGCACTGAATTACACACACTGCACAGAGACACATGCACTGAATTACACACACTTCAAAAACACACACAGACACACACACACACACACACCACATTACACATACTGCAAAGATATACATTTAGTGAATTACACACACTGCACAGACACATGCACTGAGTTATACACATTGCACAGAGACACATGCACTGAATTACACACACTGCACAGAGACACATGCACTGAATTATTCACACTGCACAGAGACACATGCACTGAATTACACACTGCCCAGAGACACATGCACTGAATTACACACACTGCAGATACACATGCACTGAATTACACACTGCACAGACACATGCACTGTATTACACACACTGCACAGAGACACATGCACTGTATTACACACACTGCACAGAGACCCATGCACTGAATTATACACACTGCACAGAGACACATGCACTGAATTACACACTGCACAGATACACATGCACTGAATTACACACACTGCAGATACAAATGCACTGAATTACACACTGCACAGACACATGCACTGTATTACACACACTGCACAGAGACACATGCACGGTATTATACACACTGCAAAGACATACATGCACTGAATTACACACACCACAAAGACACATGCACTGAATTACACACTGCGCAGGGACACATGCACTGAATTACACACACTGCACAGAGACACACACACCACATTACACACACTGCAAAGAGACACATTTAGTGAATTACACACACTGCACAGAGACACATGCAGTGAATTATACACACTGCACAGAAACACATGCACTGAATTACACACACTTCAAAGAGACACATGCACTGAATTATACGCACTGGATAGAGACACATGCAGTGAATTATACACACTGCACAGAGACACATGCAGTGAATTATACACACTGCACAGAGACACATGCACTGTATTACACACACTGCACAGAGACACATGCACTGAATTACAGACACTGCACAGAGAAACAAGCACTGAATTACACACACTGCAGAGACACATGCAGTGAATTATACACACTGCACAGACACACATGCACTGCATTACACACACTGCACAGAGACACATGCACTGAATTACACACACTGCACAGAGACACATGCACTGAATTATACACACTGCACAGAGACACATGCACTGAATTACACACAATGCAGATACACATGCACTGAATTACACACACTGCAGATACACATGCACTGAATTACACACTGCACAGACACATGCACTGTATTACACACACTGCACAGAGAAACATGCACGGTATTACACACACTGCAAAGAGATACATGCACTGAATTACACACACCACAAAGACACATGCACTGAATTACACACTGCACAGAGACACATGCACTGAATTACACACACTGCACAGAGACACATGCACTGAATTACACACACTGCACAGAGACACATGCACTGAATTACACACAATGCAGATATACATGCACTGAATTACACACACTGCAGATACACATGCACTGAATTACACACTGCACAGACACATGCACTGTATTACACACACTGCACAGAGAAACATGCATGGTATTACACACACTGCAAAGAGATACATGCACTGAATTACACACAACACAAAGACACATGCACTGAATTAC
>CM056380.1:22315225-22345225 GCA_029718625.1 Synaphobranchus kaupii
CACATGCACTGAATTACACACACTGCACAGAGACACATGCACTGAATTACACACACTGCACAGAGACACATGCACTGAATTACACACAATGCAGATACACATGCACTGAATTACACACTGCGCAGAGACACATGCACTGAATTACACACACTGCACAGAGACACATGCACTGAATTACACACACTTCAAGGAGACACATGCACTGAATTATACGCACTGGATAGAGACACATGCAGTGAATTATACACACTGCACAGAGACACAGGCACTGTATTACACACACTGCACAGAGACACATGCACTGAATTACAGACACTGCACAGAGACACATGCACTGAATTACACACACTGCAGAGACACATGCAGTGAATTATACACACTGCACAGACACACATGCACTGCATTACACACACTGCACAGAGACACATGCACTGAATTATACACACTGCACAGAGACACATGCACTGCATTACACACACTGCACAGAGACACATGCACTGAATTACACACACTGCACAGAGACACATGCACTGTATTACACACACCAGAAAGACACATGCACTGAATTACACACTGCGCAGAGACACATGCAATGAATTACACACACTGCACAGAGACACATGCACTGAATTACACACACTGCACAGAGACACATGCACTGAATTATACACACTGCACAGAGACACATGCACTGAATTACACACTGCACAGAAACACATGCACTGAATTACACACACTGCACAGAGACACATGCACTGAATTATACACACTGCACAGAGACACATGCACTGCGTTACACATACTGTACAGAGACACATGCACTGAATTATACACAGTGCACAGAGACACATGCACTGTATTACACACACTGCAGAGACACATGCACTGTGTTACACACACTGCACAGAGACACATGCACTGAATTACACACACTGCACAGAGACACATGCACTGAATTACACACACTTCAAAAACACACACAGACACACACACACACACCACATTACACATACTGCAAAGATATACATTTAGTGAATTATACACACTGCACAGAGACACATGCAGTGAATTATACACACTGCACAGAGACACATGCACTGTATTACACACACTGCACAGAGACACATGCACTGAATTACACACACTGCACAGAGACACATGCACTGAATTATTCACACTGCACAGAGACACATGCACTGAATTACACACTGCCCAGAGACACATGCACTGAATTACACACACTGCAGATACACATGCACTGAATTACACACTGCACAGACACATGCACTGTATTACACACACTGCACAGAGACACATGCACTGTATTACACACACTGCACAGAGACCCATGCACTGAATTATACACACTGCACAGAGACACATGCACTGAATTACACACTGCACAGATACACATGCACTGAATTACACACACTGCAGATACAAATGCACTGAATTACACACTGCACAGACACATGCACTGTATTACACACACTGCACAGAGACACATGCACGGTATTATACACACTGCAAAGAGATACATGCACTGAATTACACACACCACAAAGACACATGCACTGAATTACACACTGCGCAGGGACACATGCACTGAATTACACACACTGCACAGAGACACACACACCACATTACACACACTGCAAAGAGACACATTTAGTGAATTACACACACTGCACAGAGACACATGCAGTGAATTATACACACTGCACAGAAACACATGCACTGAATTACACACACTTCAAAGAGACACATGCACTGAATTATACGCACTGGATAGAGACACATGCAGTGAATTATACACACTGCACAGAGACACATGCAGTGAATTATACACACTGCACAGAGACACATGCACTGTATTACACACACTGCACAGAGACACATGCACTGAATTACAGACACTGCACAGAGAAACAAGCACTGAATTACACACACTGCAGAGACACATGCAGTGAATTATACACACTGCACAGACACACATGCACTGCATTACACACACTGCACAGAGACACATGCACTGAATTACACACACTGCACAGAGACACATGCACTGAATTATACACACTGCACAGAGACACATGCACTGAATTACACACAATGCAGATACACATGCACTGAATTACACACACTGCAGATACACATGCACTGAATTACACACTGCACAGACACATGCACTGTATTACACAAACTGCACAGAGAAACATGCACGGTATTACACACACTGCAAAGAGATACATGCACTGAATTACACACACCACAAAGACACATGCACTGAATTACACACTGCACAGAGACACATGCACTGAATTACACACACTGCACAGAGACACATGCACTGAATTACACACACTGCACAGAGACACATGCACTGAATTACACACAATGCAGATATACATGCACTGAATTACACACACTGCAGATACACATGCACTGAATTACACACTGCACAGACACATGCACTGTATTACACACACTGCACAGAGAAACATGCATGGTATTACACACACTGCAAAGAGATACATGCACTGAATTACACACAACACAAAGACACATGCACTGAATTACACACTGCGCAGAGACACATGCACTGAATTACACACACTGCACAGAGACACATGCACTGAATTACACACACTGCACAGAGACACATGCACTGAATTACACACAATGCAGATACACATGCACTGAATTACACACTGCGCAGAGACACATGCACTGAATTACACACACTGCACAGAGACACATGCACTGTATTACACACACTGCACAGAGAAACATGCACGGTATTACACACACTGCAAAGAGATACATGCACTGAATTACACACACCACAAAGACACATGCACTGAATTACACACTGCGCAGAGACACATGCACTGAATTACACACACTGCACAGAGACACATGCACTGAATTACACACACTTCAAAAACACACACAGACACACACATACACACACACACACACACACCACATTACACATACTGCAAAGATACACATTTAGTGAATTACACACACTGCACAGACACATGCACTGAGTTATACACATTGCACAGAGACACATGCACTGAATTACACACACTGCACAGAGACACATGCACTGAATTATTCACACTGCACAGAGACACATGCACTGAATTACACACTGCCCAGAGACACATGCACTGAATTACACACACTGCAGATACACATGCACTGAATTACACACTGCACAGACACATGCACTGTATTACACACACTGCACAGAGACACATGCACTGTATTACACACACTGCACAGAGACCCATGCACTGAATTATACACACTGCACAGAGACACATGCACTGAATTACACACTGCACAGATACACATGCACTGAATTACACACACTGCAGATACAAATGCACTGAATTACACACTGCACAGACACATGCACTGTATTACACACACTGCACAGAGACACATGCACGGTATTATACACACTGCAAAGAGATACATGCACTGAATTACACACACCACAAAGACACATGCACTGAATTACACACTGCGCAGGGACACATGCACTGAATTACACACACTGCACAGAGACACATGCACTGAATTATACACACTGCACAGAGACACATGCACTGAATTACACACTGCACAGAGACACATGCACTGAATTACACACACTGCACAGAGACACATGCACTGAATTACACACACTTCAAGGAGACACATGCACTGAATTATACGCACTGGATAGAGACACATGCACTGAATTACACACACTGCACAGAGACACATGCACTGTATTACACACACCAGAAAGACACATGCACTGAATTACACACTGCGCAGAGACACATGCACTGAATTACACACACTGCACAGAGACACATGCACTGAATTACACACACTGCACAGAGACACATGCACTGAATTATACACACTGCACAGAGACACATGCACTGAATTACACACTGCACAGAAACACATGCACTGAATTACACACACTGCACAGAGACACATGCACTGAATTATACACACTGCACAGAGACACATGCACTGCGTTACACATACTGTACAGAGACACATGCACTGAATTATACACAGTGCCCAGAGACACATGCACTGTATTACACACACTGCAGAGACACATGCACTGTGTTACACACACTGCACAGAGACACATGCACTGAATTACACACACTGCACAGAGACACATGCACTGAATTACACACACTTCAAAAACACACACAGACACACACACACACACACACACACACACACACACACCACATTACACATACTGCAAAGATATACATTTAGTGAATTACACACACTGCACAGACACATGCACTGAGTTATACACATTGCACAGAGACACATGCACTGAATTACACACACTGCACAGAGACACATGCACTGAATTATTCACACTGCACAGAGACACATGCACTGAATTACACACTGCCCAGAGACA
This sequence comes from Synaphobranchus kaupii, assembly GCA_029718625.1. Lineage (NCBI taxonomy): Eukaryota > Metazoa > Chordata > Actinopteri > Anguilliformes > Synaphobranchidae > Synaphobranchus > Synaphobranchus kaupii. Next base: position 22,319,688 of record CM056380.1, read on the forward strand.
CATGCACTGAATTACACACACTGCAGATACACATGCACTGAATTACACACTGCACAGACACATGCACTGTATTACACACACTGCACAGAGACACATGCACTGTATTACACACACTGCACAGAGACCCATGCACTGAATTATACACACTGCACAGAGACACATGCACTGAATTACACACTGCACAGATACACATGCACAGAATTACACACACTGCAGATACAAATGCACTGAATTACACACTGCACAGACACATGCACTGTATTACACACACTGCACAGAGACACATGCACGGTATTATACACACTGCAAAGAGATACATGCACTGAATTACACACACCACAAAGACACATGCACTGAATTACACACTGCGCAGGGACACATGCACTGAATTATACACACTGCACAGAGACACATGCACTGAATTACACACTGCACAGAGACACATGCACTGAATTACACACACTGCACAGAGACACATGCACTGAATTATACACACTGCACAGAGACACATGCACTGCGTTACACATACTGTACAGAGACACATGCACTGAATTATACACACTGCACAGAGACACATGCACTGTATTACACACACTGCAGAGACAGATGCACTGTGTTACACACACTGCACAGAGACACATGCACTGAATTACACACACTGCACAAAGACACATGCACTGTATTACACACACTTCAAAAACACACACACACACACACACACACACACCACATTACACACACTGCAAAGAGACACATTTAGTGAATTACACACACTGCACAGAGACACATGCAGTGAATTATACACACTGCACAGAAACACATGCACTGAATTACACACACTTCAAAGAGACACATGCACTGAATTATACGCACTGGATAGAGACACATGCAGTGAATTATACACACTGCACAGAGACACATGCAGTGAATTATACACACTGCACAGAGACACATGCACTGTATTACACACACTGCACAGAGACACATGCACTGAATTACAGACACTGCACAGAGAAACAAGCACTGAATTACACACACTGCAGAGACACATGCAGTGAATTATACACACTGCACAGACACACATGCACTGCATTACACACACTGCACAGAGACACATGCACTGAATTACACACACTGCACAGAGACACATGCACTGAATTATACACACTGCACAGAGACACATGCACTGAATTACACACAATGCAGATACACATGCACTGAATTACACACACTGCAGATACACATGCACTGAATTACACACTGCACAGACACATGCACTGTATTACACACACTGCACAGAGAAACATGCACGGTATTACACACACTGCAAAGAGATACACGCACTGAATTACACACACCACAAAGACACATGCACTGAATTACACACTGCGCAGGGACACATGCACTGAATTACACACACTGCACAGAGACACATGCACTGAATTATACACACTGCACAGAGAAACATGCATGGTATTACACACACTGCAAAGAGATACATGCACTGAATTACACACACCACAAAGACACATGCACTGAATTACACACTGCGCAGAGACACATGCACTGAATTACACACACTGCACAGAGACACATGCACTGAATTACACACACTGCACAGAAACACATGCACTGAATTACACACACTGCACAGAGACACATGCACTGAATTATACACACTGCACAGAGACACATGCACTGCGTTACACATACTGTACAGAGACACATGCACTGAATTATACACAGTGCACAGAGACACATGCACTGTATTACACACACTGCAGAGACACATGCACTGTGTTACACACACTGCACAGAGACACATGCACTGAATTACACACACTGCACAGAGACACATGCACTGAATTACACACACTTCAAAAACACACACAGACACACACACACACACACACACCACAATACACATACTGCAAAGATATACATTTAGTGAATTACACACACTGCACAGACACATGCACTGAGTTATACACATTGCACAGAGACACATGCACTGAATTACACACACTGCACAGAGACACATGCACTGAATTATTCACACTGCACAGAGACACATGCACTGAATTACACACTGCCCAGAGACACATGCACTGAATTACACACACTGCAGATACACATGCACTGAATTACACACTGCACAGACACATGCACTGTATTACACACACTGCAGAGACAGATGCACTGTGTTACACACACTGCACAGAGACACATGCACTGAATTACACACACTGCACAAAGACACATGCACTGTATTACACACACTTCAAAAACACACACACACACACACACACACACACACCACATTACACACACTGCAAAGAGACACATTTAGTGAATTACACACACTGCACAGAGACGCATGCAGTGAATTATACACACTGCACAGAAACACATGCACTGAATTACACACACTTCAAAGAGACACATGCACTGAATTATACGCACTGGATAGAGACACATGCAGTGAATTATACACACTGCACAGAGACACATGCAGTGAATTATACACACTGCACAGAGACACATGCACTGTATTACACACACTGCACAGAGACACATGCACTGAATTACAGACACTGCACAGAGAAACAAGCACTGAATTACACACACTGCAGAGACACATGCAGTGAATTATACACACTGCACAGACACACATGCACTGCATTACACACACTGCACAGAGACACATGCACTGAATTACACACACTGCACAGAGACACATGCACTGAATTATACACACTGCACAGAGACACATGCACTGAATTACACACAATGCAGATACACATGCACTGAATTACACACACTGCAGATACACATGCACTGAATTACACACTGCACAGACACATGCACTGTATTACACACACTGCACAGAGAAACATGCACGGTATTACACACACTGCAAAGAGATACACGCACTGAATTACACACACCACAAAGACACATGCACTGAATTACACACTGCGCAGGGACACATGCACTGAATTACACACACTGCACAGAGACACATGCACTGAATTATACACACTGCACAGAGAAACATGCATGGTATTACACACACTGCAAAGAGATACATGCACTGAATTACACACACCACAAAGACACATGCACTGAATTACACACTGCGCAGAGACACATGCACTGAATTACACACACTGCACAGAGACACATGCACTGAATTACACACACTGCACAGAAACACATGCACTGAATTACACACACTGCACAGAGACACATGCACTGAATTATACACACTGCACAGAGACACATGCACTGCGTTACACATACTGTACAGAGACACATGCACTGAATTATACACAGTGCACAGAGACACATGCACTGTATTACACACACTGCAGAGACACATGCACTGTGTTACACACACTGCACAGAGACACATGCACTGAATTACACACACTGCACAGAGACACATGCACTGAATTACACACACTGCAGATACAAATGCACTGAATTACACACTGCACAGACACATGCACTGTATTACACACACTGCACAGAGACACATGCACGGTATTATACACACTGCAAAGAGATACATGCACTGAATTACACACACCACAAAGACACATGCACTGAATTACACACTGCGCAGGGACACATGCACTGAATTATACACACTGCACAGAGACACATGCACTGAATTACACACTGCACAGAGACACATGCACTGAATTACACACACTGCACAGAGACACATGCACTGAATTATACACACTGCACAGAGACACATGCACTGCGTTACACATACTGTACAGAGACACATGCACTGAATTATACACACTGCACAGAGACACATGCACTGTATTACACACACTGCAGAGACAGATGCACTGTGTTACACACACTGCACAGAGACACATGCACTGAATTACACACACTGCACAAAGACACATGCACTGTATTACACACACTTCAAAAACACACACACACACACACACACACACACCACATTACACACACTGCAAAGAGACACATTTAGTGAATTACACACACTGCACAGAGACACATGCAGTGAATTATACACACTGCACAGAAACACATGCACTGAATTACACACACTTCAAAGAGACACATGCACTGAATTATACGCACTGGATAGAGACACATGCAGTGAATTATACACACTGCACAGAGACACATGCAGTGAATTATACACACTGCACAGAGACACATGCACTGTATTACACACACTGCACAGAGACACATGCACTGAATTACAGACACTGCACAGAGAAACAAGCACTGAATTACACACACTGCAGAGACACATGCAGTGAATTATACACACTGCACAGACACACATGCACTGCATTACACACACTGCACAGAGACACATGCACTGAATTACACACACTGCACAGAGACACATGCACTGAATTATACACACTGCACAGAGACACATGCACTGAATTACACACAATGCAGATACACATGCACTGAATTACACACACTGCAGATACACATGCACTGAATTACACACTGCACAGACACATGCACTGTATTACACACACTGCACAGAGAAACATGCACGGTATTACACACACTGCAAAGAGATACACGCACTGAATTACACACACCACAAAGACACATGCACTGAATTACACACTGCGCAGGGACACATGCACTGAATTACACACACTGCACAGAGACACATGCACTGAATTATACACACTGCACAGAGAAACATGCATGGTATTACACACACTGCAAAGAGATACATGCACTGAATTACACACACCACAAAGACACATGCACTGAATTACACACTGCGCAGAGACACATGCACTGAATTACACACACTGCACAGAGACACATGCACTGAATTACACACACTGCACAGAAACACATGCACTGAATTACACACACTGCACAGAGACACATGCACTGAATTATACACACTGCACAGAGACACATGCACTGCGTTACACATACTGTACAGAGACACATGCACTGAATTATACACAGTGCACAGAGACACATGCACTGTATTACACACACTGCAGAGACACATGCACTGTGTTACACACACTGCACAGAGACACATGCACTGAATTACACACACTGCACAGAGACACATGCACTGAATTACACACACTTCAAAAACACACACAGACACACACACACACACACACACCACAATACACATACTGCAAAGATATACATTTAGTGAATTACACACACTGCACAGACACATGCACTGAGTTATACACATTGCACAGAGACACATGCACTGAATTACACACACTGCACAGAGACACATGCACTGAATTATTCACACTGCACAGAGACACATGCACTGAATTACACACTGCCCAGAGACACATGCACTGAATTACACACACTGCAGATACACATGCACTGAATTACACACTGCACAGACACATGCACTGTATTACACACACTGCAGAGACAGATGCACTGTGTTACACACACTGCACAGAGACACATGCACTGAATTACACACACTGCACAAAGACACATGCACTGTATTACACACACTTCAAAAACACACACACACACACACACACACACACACCACATTACACACACTGCAAAGAGACACATTTAGTGAATTACACACACTGCACAGAGACGCATGCAGTGAATTATACACACTGCACAGAAACACATGCACTGAATTACACACACTTCAAAGAGACACATGCACTGAATTATACGCACTGGATAGAGACACATGCAGTGAATTATACACACTGCACAGAGACACATGCAGTGAATTATACACACTGCACAGAGACACATGCACTGTATTACACACACTGCACAGAGACACATGCACTGAATTACAGACACTGCACAGAGAAACAAGCACTGAATTACACACACTGCAGAGACACATGCAGTGAATTATACACACTGCACAGACACACATGCACTGCATTACACACACTGCACAGAGACACATGCACTGAATTACACACACTGCACAGAGACACATGCACTGAATTATACACACTGCACAGAGACACATGCACTGAATTACACACAATGCAGATACACATGCACTGAATTACACACACTGCAGATACACATGCACTGAATTACACACTGCACAGACACATGCACTGTATTACACACACTGCACAGAGAAACATGCACGGTATTACACACACTGCAAAGAGATACACGCACTGAATTACACACACCACAAAGACACATGCACTGAATTACACACTGCGCAGGGACACATGCACTGAATTACACACACTGCACAGAGACACATGCACTGAATTATACACACTGCACAGAGAAACATGCATGGTATTACACACACTGCAAAGAGATACATGCACTGAATTACACACACCACAAAGACACATGCACTGAATTACACACTGCGCAGAGACACATGCACTGAATTACACACACTGCACAGAGACACATGCACTGAATTACACACACTGCACAGAAACACATGCACTGAATTACACACACTGCACAGAGACACATGCACTGAATTATACACACTGCACAGAGACACATGCACTGCGTTACACATACTGTACAGAGACACATGCACTGAATTATACACAGTGCACAGAGACACATGCACTGTATTACACACACTGCAGAGACACATGCACTGTGTTACACACACTGCACAGAGACACATGCACTGAATTACACACACTGCACAGAGACACATGCACTGAATTACACACACTTCAAAAACACACACAGACACACACACACACACACACCACAATACACATACTGCAAAGATATACATTTAGTGAATTACACACACTGCACAGACACATGCACTGAGTTATACACATTGCACAGAGACACATGCACTGAATTACACACACTGCACAGAGACACATGCACTGAATTATTCACACTGCACAGAGACACATGCACTGAATTACACACTGCCCAGAGACACATGCACTGAATTACACACACTGCAGATACACATGCACTGAATTACACACTGCACAGACACATGCACTGTATTACACACACTGCACAGAGACACATGCACTGTATTACACACACTGCACAGAGACCCATGCACTGAATTATACACACTGCACAGAGACACATGCACTGAATTACACACTGCACAGATACACATGCACTGAATTACACACACTGCAGATACAAATGCACTGAATTACACACTGCACAGACACATGCACTGTATTACACACACTGCACAGAGACACATGCACGGTATTATACACACTGCAAAGACATACATGCACTGAATTACACACACCACAAAGACACATGCACTGAATTACACACTGCGCAGGGACACATGCACTGAATTACACACACTGCACAGAGACACACACACCACATTACACACACTGCAAAGAGACACATTTAGTGAATTACACACACTGCACAGAGACACATGCAGTGAATTATACACACTGCACAGAAACACATGCACTGAATTACACACACTTCAAAGAGACACATGCACTGAATTATACGCACTGGATAGAGACACATGCAGTGAATTATACACACTGCACAGAGACACATGCAGTGAATTATACACACTGCACAGAGACACATGCACTGTATTACACACACTGCACAGAGACACATGCACTGAATTACAGACACTGCACAGAGAAACACGCACTGAATTACACACACTGCAGAGACACATGCAGTGAATTATACACACTGCACAGACACACATGCACTGCATTACACACACTGCACAGAGACACATGCACTGAATTACACACACTGCACAGAGACACATGCACTGAATTATACACACTGCACAGAGACACATGCACTGAATTACACACAATGCAGATACACATGCACTGAATTACACACACTGCAGATACACATGCACTGAATTACACACTGCACAGACACATGCACTGTATTACACACACTGCACAGAGAAACATGCACGGTATTACACACACTGCAAAGAGATACATGCACTGAATTACACACACCACAAAGACACATGCACTGAATTACACACTGCACAGAGACACATGCACTGAATTACACACACTGCACAGAGACACATGCACTGAATTACACACACTGCACAGAGACACATGCACTGAATTACACACAATGCAGATATACATGCACTGAATTACACACACTGCAGATACACATGCACTGAATTACACACTGCACAGACACATGCACTGTATTACACACACTGCACAGAGAAAAATGCATGGTATTACACACACTGCAAAGAGATACATGCACTGAATTACACACAACACAAAGACACATGCACTGAATTACACACTGCGCAGAGAAACATGCACTGAATTACACACACTGCACAGAGACACATGCACTGAATTACACACACTGCACAGAGACACATGCACTGAATTACACACAATGCAGATACACATGCACTGAATTACACACTGCGCAGAGACACATGCACTGAATTACACACACTGCACAGAGACACATGCACTGTATTACACACACTGCACAGAGAAACATGCACGGTATTACACACACTGCAAAGAGATACATGCACTGAATTACACACACCACAAAGACACATGCACTGAATTACACACTGCGCAGAGACACATGCACTGAATTACACACACTGCACAGAGACACATGCACTGAATTACACACACTTCAAAAACACACACAGACACACACATACACACACACACACACACCACATTACACATACTGCAAAGATACACATTTAGTGAATTACACACACTGCACAGACACATGCACTGAGTTATACACATTGCACAGAGACACATGCACTGAATTACACACACTGCACAGAGACACATGCACTGAATTATTCACACTGCACAGAGACACATGCACTGAATTACACACTGCCCAGAGACACATGCACTGAATTACACACACTGCAGATACACATGCACTGAATTACACACTGCACAGACACATGCACTGTATTACACACACTGCACAGAGACACATGCACTGTATTACACACACTGCACAGAGACACATGCACTGAATTATACACACTGCACAGAGACACATGCACTGAATTACACACTGCACAGATACACATGCACTGAATTACACACACTGCAGATACAAATGCACTGAATTACACACTGCACAGACACATGCACTGTATTACACACACTGCACAGAGACACATGCACGGTATTATACACACTGCAAAGAGATACATGCACTGAATTACACACACCACAAAGACACATGCACTGAATTACACACTGCGCAGGGACACATGCACTGAATTACAGACACTGCACAGAGACACATGCACTGAATTACACACACTGCAGAGACACATGCAGTGAATTATACACACTGCACAGACACACATGCACTGCATTACACACTGCGCAGGGACACATGCACTGAATTACACACACTGCACAGAGACACATGCACTGAATTATACACACTGCACAGAGAAACATGCATGGTATTACACACACTGCAAAGAGATACATGCACTGAATTACACACACCACAAAGACACATGCACTGAATTACACACTGCGCAGAGACACATGCACTGAATTACACACACTGCACAGAGACACATGCACTGAATTACACACACTGCACAGAGACACATGCACTGAATTACACACAATGCAGATACACATGCACTGAATTACACACTGCGCAGAGACACATGCACTGAATTACACACACTGCACAGAGACACATGCACTGAATTACACACACTTCAAGGAGACACATGCACTGAATTATACGCACTGGATAGAGACACATGCAGTGAATTATACACACTGCACAGAGACACAGGCACTGTATTACACACACTGCACAGAGACACATGCACTGAATTACAGACACTGCACAGAGACACATGCACTGAATTACACACACTGCAGAGACACATGCAGTGAATTATACACACTGCACAGACACACATGCACTGCATTACACACACTGCACAGAGACACATGCACTGAATTATACACACTGCACAGAGACACATGCACTGCATTACACACACTGCACAGAGACACATGCACTGAATTACACACACTGCACAGAGACACATGCACTGTATTACACACACCAGAAAGACACATGCACTGAATTACACACTGCGCAGAGACACATGCAATGAATTACACACACTGCACAGAGACACATGCACTGAATTACACACACTGCACAGAGACACATGCACTGAATTATACACACTGCACAGAGACACATGCACTGAATTACACACTGCACAGAAACACATGCACTGAATTACACACACTGCACAGAGACACATGCACTGAATTATACACACTGCACAGAGACACATGCACTGCGTTACACATACTGTACAGAGACACATGCACTGAATTATACACAGTGCACAGAGACACATGCACTGTATTACACACACTGCAGAGACACATGCACTGTGTTACACACACTGCACAGAGACACATGCACTGAATTACACACACTGCACAGAGACACATGCACTGAATTACACACACTTCAAAAACACACACAGACACACACACACACACCACATTACACATACTGCAAAGATATACATTTAGTGAATTATACACACTGCACAGAGACACATGCAGTGAATTATACACACTGCACAGAGACACATGCACTGTATTACACACACTGCACAGAGACACATGCACTGAATTACACACACTGCACAGAGACACATGCACTGAATTATTCACACTGCACAGAGACACATGCACTGAATTACACACTGCCCAGAGACACATGCACTGAATTACACACACTGCAGATACACATGCACTGAATTACACACTGCACAGACACATGCACTGTATTACACACACTGCACAGAGACACATGCACTGTATTACACACACTGCACAGAGACCCATGCACTGAATTATACACACTGCACAGAGACACATGCACTGAATTACACACTGCACAGATACACATGCACTGAATTACACACACTGCAGATACAAATGCACTGAATTACACACTGCACAGACACATGCACTGTATTACACACACTGCACAGAGACACATGCACGGTATTATACACACTGCAAAGAGATACATGCACTGAATTACACACACCACAAAGACACATGCACTGAATTACACACTGCGCAGGGACACATGCACTGAATTACACACACTGCACAGAGACACACACACCACATTACACACACTGCAAAGAGACACATTTAGTGAATTACACACACTGCACAGAGACACATGCAGTGAATTATACACACTGCACAGAAACACATGCACTGAATTACACACACTTCAAAGAGACACATGCACTGAATTATACGCACTGGATAGAGACACATGCAGTGAATTATACACACTGCACAGAGACACATGCAGTGAATTATACACACTGCACAGAGACACATGCACTGTATTACACACACTGCACAGAGACACATGCACTGAATTACAGACACTGCACAGAGAAACAAGCACTGAATTACACACACTGCAGAGACACATGCAGTGAATTATACACACTGCACAGACACACATGCACTGCATTACACACACTGCACAGAGACACATGCACTGAATTACACACACTGCACAGAGACACATGCACTGAATTATACACACTGCACAGAGACACATGCACTGAATTACACACAATGCAGATACACATGCACTGAATTACACACACTGCAGATACACATGCACTGAATTACACACTGCACAGACACATGCACTGTATTACACAAACTGCACAGAGAAACATGCACGGTATTACACACACTGCAAAGAGATACATGCACTGAATTACACACACCACAAAGACACATGCACTGAATTACACACTGCACAGAGACACATGCACTGAATTACACACACTGCACAGAGACACATGCACTGAATTACACACACTGCACAGAGACACATGCACTGAATTACACACAATGCAGATATACATGCACTGAATTACACACACTGCAGATACACATGCACTGAATTACACACTGCACAGACACATGCACTGTATTACACACACTGCACAGAGAAACATGCATGGTATTACACACACTGCAAAGAGATACATGCACTGAATTACACACAACACAAAGACACATGCACTGAATTACACACTGCGCAGAGACACATGCACTGAATTACACACACTGCACAGAGACACATGCACTGAATTACACACACTGCACAGAGACACATGCACTGAATTACACACAATGCAGATACACATGCACTGAATTACACACTGCGCAGAGACACATGCACTGAATTACACACACTGCACAGAGACACATGCACTGTATTACACACACTGCACAGAGAAACATGCACGGTATTACACACACTGCAAAGAGATACATGCACTGAATTACACACACCACAAAGACACATGCACTGAATTACACACTGCGCAGAGACACATGCACTGAATTACACACACTGCACAGAGACACATGCACTGAATTACACACACTTCAAAAACACACACAGACACACACATACACACACACACACACACACCACATTACACATACTGCAAAGATACACATTTAGTGAATTACACACACTGCACAGACACATGCACTGAGTTATACACATTGCACAGAGACACATGCACTGAATTACACACACTGCACAGAGACACATGCACTGAATTATTCACACTGCACAGAGACACATGCACTGAATTACACACTGCCCAGAGACACATGCACTGAATTACACACACTGCAGATACACATGCACTGAATTACACACTGCACAGACACATGCACTGTATTACACACACTGCACAGAGACACATGCACTGTATTACACACACTGCACAGAGACCCATGCACTGAATTATACACACTGCACAGAGACACATGCACTGAATTACACACTGCACAGATACACATGCACTGAATTACACACACTGCAGATACAAATGCACTGAATTACACACTGCACAGACACATGCACTGTATTACACACACTGCACAGAGACACATGCACGGTATTATACACACTGCAAAGAGATACATGCACTGAATTACACACACCACAAAGACACATGCACTGAATTACACACTGCGCAGGGACACATGCACTGAATTACACACACTGCACAGAGACACATGCACTGAATTATACACACTGCACAGAGACACATGCACTGAATTACACACTGCACAGAGACACATGCACTGAATTACACACACTGCACAGAGACACATGCACTGAATTACACACACTTCAAGGAGACACATGCACTGAATTATACGCACTGGATAGAGACACATGCAGTGAATTATACACACTGCACAGAGACACAGGCACTGTATTACACACACTGCACAGAGACACATGCACTGAATTACAGACACTGCACAGAGACACATGCACTGAATTACACACACTGCAGAGACACATGCAGTGAATTATACACACTGCACAGACACACATGCACTGCATTACACACACTGCACAGAGACACATGCACTGAATTATACACACTGCACAGAGACACATGCACTGCATTACACACACTGCACAGAGACACATGCACTGAATTACACACACTGCACAGAGACACATGCACTGTATTACACACACCAGAAAGACACATGCACTGAATTACACACTGCGCAGAGACACATGCACTGAATTACACACACTGCACAGAGACACATGCACTGAATTACACACACTGCACAGAGACACATGCACTGAATTATACACACTGCACAGAGACACATGCACTGAATTACACACTGCACAGAAACACATGCACTGAATTACACACACTGCACAGAGACACATGCACTGAATTATACACACTGCACAGAGACACATGCACTGCGTTACACATACTGTACAGAGACACATGCACTGAATTATACACAGTGCACAGAGACACATGCACTGTATTACACACACTGCAGAGACACATGCACTGTGTTACACACACTGCACAGAGACACATGCACTGAATTACACACACTGCACAGAGACACATGCACTGAATTACACACACTTCAAAAACACACACAGACACACACACACACACACACACACACACACACACACACACCACATTACACATACTGCAAAGATATACATTTAGTGAATTACACACACTGCACAGACACATGCACTGAGTTATACACATTGCACAGAGACACATGCACTGAATTACACACACTGCACAGAGACACATGCACTGAATTATTCACACTGCACAGAGACACATGCACTGAATTACACACTGCCCAGAGACACATGCACTGAATTACACACACTGCAGATACACATGCACTGAATTACACACTGCACAGACACATGCACTGTATTACACACACTGCACAGAGACACATGCACTGTATTACACACACTGCACAGAGACCCATGCACTGAATTATACACACTGCACAGAGACACATGCACTGAATTACACACTGCACAGATACACATGCACAGAATTACACACACTGCAGATACAAATGCACTGAATTACACACTGCACAGACACATGCACTGTATTACACACACTGCACAGAGACACATGCACGGTATTATACACACTGCAAAGAGATACATGCACTGAATTACACACACCACAAAGACACATGCACTGAATTACACACTGCGCAGGGACACATGCACTGAATTATACACACTGCACAGAGACACATGCACTGAATTACACACTGCACAGAGACACATGCACTGAATTACACACACTGCACAGAGACACATGCACTGAATTATACACACTGCACAGAGACACATGCACTGCGTTACACATACTGTACAGAGACACATGCACTGAATTATACACACTGCACAGAGACACATGCACTGTATTACACACACTGCAGAGACAGATGCACTGTGTTACACACACTGCACAGAGACACATGCACTGAATTACACACACTGCACAAAGACACATGCACTGTATTACACACACTTCAAAAACACACACACACACACACACACACACACCACATTACACACACTGCAAAGAGACACATTTAGTGAATTACACACACTGCACAGAGACACATGCAGTGAATTATACACACTGCACAGAAACACATGCACTGAATTACACACACTTCAAAGAGACACATGCACTGAATTATACGCACTGGATAGAGACACATGCAGTGAATTATACACACTGCACAGAGACACATGCAGTGAATTATACACACTGCACAGAGACACATGCACTGTATTACACACACTGCACAGAGACACATGCACTGAATTACAGACACTGCACAGAGACACATGCACTGAATTACACACACTTCAAGGAGACACATGCACTGAATTATACGCACTGGATAGAGACACATGCAGTGAATTATACACACTGCACAGAGACACAGGCACTGAATTACACACTGCACAGAGACACATGCACTGAATTACACACACTGCACAGAGACACATGCACTGAATTACACACACTTCAAGGAGACACATGCACTGAATTATACGCACTGGATAGAGACACATGCAGTGAATTATACACACTGCACAGAGACACAGGCACTGTATTACACACACTGCACAGAGACACATGCACTGAATTACAGACACTGCACAGAGACACATGCACTGAATTACACACACTGCAGAGACACATGCAGTGAATTATACACACTGCACAGACACACATGCACTGCATTACACACACTGCACAGAGACACATGCACTGAATTATACACACTGCACAGAGACACATGCACTGCATTACACACACTGCACAGAGACACATGCACTGAATTACACACACTGCACAGAGACACATGCACTGTATTACACACACCAGAAAGACACATGCACTGAATTACACACTGCGCAGAGACACATGCACTGAATTACACACACTGCACAGAGACACATGCACTGAATTACACACACTGCACAGAGACACATGCACTGAATTATACACACTGCACAGAGACACATGCACTGAATTACACACTGCACAGAAACACATGCACTGAATTACACACACTGCACAGAGACACATGCACTGAATTATACACACTGCACAGAGACACATGCACTGCGTTACACATACTGTACAGAGACACATGCACTGAATTATACACAGTGCACAGAGACACATGCACTGTATTACACACACTGCAGAGACACATGCACTGTGTTACACACACTGCACAGAGACACATGCACTGAATTACACACACTGCACAGAGACACATGCACTGAATTACACACACTTCAAAAACACACACAGACACACACACACACACACACACACACACACACACACCACATTACACATACTGCAAAGATATACATTTAGTGAATTACACACACTGCACAGACACATGCACTGAGTTATACACATTGCACAGAGACACATGCACTGAATTACACACACTGCACAGAGACACATGCACTGAATTATTCACACTGCACAGAGACACATGCACTGAATTACACACTGCCCAGAGACACATGCACTGAATTACACACACTGCAGATACACATGCACTGAATTACACACTGCACAGACACATGCACTGTATTACACACACTGCACAGAGACACATGCACTGTATTACACACACTGCACAGAGACACATGCACGGTATTATACACACTGCAAAGAGATACATGCACTGAATTACACACACCACAAAGACACATGCACTGAATTACACACTGCGCAGGGACACATGCACTGAATTATACACACTGCACAGAGACACATGCACTGAATTACACACTGCACAGAGACACATGCACTGAATTACACACACTGCACAGAGACACATGCACTGAATTATACACACTGCACAGAGACACATGCACTGCGTTACACATACTGTACAGAGACACATGCACTGAATTATACACACTGCACAGAGACACATGCACTGTATTACACACACTGCAGAGACAGATGCACTGTGTTACACACACTGCACAGAGACACATGCACTGAATTACACACACTGCACAAAGACACATGCACTGTATTACACACACTTCAAAAACACACACACACACACACACACACACACCACATTACACACACTGCAAAGAGACACATTTAGTGAATTACACACACTGCACAGAGACACATGCAGTGAATTATACACACTGCACAGAAACACATGCACTGAATTACACACACTTCAAAGAGACACATGCACTGAATTATACGCACTGGATAGAGACACATGCAGTGAATTATACACACTGCACAGAGACACATGCAGTGAATTATACACACTGCACAGAGACACATGCACTGTATTACACACACTGCACAGAGACACATGCACTGAATTACAGACACTGCACAGAGAAACAAGCACTGAATTACACACACTGCAGAGACACATGCAGTGAATTATACACACTGCACAGACACACATGCACTGCATTACACACACTGCACAGAGACACATGCACTGAATTACACACACTGCACAGAGACACATGCACTGAATTATACACACTGCACAGAGACACATGCACTGAATTACACACAATGCAGATACACATGCACTGAATTACACACACTGCAGATACACATGCACTGAATTACACACTGCACAGACACATGCACTGTATTACACACACTGCACAGAGAAACATGCACGGTATTACACACACTGCAAAGAGATACACGCACTGAATTACACACACCACAAAGACACATGCACTGAATTACACACTGCGCAGGGACACATGCACTGAATTACACACACTGCACAGAGACACATGCACTGAATTATACACACTGCACAGAGAAACATGCATGGTATTACACACACTGCAAAGAGATACATGCACTGAATTACACACACCACAAAGACACATGCACTGAATTACACACTGCGCAGAGACACATGCACTGAATTACACACACTGCACAGAGACACATGCACTGAATTACACACACTGCACAGAAACACATGCACTGAATTACACACACTGCACAGAGACACATGCACTGAATTATACACACTGCACAGAGACACATGCACTGCGTTACACATACTGTACAGAGACACATGCACTGAATTATACACAGTGCACAGAGACACATGCACTGTATTACACACACTGCAGAGACACATGCACTGTGTTACACACACTGCACAGAGACACATGCACTGAATTACACACACTGCACAGAGACACATGCACTGAATTACACACACTTCAAAAACACACACAGACACACACACACACACACACCACATTACACATACTGCAAAGATATACATTTAGTGAATTACACACACTGCACAGACACATGCACTGAGTTATACACATTGCACAGAGAGACATGCACTGAATTACACACACTGCACAGAGACACATGCACTGAATTATTCACACTGCACAGAGACACATGCACTGAATTACACACTGCCCAGAGACACATGCACTGAATTACACACACTGCAGATACACATGCACTGAATTACACACTGCACAGACACATGCACTGTATTACACACACTGCACAGAGACACATGCACTGTATTACACACACTGCACAGAGACCCATGCACTGAATTATACACACTGCACAGAGACACATGCACTGAATTACACACTGCACAGATACACATGCACTGAATTACACACACTGCAGATACAAATGCACTGAATTACACACTGCACAGACACATGCACTGTATTACACACACTGCACAGAGACACATGCACGGTATTATACACACTGCAAAGACATACATGCACTGAATTACACACACCACAAAGACACATGCACTGAATTACACACTGCGCAGGGACACATGCACTGAATTACACACACTGCACAGAGACACACACACCACATTACACACACTGCAAAGAGACACATTTAGTGAATTACACACACTGCACAGAGACACATGCAGTGAATTATACACACTGCACAGAAACACATGCACTGAATTACACACACTTCAAAGAGACACATGCACTGAATTATACGCACTGGATAGAGACACATGCAGTGAATTATACACACTGCACAGAGACACATGCAGTGAATTATACACACTGCACAGAGACACATGCACTGTATTACACACACTGCACAGAGACACATGCACTGAATTACAGACACTGCACAGAGAAACAAGCACTGAATTACACACACTGCAGAGACACATGCAGTGAATTATACACACTGCACAGACACACATGCACTGCATTACACACACTGCACAGAGACACATGCACTGAATTACACACACTGCACAGAGACACATGCACTGAATTATACACACTGCACAGAGACACATGCACTGAATTACACACAATGCAGATACACATGCACTGAATTACACACACTGCAGATACACATGCACTGAATTACACACTGCACAGACACATGCACTGTATTACACACACTGCACAGAGAAACATGCACGGTATTACACACACTGCAAAGAGATACATGCACTGAATTACACACACCACAAAGACACATGCACTGAATTACACACTGCACAGAGACACATGCACTGAATTACACACACTGCACAGAGACACATGCACTGAATTACACACACTGCACAGAGACACATGCACTGAATTACACACAATGCAGATATACATGCACTGAATTACACACACTGCAGATACACATGCACTGAATTACACACTGCACAGACACATGCACTGTATTACACACACTGCACAGAGAAAAATGCATGGTATTACACACACTGCAAAGAGATACATGCACTGAATTACACACAACACAAAGACACATGCACTGAATTACACACTGCGCAGAGAAACATGCACTGAATTACACACACTGCACAGAGACACATGCACTGAATTACACACACTGCACAGAGACACATGCACTGAATTACACACAATGCAGATACACATGCACTGAATTACACACTGCGCAGAGACACATGCACTGAATTACACACACTGCACAGAGACACATGCACTGTATTACACACACTGCACAGAGAAACATGCACGGTATTACACACACTGCAAAGAGATACATGCACTGAATTACACACACCACAAAGACACATGCACTGAATTACACACTGCGCAGAGACACATGCACTGAATTACACACACTGCACAGAGACACATGCACTGAATTACACACACTTCAAAAACACACACAGACACACACATACACACACACACACACACCACATTACACATACTGCAAAGATACACATTTAGTGAATTACACACACTGCACAGACACATGCACTGAGTTATACACATTGCACAGAGACACATGCACTGAATTACACACACTGCACAGAGACACATGCACTGAATTATTCACACTGCACAGAGACACATGCACTGAATTACACACTGCCCAGAGACACATGCACTGAATTACACACACTGCAGATACACATGCACTGAATTACACACTGCACAGACACATGCACTGTATTACACACACTGCACAGAGACACATGCACTGTATTACACACACTGCACAGAGACACATGCACTGAATTATACACACTGCACAGAGACACATGCACTGAATTACACACTGCACAGATACACATGCACTGAATTACACACACTGCAGATACAAATGCACTGAATTACACACTGCACAGACACATGCACTGTATTACACACACTGCACAGAGACACATGCACGGTATTATACACACTGCAAAGAGATACATGCACTGAATTACACACACCACAAAGACACATGCACTGAATTACACACTGCGCAGGGACACATGCACTGAATTACACACACTGCACAGAGACACATGCACTGAATTATACACACTGCACAGAGAAACATGCATGGTATTACACACACTGCAAAGAGATACATGCACTGAATTACACACACCACAAAGACACATGCACTGAATTACACACTGCGCAGAGACACATGCACTGAATTACACACACTGCACAGAGACACATGCACTGAATTACACACACTGCACAGAGACACATGCACTGAATTACACACAATGCAGATACACATGCACTGAATTACACACTGCGCAGAGACACATGCACTGAATTACACACACTGCACAGAGACACATGCACTGAATTACACACACTTCAAGGAGACACATGCACTGAATTATACGCACTGGATAGAGACACATGCAGTGAATTATACACACTGCACAGAGACACAGGCACTGTATTACACACACTGCACAGAGACACATGCACTGAATTACAGACACTGCACAGAGACACATGCACTGAATTACACACACTGCAGAGACACATGCAGTGAATTATACACACTGCACAGACACACATGCACTGCATTACACACACTGCACAGAGACACATGCACTGAATTATACACACTGCACAGAGACACATGCACTGCATTACACACACTGCACAGAGACACATGCACTGAATTACACACACTGCACAGAGACACATGCACTGTATTACACACACCAGAAAGACACATGCACTGAATTACACACTGCGCAGAGACACATGCACTGAATTACACACACTGCACAGAGACACATGCACTGAATTGCACACACTGCACAGAGACACATGCACTGAATTATACACACTGCACAGAGACACATGCACTGAATTACACACTGCACAGAGACACATGCACTGAATTACACACACTGCACAGAGACACATGCACTGAATTACACACACTTCAAGGAGACACATGCACTGAATTATACGCACTGGATAGAGACACATGCAGTGAATTATACACACTGCACAGAGACACAGGCACTGAATTACACACAATGCAGATACACATCACTGAATTAAACACTGCACAGAAACATGCACTGTATTACACACACTGCACAGAGACACATGCATCGGTATTACACACATTGCAAAGAGATACATGCACTGTATTATACATACTGTACAGAGACACATGCACTGAATTACACACTGCACAGAGACACATGCACTGCATTACACACACTGCACAGAGACACATGCACTGAATTACACACACTGCACAGAGACACATGCACTGTATTACACACACCAGAAAGACACATGCACTGAATTACACACTGCGCAGAGACACATGCACTGAATTACACACACTGCACAGAGACACATGCACTGAATTGCACACACTGCACAGAGACACATGCACTGAATTATACACACTGCACAGAGACACATGCACTGAATTACACACTGCACAGAGACACATGCACTGAATTACACACACTGCACAGAGACACATGCACTGAATTATACACACTGCACAGAGACACATGCACTGCGTTACACATACTGTACAGAGACACATGCACTGAATTATACACACTGCACAGAGACACATGCACTGTATTACACACACTGCAGAGACACATGCACTGTGTTACACACACTGCACAGAGACACATGCACTGAATTACACACACTGCACAGAGACACATGCACTGAATTATACACACTGCACAGAGACACATGCACTGCGTTACACATACTGTACAGAGACACATGCACTGAATTATACACACTGCACAGAGACACATGCACTGTATTACACACACTGCAGAGACACATGCACTGAATTACACACAATGCAGATACACATGCACTGAATTACACACTGCGCAGAGACACATGCACTGAATTACACACACTGCACAGAGACACATGCACTGAATTACACACACTGCACAGAGACACATGCACTGAATTACACACACTGCACAGAGACACATGCACTGGATTACACATACTTCAAAAACACACACACACACACACACACACACACACACCACATTACACACACTGCAAAGAGACACATTTAGTGAATTACACACACTGCACGGAAACACATGCACTGAATTACACACACTTCAAAGAGACACATGCACTGAATTATACGCACTGGATAGAGACACATGCAGTGAATTATACACACTGCACAGACACACATGCACTGTATTACACACACTGCACAGAGACACATGCACTGTATTACACACACTGCACAGAGACCCATGCACTGAATTATACACACTGCACAGAGACACATGCACTGAATTACACACAATGCAGATACACATGCACTGAATTACACACACTTCAAGGAGACACATGCACTGAATTATACGCACTGGATAGAGACACATGCAGTGAATTATACACACTGCACAGAGACACATGCACTGTATTACACACACTGCACAGAGACACATGCACTGAATTACAGACACTGCACAGAGACACATGCACTGAATTACACACACTGCAGAGACACATGCAGTGAATTATACACACTGCACAGACACACATGCACTGCATTACACACACTGCACAGAGACACATGCACTGAATTATACACACTGCACAGAGACACATGCACTGAATTACACACAATGCAGATACACATGCACTGAATTACACACTGCGCAGAGACACATGCACTGAATTACACACACTGCACAGAGACACATGCACTGAATTACACACACTTCAAGGAGACACATGCACTGAATTATACGCACTGGATAGAGACACATGCACTGAATTATACACACTGCACAGAGACACATGCACTGAATTACAGACACTGCACAGAGACACATGCACTGAATTACACACACTGCAGAGACACATGCAGTGAATTATACACACTGCACAGACACACATGCACTGCATTACACACACTGCACAGAGACACATGCACTGAATTATACACACTGCACAGAGACACATGCACTGCATTACACACACTGCACAGAGACACATGAACTGAATTACACACACTGCACAGAGACACATGCACCTGTATTACACACACCAGAAAGACACATGCACTGAATTACACACTGCGCAGAGACACATGCACTGAATTACACACACTGCACAGAGACACATGCACTGAATTACACACACTGCACAGAGACACATGCACTGAATTATACACACTGCACAGAGACACATGCACTGAATTACACACTGCACAGAAACACATGCACTGAATTACACACACTGCACAGAGACACATGCACTGAATTATACACACTGCACAGAGACACATGCACTGCGTTACACATACTGTACAGAGACACATGCACTGAATTATACACACTGCACAGAGACACATGCACTGTATTACACACACTGCAGAGACACATGCACTGTGTTACACACACTGCACAGAGACACATGCACTGAATTACACACACTGCACAGAGACACATGCACTGAATTACACACACTTCAAAAACACACACACACACACACACACACACACACACACACACACACACACACACACACACACACACACCACATTACACATACTGCAAAGATATACATTTAGTGAATTACACACACTGCACAGACACATGCACTGAGTTATACACATTGCACAGAGACACATGCACTGAATTACACACACTGCACAGAGACACATGCACTGAATTATTCACACTGCACAGAGACACATGCACTGAATTACACACAGCCCAGAGACACATGCACTGAATTACACACACTGCAGATACACATGCACTGAATTACACACTGCACAGACACATGCACTGTATTACACACACTGCACAGAGACACATGCACTGTATTACACACACTGCACAGAGACCCATGCAGTGAATTATACACACTGCACAGAGACACATGCACTGAATTACACACTGCACAGATACACATGCACTGAGTTACACACACTGCAGATACAAATGCACTGAATTACACACTGCACAGACACATGCACTGTATTACACACACTGCACAGAGACACATGCACGGTATTATACACACTGCAAAGAGATACATGCACTGAATTACACACACCACAAAGACACATGCACTGAATTACACACTGCGCAGGGACACATGCACTGAATTACACACACTGCACAGAGACACATGCACTGAATTACACACACTGCACAGAGACACATGCACTGAATTATACACACTGCACAGAGACACATGCACTGAATTACACACTGCACAGAGACACATGCACTGAATTACACACACTGCACAGAGACACATGCACTGAATTATACACACTGCACAGAGACACATGCACTGCGTTACACATACTGTACAGAGACACATGCACTGAATTATACACACTGCACAGAGACACATGCACTGTATTACACACACTGCAGAGAGAGAAGCACTGTGTTACACACACTGCACAGAGACACATGCACTGAATTACACACACTGCACAAAGACACATGCACTGTATTACACACACTTCAAAAACACACACACACACACACACACACACACACACACCACATTACACACACTGCAAAGAGACACATTTAGTGAATTACACACACTGCACAAAGACACATGCACTGTATTACACACACTTCAAAAACACACACACACACACACACACACACACACCACATTACACACACTGCAAAGAGACACATTTAGTGAATTACACACACTGCACAGAGACACATGCAGTGAATTATACACACTGCACAGAAACACATGCA
>CM056380.1:22347725-22350225 GCA_029718625.1 Synaphobranchus kaupii
TGAATTACACACAATGCAGATACACATGCACTGAATTACACACACTTCAAGGAGACACATGCACTGAATTATACGCACTGGATAGAGACACATGCAGTGAATTATACACACTGCACAGAGACACATGCACTGTATTACACACACTGCACAGAGACACATGCACTGAATTACACACACTGCACAGAGACACATGCACTGAATTACACACACTGCAGAGACACATGCAGTGAATTATACACACTGCACAGACACACATGCACTGCATTACACACACTGCACAGAGACACATGCACTGAATTATACACACTGCACAGAGACACATGCACTGAATTACACACAATGCAGATACACATGCACTGAATTACACACTGCGCAGAGACACATGCACTGAATTACACACACTGCACAGAGACACATGCACTGAATTACACACACTTCAAGGAGACACATGCACTGAATTATACGCACTGGATAGAGACACATGCACTGAATTATACACACTGCACAGAGACACATGCACTGAATTACAGACACTGCACAGAGACACATGCACTGAATTACACACACTGCAGAGACACATGCAGTGAATTATACACACTGCACAGACACACATGCACTGCATTACACACACTGCACAGAGACACATGCACTGAATTATACACACTGCACAGAGACACATGCACTGCATTACACACACTGCACAGAGACACATGAACTGAATTACACACACTGCACAGAGACACATGCACCTGTATTACACACACCAGAAAGACACATGCACTGAATTACACACTGCGCAGAGACACATGCACTGAATTACACACACTGCACAGAGACACATGCACTGAATTACACACACTGCACAGAGACACATGCACTGAATTATACACACTGCACAGAGACACATGCACTGAATTACACACTGCACAGAAACACATGCACTGAATTACACACACTGCACAGAGACACATGCACTGAATTATACACACTGCACAGAGACACATGCACTGCGTTACACATACTGTACAGAGACACATGCACTGAATTATACACACTGCACAGAGACACATGCACTGTATTACACACACTGCAGAGACACATGCACTGTGTTACACACACTGCACAGAGACACATGCACTGAATTACACACACTGCACAGAGACACATGCACTGAATTACACACACTTCAAAAACACACACAGACACACACACACACACACACACACACACACACACACACACACACCACATTACACATACTGCAAAGATATACATTTAGTGAATTACACACACTGCACAGACACATGCACTGAGTTATACACATTGCACAGAGACACATGCACTGAATTACACACACTGCACAGAGACACATGCACTGAATTATTCACACTGCACAGAGACACATGCACTGAATTACACACAGCCCAGAGACACATGCACTGAATTACACACACTGCAGATACACATGCACTGAATTACACACTGCACAGACACATGCACTGTATTACACACACTGCACAGAGACACATGCACTGTATTACACACACTGCACAGAGACCCATGCAGTGAATTATACACACTGCACAGAGACACATGCACTGAATTACACACTGCACAGATACACATGCACTGAGTTACACACACTGCAGATACAAATGCACTGAATTACACACTGCACAGACACATGCACTGTATTACACACACTGCACAGAGAAACATGCACGGTATTATACACACTGCAAAGAGATACATGCACTGAATTACACACAACACAAAGACACATGCACTGAATTACACACTGCGCAGGGACACATGCACTGAATTACACACACTGCACAGAGACACATGCACTGAATTACACACACTGCACAGAGACACATGCACTGAATTATACACACTGCACAGAGACACATGCACTGAATTACACACTGCACAGAGACACATGCACTGAATTACACACACTGCACAGAGACACATGCACTGAATTATACACACTGCACAGAGACACATGCACTGCGTTACACATACTGTACAGAGACACATGCACTGAATTATACACACTGCACAGAGACACATGCACTGTATTACACACACTGCAGAGAGAGAAGCACTGTGTTACACACACTGCACAGAGACACATGCACTGAATTACACACACTGCACAAAGACACATGCACTGTATTACACACACTTCAAAAACACACACACACACACACACACACACACACACCACATTACACACACTGCAAAGAGACACATTTAGTGAATTACACACACTGCACAAAGACACATGCACTGTATTACACACACTTCAAAAACACACACACACACACACACACACACACACACACACACCACATTACACACACTGCAAAGAGACACATTTAGTGAATTACACACACTGCACAGAGACACATGCAGTGAATTATACACACTGCACAGAAACACATGCACTGAATTACACACACTTCAAAGAGACACATGCACTGAATTATACGCA
>CM056380.1:22352725-22357725 GCA_029718625.1 Synaphobranchus kaupii
CACAGAGACACATGCACTGAATTACACACACTTCAAAAACACACACAGACACACACATACACACACACACACACACACACCACATTACACATACTGCAAAGATACACATTTAGTGAATTACACACACTGCACAGACACATGCACTGAGTTATACACATTGCACAGAGACACATGCACTGAATTACACACACTGCACAGAGACACATGCACTGAATTATTCACACTGCACAGAGACACATGCACTGAATTACACACTGCCCAGAGACACATGCACTGAATTACACACACTGCAGATACACATGCACTGAATTACACACTGCACAGACACATGCACTGTATTACACACACTGCACAGAGACACATGCACTGTATTACACACACTGCACAGAGACCCATGCACTGAATTATACACACTGCACAGAGACACATGCACTGAATTACACACTGCACAGATACACATGCACTGAATTACACACACTGCAGATACAAATGCACTGAATTACACACTGCACAGACACATGCACTGTATTACACACACTGCACAGAGACACATGCACGGTATTATACACACTGCAAAGAGATACATGCACTGAATTACACACACCACAAAGACACATGCACTGAATTACACACTGCGCAGGGACACATGCACTGAATTACACACACTGCACAGAGACACATGCACTGAATTATACACACTGCACAGAGACACATGCACTGAATTACACACTGCACAGAGACACATGCACTGAATTACACACACTGCACAGAGACACATGCACTGAATTACACACACTTCAAGGAGACACATGCACTGAATTATACGCACTGGATAGAGACACATGCAGTGAATTATACACACTGCACAGAGACACAGGCACTGTATTACACACACTGCACAGAGACACATGCACTGAATTACAGACACTGCACAGAGACACATGCACTGAATTACACACACTGCAGAGACACATGCAGTGAATTATACACACTGCACAGACACACATGCACTGCATTACACACACTGCACAGAGACACATGCACTGAATTATACACACTGCACAGAGACACATGCACTGCATTACACACACTGCACAGAGACACATGCACTGAATTACACACACTGCACAGAGACACATGCACTGTATTACACACACCAGAAAGACACATGCACTGAATTACACACTGCGCAGAGACACATGCACTGAATTACACACACTGCACAGAGACACATGCACTGAATTACACACACTGCACAGAGACACATGCACTGAATTATACACACTGCACAGAGACACATGCACTGAATTACACACTGCACAGAAACACATGCACTGAATTACACACACTGCACAGAGACACATGCACTGAATTATACACACTGCACAGAGACACATGCACTGCGTTACACATACTGTACAGAGACACATGCACTGAATTATACACAGTGCACAGAGACACATGCACTGTATTACACACACTGCAGAGACACATGCACTGTGTTACACACACTGCACAGAGACACATGCACTGAATTACACACACTGCACAGAGACACATGCACTGAATTACACACACTTCAAAAACACACACAGACACACACACACACACACACACACACACACACACACACACCACATTACACATACTGCAAAGATATACATTTAGTGAATTACACACACTGCACAGACACATGCACTGAGTTATACACATTGCACAGAGACACATGCACTGAATTACACACACTGCACAGAGACACATGCACTGAATTATTCACACTGCACAGAGACACATGCACTGAATTACACACTGCCCAGAGACACATGCACTGAATTACACACACTGCAGATACACATGCACTGAATTACACACTGCACAGACACATGCACTGTATTACACACACTGCACAGAGACACATGCACTGTATTACACACACTGCACAGAGACCCATGCACTGAATTATACACACTGCACAGAGACACATGCACTGAATTACACACTGCACAGATACACATGCACAGAATTACACACACTGCAGATACAAATGCACTGAATTACACACTGCACAGACACATGCACTGTATTACACACACTGCACAGAGACACATGCACGGTATTATACACACTGCAAAGAGATACATGCACTGAATTACACACACCACAAAGACACATGCACTGAATTACACACTGCGCAGGGACACATGCACTGAATTATACACACTGCACAGAGACACATGCACTGAATTACACACTGCACAGAGACACATGCACTGAATTACACACACTGCACAGAGACACATGCACTGAATTATACACACTGCACAGAGACACATGCACTGCGTTACACATACTGTACAGAGACACATGCACTGAATTATACACACTGCACAGAGACACATGCACTGTATTACACACACTGCAGAGACAGATGCACTGTGTTACACACACTGCACAGAGACACATGCACTGAATTACACACACTGCACAAAGACACATGCACTGTATTACACACACTTCAAAAACACACACACACACACACACACACACCACATTACACACACTGCAAAGAGACACATTTAGTGAATTACACACACTGCACAGAGACACATGCAGTGAATTATACACACTGCACAGAAACACATGCACTGAATTACACACACTTCAAAGAGACACATGCACTGAATTATACGCACTGGATAGAGACACATGCAGTGAATTATACACACTGCACAGAGACACATGCAGTGAATTATACACACTGCACAGAGACACATGCACTGTATTACACACACTGCACAGAGACACATGCACTGAATTACAGACACTGCACAGAGAAACAAGCACTGAATTACACACACTGCAGAGACACATGCAGTGAATTATACACACTGCACAGACACACATGCACTGCATTACACACACTGCACAGAGACACATGCACTGAATTACACACACTGCACAGAGACACATGCACTGAATTATACACACTGCACAGAGACACATGCACTGAATTACACACAATGCAGATACACATGCACTGAATTACACACACTGCAGATACACATGCACTGAATTACACACTGCACAGACACATGCACTGTATTACACACACTGCACAGAGAAACATGCACGGTATTACACACACTGCAAAGAGATACACGCACTGAATTACACACACCACAAAGACACATGCACTGAATTACACACTGCGCAGGGACACATGCACTGAATTACACACACTGCACAGAGACACATGCACTGAATTATACACACTGCACAGAGAAACATGCATGGTATTACACACACTGCAAAGAGATACATGCACTGAATTACACACACCACAAAGACACATGCACTGAATTACACACTGCGCAGAGACACATGCACTGAATTACACACACTGCACAGAGACACATGCACTGAATTACACACACTGCACAGAAACACATGCACTGAATTACACACACTGCACAGAGACACATGCACTGAATTATACACACTGCACAGAGACACATGCACTGCGTTACACATACTGTACAGAGACACATGCACTGAATTATACACAGTGCACAGAGACACATGCACTGTATTACACACACTGCAGAGACACATGCACTGTGTTACACACACTGCACAGAGACACATGCACTGAATTACACACACTGCACAGAGACACATGCACTGAATTACACACACTTCAAAAACACACACAGACACACACACACACACACACCACATTACACATACTGCAAAGATATACATTTAGTGAATTACACACACTGCACAGACACATGCACTGAGTTATACACATTGCACAGAGACACATGCACTGAATTACACACACTGCACAGAGACACATGCACTGAATTATTCACACTGCACAGAGACACATGCACTGAATTACACACTGCCCAGAGACACATGCACTGAATTACACACACTGCAGATACACATGCACTGAATTACACACTGCACAGACACATGCACTGTATTACACACACTGCACAGAGACACATGCACTGTATTACACACACTGCACAGAGACCCATGCACTGAATTATACACACTGCACAGAGACACATGCACTGAATTACACACTGCACAGATACACATGCACTGAATTACACACACTGCAGATACAAATGCACTGAATTACACACTGCACAGACACATGCACTGTATTACACACACTGCACAGAGACACATGCACGGTATTATACACACTGCAAAGACATACATGCACTGAATTACACACACCACAAAGACACATGCACTGAATTACACACTGCGCAGGGACACATGCACTGAATTACACACACTGCACAGAGACACACACACCACATTACACACACTGCAAAGAGACACATTTAGTGAATTACACACACTGCACAGAGACACATGCAGTGAATTATACACACTGCACAGAAACACATGCACTGAATTACACACACTTCAAAGAGACACATGCACTGAATTATACGCACTGGATAGAGACACATGCAGTGAATTATACACACTGCACAGAGACACATGCAGTGAATTATACACACTGCACAGAGACACATGCACTGTATTACACACACTGCACAGAGACACATGCACTGAATTACAGACACTGCACAGAGAAACAAGCACTGAATTACACACACTGCAGAGACACATGCAGTGAATTATACACACTGCACAGACACACATGCACTGCATTACACACACTGCACAGAGACACATGCACTGAATTACACACACTGCACAGAGACACATGCACTGAATTATACACACTGCACAGAGACACATGCACTGAATTACACACAATGCAGATACACATGCACTGAATTACACACACTGCAGATACACATGCACTGAATTACACACTGCACAGACACATGCACTGTATTACACACACTGCACAGAGAAACATGCACGGTATTACACACACTGCAAAGAGATACATGCACTGAATTACACACACCACAAAGACACATGCACTGAATTACACACTG